>CM019754.1:34438993-34850302 GCA_009761765.1 Phenacoccus solenopsis | reverse complement strand
TACAGCTTACCAGATTTGGGATGGAGAGGCGGGGTCGGAATAGGATAGGGTTTTCAAATCTTTGCGTTTCAGACCATTTGTAATCATCAGGCAAATGTCCAAATTTTTGGTATTTTTTTCTCCAAGTGTACCTGATCCAAATTAAGATCCTATTTGATAATATTTGATTTAAAATTTTTCATCTGATTGGGTTATTTTCATCTCGCTTAACAACCACAGACAACATAAAACATAAATAGTCCAACTATTTAGACATCTAACTTGTTTTATTCACAGTTTATAACCTTATGTTTAATTTTCTAAATCAGTATCAATTATGTATCAATCTAAGTTGAGAAAAGAAAAATAGCTCGATACTGGCGATGTTTTTAAATTGTATAAATTATTAAAATTAGGCAAATTACCAACGAAAAATTCGTCCCTAGAAACAAATAAAAAAATTTCAAATTAGGTAACCAACTTCATGATTAATCAAGCATTGAAACTCCAATGTAATTTTCATATGGATAAAACCATAAATTAACCATACCTAGATAGTCCACCACCATATAAAAAATTATCGTTCAAAATTTGTTGAAACACAGCTATACAAATGTGGTGTTGATGGAGCTGGTTCAGAGATAGCGCTACAACACATTTTGTGCCTACCCGCGACGTCACTCTATCACAGTATCACATGTTTCCTTCTAGTTTCGTTAACGCTATTTATGATATAACGGTAAAACTACTTTTGCTCCGACTCCAAGTCGTGGTTTTTTCATGAACGATAATTAAAGTAAGGTTTATAATGGACGCAGATTCACTACGGATGAATTCCCCGGGAGGGTTGTTTGTAATAACTGCGAAATGACCGTATTCGTACTGAAAAGTACATAGCAAATTTTCTACTTTTCTGTAAAATAGCCTGAAATAGCTTGTTGTTTTGGAATCCAAAGTGAATATGCAGCCATTACAAACCCACCTTAAGACTGTGAGCTATCTAGGCAAAGCTATATAGATTACTAAGTTACTGCACTCTGAAAATTAAACAAAAAATCAGAGTAGGCCAACTGCTCACTATACGAGTGCTGTGATTTAGTCTCAACTTTGATTAGTTGTTTTGAATTTTCCGCGTGATATGGCTGAACCAATCACTGGTTGTTATTTCAGCCACCAATCAGAGGTGTGTCTTCTCGGTTGTCGCGCACCTGGTGATCATTTTTAAACTAATTACATTGCTCTTATGAGAGTGTAGTAACTTGATATTCTATATAACTTTGTATCTAGGTATGATTAATCTATAATAAAACTCACTTAAATTTGTAACGTAAGCTTGAACGTATTCAAGCCTTCCACAGTCGTATTGCCTTGTAATTTGTTCATCTATGAACGAATTTCTTATTTCCCAATCTAAAATTTCGTGTGAACAAGTATGAATAAAAGTGATGGAAATAATTCTTTCATTTCAACATCATAAATGTGAAATCAGCGGATTTACCTTGGCATAAATAAGGATACTCTTTGCTCTTAATGTAACCATTTGGACACCCTGGTGTAGGTTTTGAGGAAACATTAGCAGTAACATTTCGATCGCAAAAATGACAATGAAAATGACCGGTAGTAGTTACGTTTCCCATACTGCTTCGCGTTAGTGTCAAACTGCATCCAACGTAAAGGCAATTTTCACATTCTACTTCGTCAGCAACGCTATAACAGAAAGCAGGAGCTAGACGAACAGCGCGAAAACGCAATTTTTCAATTGAATAATTCGACTAGGTATTTCAAGATCGTAGTGTAACTAATAACAGATAGTCCACCTCATGCACCTGGGATAGCTAATAAGATGCATCGAGATTGAAATATTTACGGCGATTTATGTATGCAACTTGTTTTACGCTACATTCTGGTCCCTTCACTTACCATCGACCGAAACTACAATTTAGATACGAAGATGAAGTGTTTACCATTCCTCAGAGTTGATTTCGTTTTGCAATTCCGATTCTAATACATCTAAGAAAACATCAACTGATGAATTACTCAAAGGAAATTGTCGAGCTTTTGGATAACATGTCAGGTATTCTCCTGTTTAAAGAAATGTATTATATTTGTCGCTGATAATGAGATTTTTATTTTTACAATGATCGAGTATTTTTTACTTACGAATTGGAAACTTCGGAGACCTCCTTTGTAGTGCATTCCCTGAAATTTTTTTGAGGAAATATTTTATAAAGATTTTACTCATTAGTCATTGTGTGAATAATTTCAGATGAAATAAAAAACATCATGAACAGTTCAAATATACGTACAAAAGTTTTCTTCTCCTGGATAAATTTTAAAATCTAAAATAAAATGCAATTATTGAGGTTAAATGGCAACATACCTATTATATCGCAAGAGCTTAAAAAGAGTAAGCAAGAAAATTTTCTAGAATTTCGAATTTTTTATTAAAATTACCTGGTTGATGAAACAATTTATTCGATTCGCCCGATTTATGAATGTATTTACTCGTATTTAGGTCTACAACAAAATTAACGAATTTCATTAATACACGAAGAATTCGAATAACAATGAACAGAATTTTTTACGAATATCCTGTTATACAAACATGACTATAATTTTCCTAAAATTCCGTAGGTAGTTACTAGTTGTACCTCCATCCAATATTATATCCGTTGTATTCTTGCCTTCTTGACAACCTAGCGCATTTATGGTAGCATTTATTTCTGCTTTCCAAAGCCAAATCTACGTGAAAATAACATAGATCAAAAACAATTTACAATAGATAATATTTTATTTAGAATCATTTCGATATTTATACGTACTAGTTGTAGAGCAGACGACTTTTCAGAGCTGCAACTTTTTTCCACCCTACGATTACGATGATCGTTTAAGATATTTAACAGTCGTGATTTCTGTTTATTATTCATGAACGAGTCCTCACAGTAAATAGGTTCTGAACAAATGGTGGAATGAGTCATAACCTGAAATACTGCAAACGTATCAGTAATTCTTTTCATATTCGCCCGCATCACCAAAATGAATTAGCAATTGTACTCGTTTTCGAAAAAAGTAATCTTGTTTCGCTTGCATTTGAAGCAATCTCCATGATTCCATATCTTTTACAGTCCTTAGCTTAATTGAAGCATTATTCTCGTTATCAGCTAAAAACAAAAAGGGTTACCTAACTGTGAATAGGTAAATGAAGAACTGAAAAGATTATAGAAAGAAATAAATACCAACCGCGTAACGAGATAAATAGGAAGAGTTGATACAGAATAATACAAATGTTCATAATTTTGCTTTATATGTGATATAAATCTTCACTTTTTATTGTCATATCACAAAAAATGTTCGAGGTAAAACATGTTTTATTTTCATTCAAAAAAACTTTTTTTATGAAAATAATGACTTGACTGGAAGAAAAATAGGCGGTTATCAACAGAGGTGAGTAGGGCAAGTTGTGTACGTAACAGTCTTAGTGAGCGGTTATACTGGAGCATAGCGAAGAGAACGTAGCTGAGCGACGATACGTCCCTTCGATGCAAAAATATTATGCTAGTTATAGTGGCACGAGCGCGCGACGCAAGATCCTGTTTTTATCAGCAGATTATCAGTTTGTTTTTATAACTTCAAAATTTAAGTTTGTAATGTTTTTATAACTTTTTTAATCATGAACAATAAACAGTCCATAATAAATTAATAATTAAAAAATTCAACAGTCCAGTCAACTCATGTGCACACATCAGATGATGATAATGTGGGTAGCAGCGCGTTAAAGAATGGTAAATACCATTCTTCAAATCGCGGCTACGCTCTGCTTCCCCCCTCACCGCTCCTGCCCACCAACATATCGTCGCTCAGCTACGTTCTCTTCGCTACGCTCCAGTATAACCGCTCACTTATAGACGAAAAAGTGTAGGTATCTGCACGCTGCACCAACCTGGATACCTTGGGAGCCTTGGAGTGCTTAACTTGAAAGCAAAATTTCAGTATTTTTTCAACCAATGAGAAACGAACATGAAGAACACACTTGAACAGACAACCAAAGAGAAACAAGCAAGAAGAACACATTTAAGTAGCCAACCAATGAGAAACGAGCAAGAAGATAGTTGAAAAACAACCGACCAATGTAACTGCCGATATTTGTGTGTATGATTTTTGAATTTAATATTATTAAAGTTTGGATTTTACTCATGATTACCGAATGATTTTTTTTTCAACAATACAAATTAATATTCAATTAATTTAACATTTTTAATACTAGGTATTTGATTTGATGAATAATTAATTTTTAATTATCTCGGAAAGTGAAACTAATCGTTTGATTATTATGTGCAATTGACCGAAATCATTTTTGTGAACATCTCAATTCTAACTCTCGACTTCTGAATTTACTCGGGCTGCCACCGAAAAGATCTTGAAACAAGAACAACACCAATTACCCAAAACGCAAGGCAAATTAGACGAACCAACCGCACACTAAACGACTTTGATGCTGCCAAGAAGAAATTGAGCATCGAAAATTCCGATTTATTACGCCAATTAGAAGAAGCCGAATCTCAAGTATCTCAATTCCAATTTTTTCCTCCACAGACGTAAATTACAAGCCTGTCTTGCCGAAGCCGAAGAAACCATCGAATCATTGAATCAGAAAGTGATCGCTTTGCAAAAGACTAAACAAAGATTAGCCACCAAAGTCGAAGATCTCCAATTGGAAGTAGACAGAGCTACCGCCATCGCCAACGCTATCGAAAAGAAAGCCTAGGCTATTGACAAGATCATCGGTGAATGGAAACTCAAAGTTGACGATCTCGCCGCTGAATTAGACGCCAGCCAGAAGGAATGCAGAAACTACTCGACCGAATTGTTCAGACTGAAGGGAGCTTACGAAGAAGCCAGAGGTGTCACGATTCTCGATTAATCGCGCGATGCCACCTACTCCCATTCCCAATCCCCGCCCTTTAAACATTTTTCGCAAATCAACATATTAATCCCTATACCTATAATAGGTAATATTTCATATTAATGGTATTACTTTTTATTACAAATTTATAGGCACGCCGCTCACCAGTGAAGCCACAGTTGGACGGATTAGCGTTCCCTCCACGATTTGACCTTCACGACAGAGATTTCTAAGTCGTCGTATTTCGCATTCGAAGCTTTTATTTTAAATTGTAAGTTGCTTCGTTGAAGGCTTCAATAAACGGTAAGATAATTCATATAAATAAAATTACATCTATAAACATTTAGTTGCATCTGCTATCCGCCCATGACAGCAAATACAAAGATTTAGCAAAAGATGCCGAGTTAAATGAATCAGAAGAATATAGTATAGCAATATCTTTTTGCCAAACTTTAACGCTAATAGAAAAGAAAGTCTTCTATATGGATACGATAGATGAGGTAGTATTTGATAATGAAGGTAAAAAACAAAAATATATAATACTTAATACCTTTAAAGCATTCAATTGCAGCAGCGCCTTCAATTTCAAATTTGGGCAAAAGCTAAAATGACTTATCTTCTTTATTTCGATGATTACTACAAGGTAAGAACTTGAGGCCATTTATTAAAAAAATAATAATAATCATAAACTTCAGAATTTCAATTGAACCGGTCCAATCTTAAACTTAAAATGGGCCGCTAAGATTTTGATTGCAACGCGCTACCCCTACGTACAATATTTTAAGCAGCATCTGGAGGAGGCAGTTCTGAAGGTTCCCAAGTTAATAATCCCGGATTTTTTCTCGCTCACTTTACGCGTTTCTTATGGAAACGAGCGGAGTGGAAAGGCTTTCGGTATTTGCATTTATACCATAATTGTACACCCATCATTGACAGAGATCGGGTAATCGTGTAACGCGAGAGATGGTGTTAGCTCCTTCGTCTATGGTGGAATTTAGCTGGTGTGTTGACAAAATACTTATAACTTGTTTATAACGAATATTGATAAGTGTACTAATGATCGCGAATACGTGACGCTTTGGGAGCACGCTCGAGTTCAAAGGAGTAGACTGTGTTCGATAGATGAATCAAAATTTACATCTTTTATTGCTCCATTTTACCAAAGTTTCGTGGAGTTAGGCCTTTAATTCTGTTTAACAAGATCAAACAAAGAGGATTTCATTATTCAATCCTTTTAGCGCCTATTTTGATTCCTTATGATGTATTTTATGATTTATTTTTTTATTTACCAAAGAGACGACAATTTCTTTTTCTTTTTTTTTGTTTATCATCTATTTTTTTTTTTTCAAAGACCTCCTTTCAAACACAAATTTTCTAAACCTCATTCACGGTTGAGCGCCACCGAGAACTGCCCTCGACTGGCCCTGCCCGTGCCCTCTTTTCAGCTCGTAAGCCAAGGCGAGGAGTTAGTTCCTTATAGATAGGAAGGGATAGCTACCCTTTGTGTACAAGAAACGCACCCCAATGGCTTCGTGTAATCTTCACCTCTCTCTAACGTCTCACGAAGTTCAAAGAACCCTGCGAAGAGCGATCAACAGACCGACGAGGTTACAAATGTACAGTCCCCCATCAAAATGCGTATCACGGACACAAAGAGAGCCAGAGAATTCTCATTTAGGATCAGATAAGAAGTGGAACCCTCCATTCCCCATCCCTGGGACTCACGCCTCACACGCCTCATTCCCCATACCTCACACCCCACACACACACCTCACTCCCCACACTTACACACCTCTCTCCTTACACATACCTCTCTCCTTACACACACCTCTCTCCTTATACATACCTCTCTCCTTACACATATCTCTCTCCTCATTTCTCACTTCTCACACCTCGTTCTGTATTTCTTATTCTAATTTACATTTATTACATTATATAATATAAATTAAACATAAAAATAAAACCTACCTACTTAGCGAACTCAACCCTATCCGAAAAAGAAACCAACGCAGAACCTACCAAGATCCAGCTCACTGGAAACCCACAAAAACACAGCCAAAACCTAACCAACAAAGACACAGCCTCAATCCCCTAACTTAAAGACTACTTAATATAAGCATAACCCTACCTAGAAGTACACTCTACGCAGTTCAACGTTGAACTGATCTTTTCTCAGGTAACAAGTCGTATAAGTATAGTTTGCAACAAAATTTAAGACCAATCAGATTACTTCTAAAAATGGTGCTCTACGATTGGCTAATGGAAACTTTGTTATTTTATTATAAATATAAGTCGACATTTAGTTCTAAGTTTAGTTTGTGTTGTGACTTTCGTGCGATACACATCAATTCGGTAAGTAAGTGTTTGTATTTTTATTTTATAACCTTTATAGGGCATCGTAAAACATTTGTAAAACATTGCTGTTAATATGTAAGTATGAGGGTGTTGATGAAGATATCAGGTGCGACTTAACCATTGTGCTGTTCATTTTCAAAAACAGTTGTGCTGATGTACCCTTGTTTCTTGAACATGACCTTTGGAGGTAAAGTAGGTGAGAATTTGGCTGTGTATTTCAGGTACTTGATATTTTTGTAGAGATTTTAGATATATGTAGATATCTTATAATAATTATATTATGGCTTCTTTTCAATAGCTTTCTTGAAATAATGATGAAGAATACGAGTAATAGGTAGGCTCTCTTAGAATTGAGGATACTAGAATTAAACCTATTACTGATGAGGTTCGCATAGATTATTTCACTGAAGATTAATTCAAGTATTCTCATCAGTGAAATGAGCTATGCATACATTATCTACATATTGTAAATTTAATTTTATTAACGTCTGTTTTAAAAGGTTTGCGCTTATTGTTTCTTTTCATTATCATTAGAAAAACTGTTGAAAACAACTGTTCTATGTTTATACCTATATCTGAAAATCTCACTTAAATAAGTTGCTTTCATACACAATATAAGTTCTTTTTTGCACCTTTTGGGAATAATAAATGAAAATAAAATATTATAAAAGAAAAACATAAAGGGGCTTAATGTCTTTTTTAAACTCTAATCATCTCGTGTTACATTTAGATGACGTTACCATATAACACAACACAACACTCCCCTTATTCACCACAAATATGATAATAGAATGTATAGTAGCTATTTGTTCCATTATATAATCATTTCATCAAATTTTTCCACGTAAGTAAAGTTGTTGGTTCAATGTCTTAGTAATATTTATGCTGAGATATTTATGTGGTTCTTCCATCTTACTTCCACTGTTACTTGCCATAATAAGTAGATTATACTATTAAAATTATAGACTCGTCATCCTGTTAATGTGAATAGACTACGCTCAGTCGCTCATCCATCGTGTTACTTAACCTAAATTTTGCAGCTATTGAGGTTACTTTTTCATTTTATTTCTTTGGGCTTATCTATAATCACACATTTATCCCTTAAAAAACAGTTTTTACAATAGTTGTTTGAATTCAAAGTTTAATTTATTTCTTAAAGCCAAAACAGCTCAAAGATTAGGTGATCGTTCTACACTGTATATAAGTCAAATTTAAATCATAGTGTTTTTTAAATCTTCTAATTCTTTCGCTACTAGCTTAGCCTTTTCTATTCCCTCTTTTTCAACAGATAGCTATTGTAAGGTGATGATTTTCTCGCTGTAAAGAATATAGTTATATTCTATATTTATAGTTTCCCATATATTACTGTATGGTCAATGTGATTTGAGGGTCTATTCTACATACACTATTGCATGCTGGTTTGCCTGCCAAATGGCCATTTTCGTACATCTTTGATTCTCAAATACTACTTATCTGTTTCACTTGAAATTTGAAATATACACCTATAATTAGAATTTGAGAAACTTCACAGAAGCTTCTTTTGATTAAATGATTATCTATCGAGAAAAAGGCAAAAATAAATTGGCTTTTGAGAAGGCCATATTTCATAGCTTATAACTTTCTTATAAATTAAAATTTGAATTTTTCGTCCTGAACAAATGAAAGAGAAGTATCTTATCTTCTTTATTTTCAAATTTCAAAAGTTTTCATTAGAAACTCGCGAAGAATTTTACTCTCAAGTATGTTACTTTTTTCGTGTTATTAATTTTGGTTTCCATATAGATAACAGAGTGACTGCAAAGTTTAGTTATACTAAAAAAAGAACCATGTAGGTGAAATATACTCTTAAAAGGAGACTAACGTCACACAAAAAAAAAAAACAAGAATTTTTAAAACCTATTAACTGCATATTGTTGAAATTGGTAAGTTGAATGAAGGTTACAATCAGTTTATCAAAAAAATTATGATTGTATTTGTTGCTTTGATGTTGTGGTACCTCTACTTTTAACAGGATTCTGAGCCTTTTTGAAGTATATGCGGTAAATGCGTGTTTTTTTCTGTGACGTCAGTCCCTTCTTAAATTACATCGACTATATACAAATTCGTTGCTTCGTTAAACTATACTGCCGCCCATAGTTAAAACGTCCTATCTGAATTTTCACTTTTTTTAAATTCTTGTAGAATAGGTATTGTTCCTGTACATTTTTCCTACCTCCTCAGCTAAGTTAGAATGTCCTATCTACAACAGAACTGTAGAAATACAGCTAATGATTTTGTTCTATCTACCTTCTCACATGGCTTTACGAGTTTGAAACGCCCTATTTTGCATTCATCCATATTCATCTCAAAACTTTCGAAATGTCAGATAATAATAATTAAAAATCAAATTATATTAAAAATTGAATTAATAAAGAAAATTAATTTTATAACTATATGCGACAGTATATTTCTTAATTTTAGCATGCGTCTCATATGCAACTTCGTCGTTATAATCATTTTAAAAACTTTTTATTTGTTCTATTGATTAAGGTAGCGAAACCTATTCAATTAATTTCCATTTCAAATGTCTTATTAGTCTTCTCATTAGGGTTATCCATCAATGAATCTTCCAACACATTATTTCATCAACTTCAACACCATCATTATTTTTCTCTTTTAGATTATTTATCAAATTTTTTGTTTCTAATCTTATAACTAGTTTTGCTAAACTTGTGCTTTATAATCATCAAACTTTACTTTCCTTATAATCTAAGCGAATAGATTTGTATTGAGCTATAACATACCTTTTTATGTTTAATTTTTTACATCTACTGTACATTAAAAATTCTTCAATTTTGCTTTACAAAGTACCTTTTAATATACACAAGCAGAACTGTGTGTTATTTTTAATTCGAAGAAGTACTCGTAATCTAGTCACATTCAGGACAGCTGAGAGCTTCAATTAGATCTTGGGAAAGATTGATTTCTTTTAAAGGTTTCGTGATTTTTTTTAGACATTTTTTGTAATTTTTGCATGTTTTTACATCGATTTTTATATTAAACGATCTAATTTTTTGCTTTATTTTTTATTATTGAATTTGTTTTTTATATTTTTTATTTTTGAACAATATCATATTTTAAAATATTTCTACGTTTTCAACTTCATTTTTATTCAATTTCTTTTTGAAGTTTGTTAGTTTTGGACAATTTTTTATTATCAAATTAACATAATTATCATAAGTCTTTTTTTTTTTGGATATTTTAATTTTTGTATGCAAGTATTTGCTTAATGTTTGTTTTTTTTCATATCAAGGGTTTTTTACTTTTTCTTTTTTTATGGATAACTTGTTCATAGCAATAATTTAGTTGTCTGTGCCCATTTCTCTTTTCAGTGGTTTTAACTTTATTGAAAAAAAAAAAAAAAAACATACAAAAACTTAATAAATGCCACTTTTAGTTGTAATCATCGTGAAACGTTTTCAATGTGAAAGTAAGGAAGTGAAATTTTTTTATAAAAAGTATTTTATTATTTAATTTTTATTCATTTCCATATCTACTTTTCAAATATGTTCGTCCAACTTCAGTGGTAGATGAAATTTGAACAGGGTCTGTTTGCATAGGGAAAAAAGGTTGGCATGATAATGCTGGAAAATGCAGTTAACAAAAATGCTGATTTTTCTTCTTAGCTTTTTGAAAATATTTCTTCACGTTCGGTTTATAAATAAAAAAATCATGTTCGCGAGTCCTCATCTGGGATACTTAAGCTCATGATTCTGACATTATTCTGCTTACTCTTGCTTTTCATTTCAGTATGAAGTATAGACTAGACTAGCCAGTTTTTATTTTGATTCGTTTTATTCGAATTGAAATAAAATGGAGTTAGTAGGACACCATTTGTTTCACTTTGTACAACAAAATGAATAATAAGTGTAAACATAATTAACATTTTTTACTACATTATTCCCTTTATTTATCGCTTCAGAGCAGCTGTACATTTACCTTCTTTTTTTTTTTTTTCGCCAACCGCTATTACAACTTAGTTCGTCACGAACACTGAAATGCGTACCTATATAACGTGTAGAGTGTGGAACTGCAGTGGACGATACCTGAAGTAACCATTAAATTTGTACTTATAGTGAATTTAGTGATTTTTTGCATGTTATAAAATAGAGTAGGCAGGTACTCAAGTGGAATTTCAAACACTTTTATTCGGTTATCGTGATAGTTTACTCATTCAAGGTGAGCAATCAATTAGAATTTTGATTCAACTCTTTTCATAAATACAAAAATTAATGATGAAAATAATTTTACTGATATGCTTTGCGATGATCTTGAATACATCTTTTACCCGAGAAAGTTCATCTATAACCACATTTCTAAATAAGTTACACAAAGACATGAAAGATTTCGACAACGTAATCATTTACGAGCGTATCACAAATTACGATGAATTCATAACAGAACTTTGCAGCGTTGTGAAAACAGGAGAAACCTTTAAATCGAAACATTTGAATCCTTCGATGGAAATGTACAAAGAATTTGCCGAACCAATGATGGCATTTATGAACGCCTGCGAACCTTACATGAGAAGTGCCAAGAGTGCTATAGAAGTTGAAGAAGATCCTGAACCATATCCCGATTTATTTACGGTGTTGAGGGATTACTGCAAACTCATTTCGATAAGCTACGAATTCGCTGATAAGTATATACAACCATCTAGTGTATATTATAAAAATATTTTAGAAAGAAAAATTAGAATTATATGTTAATAGAGTTAAAGAAAAAATGTTTAATGTTGATGTACGTCATACTAAAGTATATTTCGCTCTTATTTCAATTACAATTTCTTAACAGTTTCATTTTTATGCAATCAGAATTAAACTGCATAGCCAGTGGTGGGAATGATTGTGTTATCAATGGGTGTGATTGTGCCTTCAATAGGTGCAATTGTGTTATCAATGGGGGCGATTGTGTTATCAATGGGACCAACTCTAATATCAATAGGTGCGATTGTCTTATGAGTGGGGGCAACTGTATCATCATTAGTGGCGATTGCGTTACTAGTAATAGTGGGTAATGAAGGAGGGACACTCGTCGATGTTGTAGGTGGCAAAGATTGTTCGGTCATCTCCATAAAATAACTGTATACTACCAGAAAACAATACACAGTAGCACCTGAAAATAAAAGATAGTTGACTAAATATAATAGTATTGTTCATTGTAGCGAAATAATGTACCTTGGAGTATTACTATTGATTTAATAACTTTTCATCAAAGACTGCGTAATAAGTATACTCACCTGCAACGATTAGTTTAGCTATAGATCCAGCGAAAACGTAAAAATAAAGGAATCCTTTACCCTCTGTTACTTCGAGATCGAAAAAAACTGTCATTAAAACCAAAAATGCTGCTACTGGTAACATAATCATTGGAGCGAACAAAAAATACACTTCTTTCTGAAGTAAATAAATTGCCATTCAATGTAATTTTGAAGTATTTTTGTTAATGTGAAGATTCACTAAATTACGATTTCTTTGTGAAAACACCTAGGACCTACCGTGATTATACCAAGTAAACCGTAAATCGAAAGTACGAAATAAATCGAACTTATCGATCCCACAGTGAAAGATGCCTTCGCTTTCAATGTAACTTCTGAACAAAAAACAGCGTAAAGGAATAATTAGATATTTCTGTAAATATTGGCTGAATCAAAAGCATTTTTCACTCACCTTTGCGTTTCACATCAATTTCATGATCAGTTAAATTGCTAGGGTTTTTATGTAATACTTTGCTGTGGGCGTACATTCCCAAATACCGGTTTGATAAATATCCGCATGTTAGCTGAAAACACATTAGAAAATTATGGAAAAATAATTTCATTTTAAAACTAGTTGAAAAACGCAATCGCGAGTATATATTAAAGAATACCAGATAAAATAAATTTTACTAGGAAGAATGTGAAAATTATGATGCATGCGATTTTCAAACTTCCAATCACCAGGAATGCATATTGTAAACGAGGCAGCGGCATTATTCATGTGATATAAGGTAGGTATAGGTATTCGTATGTTGTTTAATATATAAAATGTTAATGTGAGCTTGATTTAATTCACTTTCAGTTCATTATCGATGATTTATTGTCCGTGTTATTTATCATTCAGGCATTTGTTTACTGAATTTATTCATTCGAATGGAAGTGTGATTTTTGAAACCAGCTATTACTGCTAAGCTGCTAACCATATCTGTTTTTCAAGTTTTTCTCAAACTTTTCTTCATATTTACAGACAAACGAACCATTGGAGAATGCTTGAGATCAAGTTTAAAAATTCCAACATTTCAACACGTTTAGCTACTGATGATATATCAGTATATGAGTAATTCGCTTACATTTTCTAATTTCCCCTGATATGAAGTATCAATTGATCATTTATTGGTTGTTATGGTTGGTCAGTTCCTATTTTTTGCTCATATTGATGTCATCCAGAACCAAAACAATAAACATTCTCTACCCTATTCTGTTGTTCTCGACGAGCAAAGATTAAGAAGGCACGAGAAGACATGGAATGCACCTTGCAATGCATTCATATATAGTAAAGTCATACCACGCAGCAAAATATATGATAACTATCACTCTTCTGCTGCTATGTGCTGAAGGCTTGCTATAGTCATACCTCGCGCTGAATTAATCCGCCTTCATTCTTTTGATACTGCGTGATGAACTGTTGCGAGTTTGGTGTGCGATCAAGAACAAATGAGCTCTGCCCATGTTTCGCCTACCTGTACTAAGCGCTCTGCCAGCGTTCACCTCGCAGAAACAGAAAAATATGGTAGAGTAAGTTGAAGTGCTGGGTGATGGCTTAGCTCGTTGTTTTCAAAATCTACAATGATTCTTCTAGCAAGAGTCTGATAAAACTAAGCAACTATATTCGGGAATATTTATAGTTCTGGATGAAGCCAATATAAACAAAAAATTCTGCTCAAACATTACATCTAAATCAGTGATCTAACATTTGCGAGATCTCATAGTTATAATAACGTATATTTCTCATTAAGGAAAATGTACAGTGAAAGTGTTCATATCAAACTCACCTTTCAATATGCAGTACCTAAAGTTTAAATTTTTAGTTTGTTCTCAAGTATAGTTCAATTCATTTTTGGTTAAAAAAAGTTGGATCATGGGTGCCTAACTGCCTTCTCGTATAATAAATAACGAATTAGGTATATTACTCGTAAATGAAAAAGCAACAACCACTAAAATCAGCAGTTTTATTACAAATATCATTGAAAAAATTAGATAAGAATGTAATTATCTATTTCTCAATCATTTTTAAGTTCTCTGTATGATATGGTGAATTATGTAGGTATACCCATCGGAATGCATTGTGATGAATTTATCAACATATAGGCACGAGTAACGAGCTTATATGCTAGAACGCCAAGGATTTAGGTCTAGTTTTGGTATTTGATTACAAGTTACATATTTAGATTCTTGTAAATGAGGAAGTATAAACACATTCTTAGAAACATGAGTAATATTATCGCCATTGTCGCACAATATTCGCGATAACGTTACTTCATTAATGGATGCTAATTGAGACGGATTGAATGTTGTTGGGTTTTCGTACCAAAATCTGCAACATTCCATACATTATCGATTTAAGATCAGATTTTATATTATGCAAATCCAATTAGATATAAATAGATAGGTACCTATCACCGTCACGCATTCTTTGGAATTGTTCGATCAGTAAACATTGAAATAAGGGCCCAACCCTAGCATCTTTCATTTGATCTTCTAATACACCACCAACCCAAACATCGATGTTTCCTTTAAAAAAATATATAATATGTATTTAATCAATTAAGAAAATTGATAGGATTCTGAAACTCAAAATGAATTATGTACCAGGATGCCCATAAAGCTCTTTCAACTTATCTCTGATTTCTTGACTAGAAATATCGTGCTTCAAATCGTCGAAATTTTGGGGCACCGATAAATTACAGAATTTTCGATATTCCGTGTAACCCGGTAGACCATGATCTCTGGAACGTTGAATATTCATGGCCGCTAAATCCAAAGATACGGCGTGGGCTGCAGTAAATAATTCGTCGATGAGCTGATCATTTAGATTTTGCGAGGGTTTCTTGCGCTTAGCCGGAGCTGTAAAAAATCCTCTCATCAATGGGTCCACGCCTCCTTCTTGCACAAGACGCCATGGAGCAAAAAATGCTTTGCCGAGAGGTAAATTACCCTGAAAAGGAAATTAATGATAGAAAAAGCATAGAAAACTTGATTTCCAAAAACTCCAACGCATCGATCTTCAGCTCACCTGCGGTATTACTTTGAAATTATGATCCAGTCGCATTAATTCAGGATTTATCAACGTATGCCCGAATCTCAAAGCAGCTGTAGCGAAGACATTGGAAATAGTGGCATCGAGGTTGGATTTATATCCACCATATGCTCCTAACGTTTTCATACCTTGTGCTCCTAAAATGGAAGGTAACCAGTGTTTATAAGTGATGTGTTGCATTTCGGCGATAAGTATTTTACGCGCTTCGAAAAATAACGTATCGCCTTCCCAATGTGGATTCACTTCTCGTAGTTGAGTCGCCAATCTGTTATGCTCACGGAACCATATAGTATGCATAGCTATTAATCCTACCTGGTAATACATAATACGTTAAATTTTTCAAGTTAGAAAACATCACAAACTGATAATTTTTTTTTAAAGAAATACTTGTTCGTTGACTCGAATATCTCCAGCCAAAAAGCAACCTGTTTTGCTTTCCACCAAATCTCTGCGGCAATCCACTTCGGTGTCACCAGCAGTAGGTAAGTAAACACGATCTCCGTTTGCAGTTATTCCACCTCTTAGCAGACCTAAATCCGATAAAAGATCTCTCAACAGGAACGACCTATCTCTCGTAAATCCGTATACCTGTCAAATCAACAATATTTTGAATAATACACTGATGCTCCCATGAATGCAATTTTATATTGATAATAAATTGAATGCTAGATACTTGAGAAGCATCGATATAAGACGAAAGCTGATTCAGTTGTTGTCTCGGTTGTAAATTGTGAAAAAATACCGACGTAGTGCCTGATCCGCATACAGCACTACTCCGAATAAAATCCATACAACGTCTATTCCGAATACGTGTATCGTTGGCAGGTACTTCCATCGGAAAACAAGGTTCGGAATAAGCGCAAGTTTTCTTGCAGTCTAATCCTTCCCAGCTCTCCAGAGTAGTAGACGGTAGGGCGTGATCTAAATCGTGATCTAAAAATTGACCCCACTGCATAACCATATGAGTTATTTCCTCATCCGGTGTTATATCGTAAGTACGAATTATAGAGGTCGAGACTAGTCTAGCTTGCGGTTTCGGATACCCAAAATATTTCACTCCTTTATTCCAACCAACTGGAGTACTAAATCCGTTTTCGTAAATTGGTTTCAATATTCTTCGGAATGCTGTGTACGAAGATCCCCACATAGGATTTTGTAAATTATTACAAGTGCCATCTAAAGTCGAGTATTTTGAATGGAATTCTTGATTCGAGCAGTTTACTATGGGTTGGTGCGATACACAGCCTGAGATGTTCGCTATCAATTCTATTTGCGAAGGCGTTAATAATTCTTCGTATGAAAAATCTATAAGAAGAAATCTTGGTCATGTCAATTATATTATTACTTTTTTATTAATTTAGTACCTATATGAAAATAAATTAATCGTGAAATACCGCTGCTTATATTTATTTTCAATCCAGAAGCTATGTGCCGTCTGACATTGACCAATGTTCTGGTGTAAATATCCGCCGGTTTGACAATGTTACGCGATACTTCATCAGGATATCGAAAAAATCGCATCAAAAATGCGGGAGATTTATCAGTTTGTTTTTGCGAAAATAAATGATTAATGGTGCCATTGATTGCTCTATCGATCTCCAGTTTAGCCTCATTGTAAGCTTGAATAATATGGATATCATTTTCAGACGGGAAATCCCCTGAAAGAAGTAGGTAAATTCAATTTTAATCAATTTTTCGAGATATTTACTTTCTCATTCAAAATGGAAAAGTGGACAAGTACCTATCACAGTGAGTGTTCCTCTGGCCGTATCATTGCCTAAAACGTTTTTAGCCACGCATTCGTATACACCCGAATCGACCATACTCACATTATAAATTCTCAAACTACCAATGTTATTAATTCTATAAAAAGATCCGAATAATTACTGAAGATTACAAAGGCTGAAGTATATGTGTTGTAATCTCGTTCTTCGATGAAGATATACCTAAATTTAACCTTATCTTGGACAACAGCTTCGTTATTTTTCAGCCATTCAATATGAGGCTGTGGTTCACCGTCTACTTTACATGGCATTTCGACGCTTGAGAATTGAGGCACATCTATGTCGAATGGTTTGATAATAATTCTGGGTATTCGAGGACCTTTGTTCTTAACTCGAACTTCGCAGTTTCGTTCTACAGAACCGATAGCGTTTTGCGCCAAGCATGTGTACATTCCGGTATCGCTTTCTTGGACATTTTCAATTTTTAAAACATTTTCTTGTGAACAAAACAAAAAAAGAAAAGAAGGCATTAATAATGAAAAAAAAAAATGAAAAACAAACACAACGCTCTACAAACCCTTATTCTTTTACGAAGTGCTTTTGATGTAAGTAGGTAAGTATATCATTAGCTATAAAGATTTAGTAGATACTCTTGCAAGTATATAATATTGACAGAATTATGGACTTGGTAAGAGATTTTTTATAGGAAAGGGACAGGGACACCGAAAAATCCAATGCATTCGACGGTGTGCAATGCAAATATAAGAGGAGCGATTTTATTTCAAATTCTACTGGTCACCTCATCGTACTTGCTCGAATAATATTATATCAGAAAACCATTAATTTTGATTCATTTCTTTGAAGCTTTCCAATATTTAATTTCGAATCAATTTTAAACATAATTATATTAATCGCGATTATCATCATCATCGTCAATCAATTACCAATTAATCCTCAATTAATAGTAATTTATCAATAAATCAGCTTTAATTATCGATTATCGTCATCATCCATCAATAGGCGATTAATTAGTCTATTGATAAACATGCATTTCTATAGTAACCAGCGGTACCATTTTACTAAGCATAGTTGCATTATTCGCTACCAGATTATTCGCTTCTTCCTTTGGTGTTGTATACAGGCTAGGTAAAATGGTTCAAGTCTAGCTTTAGCAACTTATTATTGCGTTACTTGTTAATGGCCAACCAACTGTCAATCATTAATAAATCATCAACTAAATGTCAGTTAATCATTAACTAAACATTGAGCACATGTCACGCAATCATCAATTAATTGTTAATCGTCGATCAATCATCAATCCAACACCATTTAATCTTTAATCGATCATTAATTATATCGACAGCTAGTCACCAATTATTAATGAATCACCTTATCAAATATGTTAATCAATCGCCATCAACTAAACAACGAACAATTTTTAATCATCAATGCAATTAATTGTCAATTATCAATTAATCAATGACCAATTAATTACTAATTAATCTTCAATTAACTACCAATTAATCGCCAACCAGTCGTCTATCGCATTAATTAATTGCACATCAATCGTCAATTTTATGTTTTATATACATAGTCAATCATCAGTCAATCATTAACCATCAATCAAACATCAATCACCAATCACATATCAATTAATTATTAATTGGCCAGAAAAAAATCGTCAATCAAATCAACAATATTATTCCTCAATTAATCAACAACTAATCGTTAACTATTAATAATCAATCATCAATTAATCAATCGCCAATTAATCATATATTAATCATCAACCCGTAGTTAGTCATTATATAATCAATCATTAATAAATGTTCAATCATTCAGCAATAAATTTTATGGATATAAGTGGTAACTGAATAGCAGAAATTACTTTTCAAAACATATTTATGAGTCATCATCGCTTTGCAATATTTGTTATCTTAATTGCTGTTTTTACTTTTAGCAGAGTTTTCAACTTAAAAACGATAGCTATTACAGCCTACTTGATTTTTTTCTCATTATTTTAGTTATTGGTAATTAATATACATTAAATACTTATATAGATTGAAATCAGTAAAGTGGCAATTTTTCATCGATATTAAGCGCAATCACCGGTTTCTTTTTAAATATTAACCACAAATTTTAACAACTAAAATATTTCGCTTACAAGGAAACCTTCCAAACCGTGAATCATCAATTTAGGGCAAGGAGAATGAGCCCTATGATGAAAACAATTTTCAGGCTCCCTTTTTGAAAATTTTGCTGGACCCTATTGGAAATGCAGTCCTCGGAGCAATCTACTCTCCTAGGCCTATCCTCGGCTCTGCATTGATTTCGAGAGGACAAAGTTTGATGAAAAAGTTCATCACCGGAGAACGCCCTTTTCATAGATTTTGGAATTAACAAATCATAAGTACAAGCGTATTTTGATAGAGAGAGGTATAGTTGATTGTTTGAAAATTCCCTTTAATCAGGTAGCGATCATAAACGTAAAGACATGATATGATGTCTGACTTTTTTTTTTCAGATTCAGGTTGTCTAGCAGAGCTCATTTATTTTGATAAAAAGTCGACTAACTAATGAAATAATAATAAGCAATTTTATCGGTTTTTCGAAGTAAGCGTATCTTCAAATGGTTTACTTCTGCACTTACTGTTGTCCTTAAACGTGATTCTAGAATTTGGTATGATAGAGTGACCGTTTTTGAACCAGGTAAATAAAGGAGGAGGGTTACCAATGGCGATACACTGTAGCTCGATAGTAGATCCAGCACCAACCACGTAATTTCCGGAGTATTTGACAATTTTTGGAGGAGCTAAAAATAAAAATTGATAACGCTCACTGAGTAATTTTTTTAATAAATTAAATTTTTTTGAATTCTCAAAAAATGGTGAGAATTTACCATTAACGATTACTTCGGAAGAACCATAAATAGACACTGTCGACTCAGAAGTCATACAATGGTAACGTGCGGAGTCATTAATTTGAACGTTGGATAATATTAAACTTGAGATGAATGTACCATTTTCCAAAGTCTAAAATTAATACTCTCATTGATGAAAACTAAACAAAAAGATAACTGAATCAACGCAGACCTTACCCACTTTAGATCTAAAATAAATTTCTGGGAGAATAACGTTATTTTTCAACCACGATAGATGTCCTCTAGGAGTTTGCGATAAAACACAATCTATTTGTACATTTTCACCTTCTTCTACGATACTTCTAGAGGGCCAAACTGAACCGGTAACGTTAATCGAGCCGCCTGTGAAAAGTATGCGAAATAAGGGTAAAATAAAGTACATTCGCCTCCAAGTGCACCTAGGTATACCTACTATTTTCTTGTTTAATTTTCAACGTTGCCATTCTCGATTTAATGGAAGCTATTTCATTGGACGCCACACATTCGTAATTTCCTTCATCGATTCGAGACACTGACGATATCATTAAGCCCTCTGGCGTCTGTTTATATTTGCTGGTTGTTGAAGTTATACCTATTCTGAAGGTATTAACTTTCTTTACCAAATTGTCGTCCAAGATGCACGTCCATCAAAGTAATTCAGATACCTACCCATCTTTTCTCCATCCTAAGCGAGGTTTTGGGTATCCTCTTGCTTTACAATGCAACATGACATTAGTCATTCCTTCCTTGAGTATTACGATGTCTTCAGGCTGAGTGATTATTTTTGGGTATTCTATTTTTTTTAAACATTTTTTGTTTTTGAGGAAGTTTATTTTCAACTTAAATTAATTAATTTTCCCAAATACATACTACATTGTTGAAATTCAGGAGTGATTTTTACATCGGCCAATGATTTTCCATAAAGAGAACTAGGTGTTACGCAAATTCCGCTTATCTGAACGTCTACTCTTTGACCGCCTTCCAAAAGCCAGTCAGTCAACCAAAACACTTCACAATCACAGTGTAATGGGTTGCTATCTAATCGCCTGCGTCAAAAATTTTATGGAATTGTGGGAACCATTAAATATTAACATAAATCTGAAAATTTAAATTACTTACAAATGTTTAATATTTATTAAGGCTTCAAAGGCTTCTGTCTGAATACTTTGTATGTTATTATTGTAGAGAAACCTGTGGTCAATTTCGAAAAGTAAATTACATCAATTTAAAATGATGCATGATTTCGTTTTTTGTTCCTAAGTAAATGAACGAACTTACAAACGATCTACATTTATTAAGCTTTTAAATACCTCAACACCTATTTGGGTAATATTGTTGTAATGCAAATACCTAAAAAAAAAACATTATATTCTTAATTTTTATTTCAATACTTTCATACTAGGCTCTTCAATAATTCATGCACATACAATTGTTGTAAATTCTGAAGATTTTTAAATGCTTCTGGTTCAATAATTTCGATTTTATTGCGATGCAAGTGCCTATCAACGGAAGTGAGATAATTAAGCATTTGATTTCATTATCTATGAATGTAAGTTTATGCATATGGTACCTATATACAATTCTACTCACAAATAACGAAGTTTTGGTAAATTTTCAAATACTCCATTTTGTAAAACAGTTATCTGATTATTATTCAGTAGTCTAAAATCAAACGAGAATTGTTATACGTGATTCAAAATACATAGCTCGTCTAAAGATACTGAGACAATCAACAGCTAATAAAACGTAAGACTCACAATGTTTCCAGATCCCGAGTATTTGAAAATGAAGTTTTCGTCACATTTTTAATTTCATTTAATCGTAAATCCCTGTTGCAAGTAGATGACGACAGTGATGTAAAAAAAAATTCTATTGCATTTTAAATAAATAGCCGAATACTTACAGTACTGTTATACTGCTAGACAAATTTGAAGGCACTGCTGATAACTGAGCGTACATACATTTCACATAGTGTGACTGACAGTAGCATCTAGCCGGGCAATTACTTGACACAAATTTAACCAAACAAACAACCAAACACGCGTAAATAACTAATTTCATGATTACTTTAAAAACCTTACATGGCGTGTATGCACTTTTCAATGAACTGGATTCAAGTCAATAGATAAGTGTTTTTTTTATCTTTTGTTTCATTCTTATCGAAACCTTGTTAGTATATCTGTAATCTCAAATAACATCAACTGTAACTAGAATATGCGTCAAAATCCGGCTTTTGCACTTAATTTATTTGATAAAAAGCCACATTAGGTATTAATGAGGTGTAGGCCCATGCTTGTACTTTTCATGTTTCCCGGAATTATTATTATCTTATCTTTCTTTCATTTCAATAGAGTTCCAAGCGTAAATAAAGTAACTAAAAATTAATGTCCGACTACACGTTAGAGGTAGAGATTCAAAATTTCAAATCCAGCAAGATGTGGACAACAGAACTCTAGGAAAAATTTAAAATTTCAAAAAGGCTGAATGACATGGGAAGGTTTTTTAAGGACGTTAACAGTATCACTCTTCTGTACTAGCGTTTATTATGCAGGGTGTTTCATCTCATGATGAGAGTTCCTTCATGCCTCACATAGGCTGCTCATGTAACACTCGATGGTTTGCCTACCTTACTTGCCGAAAGGTACAAAATACAACAGTTTTGATATAAAATGTTTTGAATCGAAAAGTAGGTGTAGAAATTGGGAGGAAGGAATCATGGAATATGAATGTAATAATGGTAATTTGAAAAAAAAAATATTGAATTTAAAATAACTAAAAATGCTAATTTTTCAGTGAAATAGCATTCATAGAAAGTTTATGGCAAACAAGAATGTTAGAAAATATATAATTTAGGAACTCTGGTTTGATGCAATAGGTATTATCGTCCCCAACCCATGCACTTCCTTACGATAACTTTTGTATCCTTGAATTCTTACTGTATCACAGAGATATTTTACGATGACTAATAGATAAAGATAATGAAATTTAAATCATTACCTACAGCTATTGATATCATTTTTCAATATGAGCCATAATTATTATGCATGATTCATGGATGGGCAAACGGTTGCTGCAGTCAACCCGTTACGGGTCAACGGGAAAGTTGTGTTAATGTTTATTCTTCAGGTCTACTACTCGTTTATCGAAGAAATTTCAGTTAAGTAGGTATCGCACCCCTACTGCAACAACACCACATCTCAAAATACCTCAAATAACCGAAACTCGAGAAAATTGCTTTTTAATTGCTTTGTAAATAACAAAATATTAATTCAAATTCATTTTTTTTTCATAGATCTTTCTAATTTTTCACGTTCTTTCCAATGGTAAAGGCAGATTTTCACAACGCAAATTATTTTTGGTAGTTTTTTGAGATGTGGTGTTTTTTGCAGCAGGGGTGTGATATGTCAAATTAGAAAAAGCTACCGCTAATCACGAACTCGGCTAAAAATTGGTAAAAATTTTTTTCAGTGAAAGAAGTAAGACAAAATGTCGTTTGCCGAACATTAAAAAAACTATAATTTTATTTACAAAATTTCGTGCTAAGCACGATACAACATGACAACAACCTGAAATGTTGAGTATTTAACGATTCAAGTATTCAACTCTTCAACTGTATTCTACTGTATTCAACATGTTCAATTCAGAAGTAGCAAAAGAAAAGAGGGAAGGGCGATACCTGGCGACACACCACGTGTGGCGATACAAGCGATCCCAGTGATATCTAACGCAAGTAAGGTAACCTCGTAATCAGAGTTGGGCATCACTCCGAGCGCGCTCAGAGCGCGCTCTTTGAAGAGCGAAAAAGAGCGGAATAACAAATCGCTCGCGAACAAACGAATGAGTCCCCCATTCTTCAGATTCTTCGTTCCCTTTCTCGTTCTTATCTAGTCTAATTCTTGGATAAGTATGATATTACATGTTGATTTCAATTAAATTAATTAAATTTTTATTATTCATCATTTAATATTTCGTTGTTATTTTCGGAAGATCAGAAGTTTATAAAGTACAAAGTTTAGATTGACAGTGGACGGGAAGTATTGTTTTTTTTTTTTTTTGATTATTCAAGAGCTATTTACTTTGTTAATTTTTTTTTTTTTTAGTTTTCTAGGGCAAAAACTGAAAAAGTGAAATAAATGAACACAAGACGCAACTCTGTATTTATGAATAATAAAACGAATAATATCATTTTCACGTAACATTGCATTTAGCTCGTCGTCTTCAAAACCTAATTCTTGAATTTCTGTTACAACGTAATTATTGATGCCATACACAGCAAATGATTTCTTAAAATTAGCTGCGTTATCTGTCGTAATCCCTGGAACGTTATTTGTATTTAGGCCGAAACTATGTAACACTTTTATAATATCCGCAGCTATATTATCGTAAGTATATGTCTTTTGAAAGGGTTTACAACAGATAATCGCTGACTCTCTCAATAAATCAGCGTTTAGCCAATGGGCTGTGTAACCTATGTAATTAACATTACGATGAGACCAAAAATCAATCCTTACACCTACCGACCTCAAATTACTAAATTTTTTTTTCAATTCTTCCCGTAATGATAAGTATCTTATAATAACATTTCTAGCTATGGTTCGACGAGAAACAAATACTTCTTCTACGTTAATTAAACTGGTAAAAAGATCTCGGAAATAGCTATTATCGACGATCGAGAATGGCAATATGTTGCAAATGATAAAACGAAGTAATTTGCTCCTAAACTCGGTTTTAAAGTCGTCGTTGTTTGTATTAAGATTAACTACCATACCGATTTCGTCGTCATGTTTTCTTTTTTTTCGATGCGCTTCTATTTTCTCGAAAAGGTTTATGCCGCTATGTATGGTTTTTGCATGTCTGTATAAATTATTTGTGGCATAATTCGTTAGGACGAGAATACCTGAATTTAAATCTTCACAATTCAAGCATTTTACGGTAGTTTTCTGAACCTTGTTATTTTTGTTATTAAGAATTTCGTTCTGATTGATGATTTTAAAGAAGGTTCCGTCAAGTAAGGGATTTTTACATCCTATATAAGAAAATGAAAATTAATGAAGGACATAATATACAAGAACGAATGAGAACTTTTTAATTACCAATAAGTTCTGAATTTGTTTGATTCTGATTCATATTTCGTTAGTTTACTTTAATAAGAGTAATTAATAACATTACATATTGTTTTAAACTTGAAATTCGTCTTTGGAGTTCGGTCCATACAAGTTTATAAAACAAGTTGTAATTTTCCCTCCAAAATTTAAGGTAAAGAGAAAAAGTTGTGAAAAATGACGTAATATAATAAATAGGGATCTAAATAGGTAATGTGTACTCTCTCATGATTGGTCGAAGTGATAAGCGAAAAAAAAAGAGAAGAATTCGCTCAGAATTCCGCTCAGAATGCCAAAGAATGAACTCTTCTCCGCTCTGAGCGGAAAGTGAGCGGAACGTCTCGTTCTTTCGCTCCTGAGTCACTCTGCCCAACTCTGCTCGTAATGCTTGCTCGATAGCTTTATATTGAAATCCAATAAACAAAAGTTATAAACAAAAAAAAAACGAAAATTTGAATTTTGAAAATTGCTACCGTAAAACTAAAAGTTGAAACCATTTCAACTTTTTGAAACTTTAAATACAAATTTTTTGATTAAATTTGAATCGCAGCTAGGCATTGGTAATGCATTATTGTTTTCAATGATGTTACATTAATTCACCTAATTTCAGCTTAATATTAAAACATGTCTACAAAAGAGGATAATTCCAAACGACGTTCTCGTTTCCAAGAAGGTATTCTTTATCGAATTCTTACCCATCATGACACAAAACTAATGAAATCAATATTTCAGGCGAAAGAGTCCTATGCTTCCACGGACCACTAATTTACGAAGCCAAATGTTTAAAAACCAGAATCAACGACGAAGGAGTTGACGAATATCTGATTCATTATGCGGGTTGGAGTAAGAGGTATAACCTCTTTTATTTTCTCTTCCCATTAAAATTATAACCTTCTAACATATCTTTGTTACAGTTGGGATGAATGGACGAACGATTTACGTATTTTAAAATATAACGAACAAAACTTAGCGAAGCAACGAGAATTAACCAAAGCCTAGTAAGTATTCGTGATTTGGAACCTGTTGATTTTCCCTAACACGTATTCTGAATTGAAAATTATTCCATAGCAAAGACGCTAAAAAAATAAGATGCAAAGCAACCCTAGCTGCCACATCAGGTGCCATTGCTGCATCCGTCAGTAGTGCTTCCACTAGCACTAGTACTTCTTCGAAAACGTCAGATATTGTGACAGACGAAGAGAGTAGAAGTTCAACTCCAGTAGCATCAGAAAAAAGTAAATTGAATATTTCCTACGTATTTATATTTATCTTTATTTAATCTTCTCATGTGAAATTTCAGTTTCAAGACATAATGTTACTTTACCATCGCAAATGCAAGAATCGTCAAACGAATCTACCACTCCGTCGAGAAAGAGAAAACGTCACGATTCGGAAGTAGAAACGGTAAACTTTCTTATCAAATCTTCGTATGCATTATTCAACTGAAAAAAAATCTCGTATTTTAAACTTAGATTTGATTATATAGGAGGAACAATTTCTAGACAAAGTTGAAATTAAAGTTAAAATGCCCGACGAATTGAAACCATGGCTGGTTGACGATTGGGATTTAATATGCCGACAAAGAAAGGTACACAGTTAGGTGAAAATGTAATGTAAATAAAACATCATTACGTCACTATCCCATTAATGTGGAAATTTTTATAGTTGATTTCGTTACCTTCTAAAACCACTGTTGATGACATCATCGAAAATTACATCAAACAAAAAACATCCGGCAAAAATAACAATAATTCTAATAAGTGAGCTATTTTTCTTACAAACTGTGAAATACACGTTAATTTTTAATTATTGAATTAATTTACGAAGATGAATTTTTTTTTCAGGGAAAGTGCAGCGGTTCAAACGGCTAATAGTATAAAAGAGTATTTTAACGCAACTTTAGGCTCTCAGCTATTATATAAATACGAACGAATACAGTATTCTGAGGTACTTGCGAAGAAGTGTTTATTTGTTACACAGTCTAGTAAATCCAGACTGTTTTTCCAGAAGAATTCCCAAATATGTGGAGATTCCACTGACAACATACTAAAAGTCCTCATTGGTAGGTGATGTACGTATCCCGCAGAGGGAGGGTTCAGAGCCCCAAAAAAACGGTTTTTAGGCTATATCTCCTCCGGTTTGATCGTCGTGCGAAAACACCTCAATGCAATATTTTTCTATACCAGATTTCCTGCAATTTTCGTATGAACATTTTTTTAGGACCCCATGGTGGGGAGTTAATATGGGGGGAGGGGGGAGATGGAACAATAATGATTTTTTTTTAAATTTGAACAATTAAAAAAAATGAAAAGTATAAAATTTTATGTTATAATATCTCATATGATCAGCTCATCCACTACATAACTATAAGTGTAGGGAGAAAAGGCTGGAACAAGCATGCATTTAGTATATAGTTACAAGATGTTATACCTGTCTTATTAAGTAGTACATTAACAGGATTTTGCTAACATGAAAATATTTATACATAAATAGGTATGTATTTGAGAATGAGAGGAGGGGGCAGGGGTGAAACCTCATAACGTCATGATTGGGTTGGTCCGTAGTAACAAATCATTTCATGTGCATTTTTCATTTACATATAAAATGTCACTCAGCATAATTCGATCAATTGTAATGGAGTCCCTAATGAACCAAATTTCAAACCCTCCCCACTACTCACCTATGGTTTGAAAAAAAAAAATCGTTTGAATGTTGTTGGAAATTTAATGTAGAAGAACATTGCATTGAGGTACTTTTACAGTACGATCAAATCTTGAAAAGATATAGCGAAAATTCGTTTTTTTGTGGGTTTGATTCGCCCCCCCACCCCATATGGGATACGCACACCAACTACGAATGGGGACTTTTAGTATGTTGTTAGTAGAGCTATTCTTTACATATTCATGAAAAAAATCTTTGTTGGGAATTCTCTCATAAACCACCCTTATTATGGTCCAGGTTTACCAGACTAATTTTACTAAAAATGAAATATACTCATTTTTTATTTTCTTTCATGTTCCAGATCTTGGAAAAATTCCCTGATAAGCCAATGAGTTCAATATATGGGGCTGCTCATCTTTTGAGATTATTTGGTAAGTGCTAATTTATCAAGTACGTATGTAGTTACAATGGCATTATACTCTATAAACGTAATGATGATCATTTTTTTTTTTTTTTAGTAATTTTAGGAAGTCTTATAGTGTTCACTCGTATCAATGAGAAAACCGTTCAAGTATTACAAATGCAATTACAAGATTTTTTAAGGTAAATATTGTATTTCTCAAGTCTACAATTATCACCTTTAATTACGAATTGTGTTACTTTCAGGTATTTGCATAAAAATAGCGCATCATTGTTTAGTATGCAAAATTACGGCCATGCTTCGGCGGAGTACCAAAGAAAAACACTTTAAAATTTAAGAATTTACATGTGTTCATATTTCATTGCCTATAATCACGATTTACGATGAATGGACGAAGAAATAAAAATTTCCAATTTATTTGTATTTTCTATAAACTGTTTAGATTGAATTATATATTTAATGGCGTAGAAAAAAATTCAAGAGCTATCGGGTGCTTGAAAAATTAGTCGACGGAAATGATGACTTGATTTCACACCTTATCAAATAAATTACTCATATAAGTAATGATTTAGCTTTATTTAAGTGCCCTATGCTCTAATAACGGAAACTCTTGTTAGGCAATGTGGGAGTAAATGTGGTATAAAATTAATCTATTCGAGCTGCCTATTTCTAAATGGTAATTAACGACAAGTATATATGATTCAATTTTTACGATTAAAAAATTACCAGTCTCGTTGCAAGTAATTGGGACATCGAGGAAACTTTTTTCGCAACGATTAATTTTTTCTCGAGCCAATATTCCGGGTTTGTAAATCGTTCGTGATCGACATCCGACGTTGTAATTGTTTTCAAATTTCGATATATATGTTGGCGTGGAAAAATGTTTTTAAAAAAATTTAAAAATACTCGGCCATGTACATCAATGCAAATTGGATCTCAGCAAAACACAAAAAGTGAGTGCTTTTATACGATTCATCAAAATGTTGAAAAAAAAACCAATAATCTTCTGAAATGCTCAAATTAAAAGGTGTACAAGTTCGTCAATTAGATTCCAGTAAATTAGACCGGAATGCTATTTTAACCGATGAGCTTTACCCTGAATTTGTTCAGCAAATTTTGAACGCTCATAACGAGTATAGGAGAACACACGGCGTAGAACCATTAACATTGAAAGATGAAGTAAGCTGCGAAAAATTTTCCAAATTGAAAGCACAAAGATAGGTATAAACAATGTTGGTAATTAATTTCCATAATTTCTAAGATCAGTAAATTTAGTCATAAATATGCCAATATTATGGCCAAGAGAAAAGAGATGAAACACAGTAAAAATCCGATCGACCGAATTATGGAGAAAATCTGTATTATACGAGTTTAAAGTACATTCCTGGTAACATGGTGGTAGATAGTTGGTACAGTGAAGCGGAACAAAATAATTATCAATATGGAAAAGAGCCGAAAGATCTTTTATCAGGTTTCTAGATTTATTAATTTTCATTATTTTATAAATAAATATGTTATGTAGGCATTTATTTCTTCATATTATAGTAAACAGGTACCTATTTAACTCTCGCATGAATTTTTCTTCTTCAGAAATATAAAATAGGTATTACTATGGTGTTATTAAAAAACGATATTATAGGTATTTTTATCGGTATCTACAAGGACGAAAAAGAGCTCATACCTTATTCATACTGTTTCTGAATTGATATGGAAAAATTTTATTCTAACGAATTATTGATAAGAAAAACCGCAATAGGGCTTCCATTTTGAGAATTTGTGCATTTTTCTTTGAAATTCCAAAAATTCTGGTTTTAAGTAGGCCTAATTTGTATTTTTTTGTCTTCAGATCTCATGTATACAGTTTTTTAAAGACAAGAATAAATTAAATATACATTTTTTTTGGAATTCAGGAAATTAAAATATCTCGTTTTCATTCATGTGTTTTAGAAAAATAATCAAAGTAGTATTTTATCGTCATAGTGGAAGATGAATGATCAATTCCAACTGAAATTAAAAATTGAAAATATTTCAAGGCATCGTAAATGATTGTCAAAAAATCAACATTACAATTTTTTTTCCATTATTTAGACGACATAGGTAATGTAACTTTTTGAAACCAAAGATTTCAAATTCGTTAATTTGTTTGATAATGTTAAGTGAATTTTGGCAAGTGTTCCCATCAACTTGAACTGATTTTCCCTCATCTTCACTTTTCGAAAAACAAACATAATCGGCTTAATTTTCACTCATAGGGGTTTTCGAAACATGACTGATTTTGACGATTTGATACGCTATAAATATAGGCAAATTTATATAGATACCAAGTTACTGCTATCTGAAAAATAAACAAAAAATCGGAGTAGGGTCATTTGCTCACTATACGAGCGCTATGATCCACTAGATACGAATCTTGCCTCTGATGGGTTGTTTTAAATTCCCTGCGAGGTATGGTTGAACAGATTATTGGTTGTTATCTCAGCCACCGTAAAGAGATCCACCTTCTAGATTATATGGTGATCGTTTCTGAACTAATTATATTGTTCTTATGGGAGTGCAGTAACTTGGCATCTATATATATACATAATCGAAGTTATATATCGTGTGTGCAATTGATTCCTTACACATCAACGAAAAAATCTGCTAAAATTTGTTTTACACAATTTTGAAATCAATATTAAAAGTGTATAGAATTGTCTTTTACTCCAATTTCTTATCAAATTATATTATAATACTGATTAGAAGCATAAATCAACCCACAGTTTCAAGTTATAAAGTTATTTTTCAGAATTATATAAATTAGTTCTTGGAAGTTTTTGCGCTGGTGTGTAATAAATCAATTGCACACACGGTATATAGAATAACAAGATACTGCACTCTCAAGAATTAAACAAAAAATTAGAGTAGGCCAATCGCTCATTATACGAGAGCTGTGATTAAGTGTCAAGTTTGATTCGTTGTTTTGAATTTTCCGCGTGATATGGCTGAACCGATCGTTGGTTGGTATTTCAATTTTCAATCAGCAATCATAAGATGGTCTTCTCGATTGTCGCGCACCTGGCGATCGTTTTTTAACTAATTACATTGCTCTTATAGGAGTGTCTTTGAGGAGTGTATAGTAACTTGGTATTCATAGCTATGGTTTTCAATATACAATTCTATTTTAAAAAATTAATAAATGTACTAAAACTTGAATTTTTGTTTTGTTGGAGTAAGGTTTCAAATAACATAAGTTTTTTATTTTGAAACAAACTGGACATCTTTCAAAACAAAAGATCAACCATAAATAGTATATTTCGTTATGTTATTTTATCTGAGTGTAGTTTTTCATACTACCTAAAAGTGAACTTTTTATTTCTGCTGATACCGATGAAAAAGTCCAACGTAATTTTATTACTAGAAACCTCGGCAACCTAATAGTAATGCATCTATTTCATTTTGGTAGGACACTTCACCCAAGTAGTTTGGAAAAATACGAAATATTTGGGTGTCGGAGCAAAAGTCTGGGAGAAAGGATTATTTGTAGTTTGCAACTACGAACCAGCGGGAAATGTGATCGGTCATTTTAGTGAAAATGTCCCACCTCCGCTTCAAGAAGAGGAAGCAGAAGAAGAAGCAGAGGAAGAAGCGGAGGAAGAAGCAGAAGAGGAAGAAGAGGAAGAAAATGGTTCAAAAAGATCAAAATAAAACTTACTTCGATTTTAAATGTACATTAATATATTTATTTGTAGTACCGTAAATAATAAACGTCATTTTGGAACAACATACAAAATGTATTTTATTAATACATTTTTCAGTCAAGTTGTTATTTGAATACTTATATGTTCATTTTTTTGTTCAAGCATTGTGTATTATTCTTACTATGATACCTATAAGTATGTTGAAACAATATAGTAAAAATGAAGCAAAACCTATACCTATACTATAGGTAAAAATTTTATATTTCAAATATAAAGTTACTCGCTCCTTTGCCTACTAATACTTATTTCTTCATAACATATTATACTCACGAAACCCAAGTATCTATCATGCGTCTTCTATTTTCTTTTAAATCATAAAGAAATATAATTACGATCGCGTAATTTTCTACAAAATAAAATGACGTTTTCCTTCAACTGTCAAAAATGACCGCTCTTCACATTTCTCTCATCGTCTGTCCAGACTTACTTAAATCACAATTATCCAATTTCATTTGGTACTGGTTACTGTACTGGCGATGTAATCGAAGTACACGTGGTCTTCTTTTTGTAAGTGAAGTTAGTACGTACGTGATTTTTCCCCATTTCTGCTATCGAAGGGAACTTTACAACGGATAAATATGATTGAGGTAAGTGTCGATGGAATATTCACTAGCAAAATATAGAAATAGGTACCTATCGAGTCTTTAATAAAGTATTCACGAAATTCAATCATAAATAGTTGTGAAAACAAACATAAAATATTTATGATTAGTAGTAAGGTATTATGTATAGATATAAAATATAAAGTTTTTATATTAGTTTTATTTTTTTTCCCTTACTTAAATTACTTTTTATTGCATACGTATTATTTACCTACTATTATAGAGGAGTTAATTTCTTTGGGATAAATTTCCTTTGATGGAAGCATGCATGTAAAGAATTCACATTTTGTCTCTATTAAGTCTTTCAATTCCATTTTGTAGAAAATTCTTCGTATAATCACTTCAGAAAGTAACAAAAATACGCACTGAGTCTCGCAACGTAATAGGGTCTTCCAAAGGAAGTAGCATATCCAAAAAGGTTGTTGTATCGATCGCAATAAGTCTTTTCAGCGTGCCCGAGTGATTTTTTACGCCTCCACAGTTTGTGACCAAATTGAGAATGTTCTTCTTCGAAAATTAGTAATACCATAGATTAACCATACCTATGTAGTCTACTGACATATAAAAATAGGAGCCAGAAATGAGTTAGTTATGGAGCTCGTTCAGAGATAGCGCTTTAATATGTTTGCTTCGCGTCTCAAGCAGCAACGATTCGACTTGATGGGTATGCGGGTAGCCGGCCAATAGCAAATGGGACCCTTCAGAGCAGTGGCGCGCTAGTGTCGTGTTTACATATAAATGCTTTTATCAGTTCTGAAAACGGGGAATTTTTGCCGCCAGTTGTGTATTCACACAGTGAAATGTTTAAATCAGTGTTGTAGGAACAAACCAAAGAACGAGAACGAAGAACAACAAGAACGGAGAATTTTCATTGTTCCTGAGGAACAGGACCAAGAACGAGAACATAAAAGTGATATATCTGAAGAACAAAAAACAGAACGAGAACAGAATGTTTTCAAACTGAAAGATCAAAGAACGAAACGAGAACCAACTAACGTAAAATGCTGAGGAAAGAGAACAAAAACAAGAACGGATGTAATTTTGGGTTGTTCTTCGTTCTTTTGAAAGTTCATGATTTGCCATGAAATTAATAGATATCATGAGGGGAAAGAGAAAAGAAAAAACTTCTAAAAGCGGACAAATGCTGTGTATACCCATATAAATCTTTTTATTTTAATTAATTAGCTTCAATTAATTTTTAATTTCAACAACAACACAAACCGTAAACACGTTATCAAAAAAATAAAATAAAATAAAAAGTTGAAACTTGAAGAACGAAAACAGAACGAAGAACGAACAAGAACGAGACCATAAAAGATTTATAGAACGAAGAACGGAACGAGAACAAGATTGTAAAAAATTAAAAGAACGAAGAACAGAACGAGAACAATTGAAACATTGAGAATAAGAACGAGTCAGGAATAGAATCAAATGACTGGGTCTTTCTAAGAACGAGAACAGGAACAAGAACAAACATATGTTTGTTCCTACAACACTGGTTTAAATTAAGAAGAAATTAATTGAAAATAAATCGAATAAATGAAATTAATGAATTGTGTTTGGCTAATTTAATACTTACCTATCATTTTGGTTTATAATGAGATTCTTTCGCCTGGTATTTATGGTATTCGCGATAATTGTATCACTAGTCATTAGTAAGTACATGAAAAATAATCATTTATTTCATGACAGTAACACTGGAATTCAATTTATCTTTACAATTGAACCAAAAAACAATTACTTGTATTCAAAATAATTCAATTCAGTACCAGAATTATTAATTCATTGCCAATAATGATACTTTATCAATTATTGAAATCCCCGTTTTCAGTAGTTCATCGTTTTACCACCAGGTACCGACTCTTTCGCTGAAGGATCCCAATTATGTAATCAGATGTTATATGGTAAACGCTATCTGTATTAAAAGTATAAAACTACTTTTGCTCGATGCTTGAAAAACGAATTCAAATTCAGTTCTTTTTTTTGCGATCCTTAAAAATGTTTCACGTTCTTTCTAATGATGGAGGCAGATCGTTATAACACAAATCAGTTTTACTTGTTAGCGTTTTTTGAGACGTGTTATTTTTGCATTAAACGATTTTGTTAGATTTGGCGTTATCGCATTGGTGATGCGATATTTTATACAGTTACAATATATGCTATCTAGGTATGGTTAATCTACAGTAATACTTGAAACTGAAAAATTAAAATGGTGAACTAAGTAATTCCACTCAAGTATATTTCAATAACTAGCTAACTTAGCATTCCAATCCACAGATTTCAAATCAAGTTTGAAAAGAAATGACTTCTTAATTTGAAGGGGACAAAACAGATGTACTTGGGCACGTGATAATATAATAAAAATAATACATAATTATTTTTAAAAAGTTGTGATCTAAAAACATCTTGTTGCAAAAATAATTCAATTTTCAGCACTCCAAATGGCATTTGATTGCGACTTTATTGCTATTGAATCATTCACTCAATGCGCAAATGACACCAAATGTATCAGATTCTTCATCCATGGCACCGACTAACACGTCTAGTCTGGATATGGAAATGAATAATGATCAAGATTCGCGAGATTTGAGAAAAGAAAATTCAACAGATATTGATTCAACATTTAGTAAATACCGACGTAATGGTATAGACATTGATTACGCCGATCGATGGGAAGAAGAGCGTAAAAACTACATGATCGATTTGCCAAATCCGCGAACGCAGTATGAAGATGAATTCTACCCTTATCCTCGAGAACGTGCGCGATATAACGAGAAGATACATCACGTAAGGGTTCAAGGATGTCCTCATTATTCGCGGGATGTATCACGCGATGAAGTCACACGTAGCGGTATTTTACAAGGATGGCTAGGAGCTGCCAGAGGTGGTACGCGAAACAACGACGATAAACGTTACGAAACAACTCCATTTTACATGACGACCGCAGTAGCGAAGACGGCGTCTTCGTATCGTAATCAGGCGGCCAATACTAACAGGCAGCAAGGAGAATACGAAAATACTTATGATAAACAAAACACCAATTATTTATCCAGTAGACCGAAATATACGAATAATTATAACAAAGTTAAAGGTAGCGCGTCCAAAGATTATTACAATTTTCAGGGTGGCAATTACGAAGACGATAGAAACGTGAATTCGTGGCAATCACCTCAACAAGACAAACATAATCGTGTCGTTTATTACGAGTACAATCTAGACGACAGTAATAGAAGACCAAATGTTGTCTATTATCCTCAAAATGGCGATTATTATTCGGCTAATTATGATCAATGCGAACTTGAATACGATGAAAACTATCGCAAACCTACGAAGAATCAGTATATGTATAACAGAAATCGCTACCCAACTACCAATATATACGGCGGTACTTTTGTACCACAGTCAAGGTTATCTACTAGTTTTAGTCAAATGCCTAACGATAGACAATATTCTCCATATTACGCCGCCGATGATAATTATCAGAGCAGAAATGTAGATAGAGGAGATACTCGTAATCCTTCGTATGATTTTCCCTTGCCTTATGCTGGTTCAGCAAATGAAAGATTGCAGTTTCCAGCTATTCCATCGACACACGTACCTCAGTCGCAGTTTATACCAGAATCTGTGCCGGAAAGACAAGATATCAAAGCTGATACGAAATCCGTCCCGTTTGGCGGACACAGGTTTAATTTTCAGACCAATTGATAATATTTTATCTAAAAAATAATATTCTAGTTTTATTTTATATACTGATTGTATTCACATAATAAAAAGTCAAACTTTGTAGTTCTTGGATCCAATAAATTTTTAAAAGCTTTTGGGAGCCGGAGCTAGTTTTTCAAAACTTGCAGATAATTTACGTGGTAACTTTCTGGAAATTCAAGCAAATAATGTTCTGAATTCTGTGTTCACTGCCCAACTCTTGTTCAACTGATGTTAACAAGAGAGTTAACACAGCCTGGGGCCAAATTGTCTGGTTGAAAAAGAAGGAACATAAAATAGTTCGCAATTTCTCTCAATATTTATAGTTGGATTAGATAACAAAAACTCGATCATTCCTAAAGATATATTTATCAAAAATTATGTATTTTTTTTCAAGTTTTAATGAATATGCTCCAATCTGATTTTGATTAAAATTCGTTAAAATTCAATCAATAATGGAAAAATAGAACATTGAAAGTGAAAAATTAAATTTTGTAATTTTTTTTATTATTTACATCGTATAAAAAATTGAAAGAATTGAGTATTACCTGATGGTCTGTTCAGAGGTAGAGAATTTGGTGCTCTGTCGTGTTAAAATCAATTGCTCACAATGAATGGTTATACTTAGTTAGAGGCCGTTAGGGAAATGGTATAAAATAAAAAGGATTGAAAAGCAAAAAAAAATTAGAACGAAATTTTCATGACCAAAATAAGTGTTTTTCAACATATTTCCGGCGAAATACAGATTTAAAATAGTCAAATTTTTGATTTCATGATTTCATTTTAAAGATCATATTTAATGATTAATGAGCTTTCAGATGATGTAGATAGTCAAAAAGTTGCATAAAATTGTTTTCAAATGGCATAGAATTTCAAAATTTCAATGAACACAATGCCTCAAACATTAAATTTAAGCTATTCCAATTTTGTAATAACACTTGGTTGTGATTGGTAAACACAGACATCAAAAATTACTTTGATAAAAAACTTGGGTAGGTAGTTGAACAACTAAAATTGAAAAAGTCTTTTAATTTCCCTTATTACCTATCAATAATTAAATAATTATAATTTTAAATGGTGAACAAACAAATAACTAATATCGCAAGTTCAACATAATAATGATGCATAGGTAAAAACTTATCATAAAACGACATTTTTTTTCTTAAATAACTTTGCATAATATTCGCAAAAATCAAATAGACCGTATTATAAATAAAGTAATTAGTTCGAGTAGTTTCTTTTAATCTAGTAAGTAATATTTTTAACCATGACCTGAATACGCAATATTTATTCATATTGTTTTCATAACAGGTAGATATAGGTTTGTAATTGATTACGGGTGAATAGTACGATATAAACAATTCATAAACGATAAAAGTAATAGAAAAAAAATCGGTTTGAGGGGTAAAGTTCCATTATTCCATTGAATTCTAGAAAGCATCATCATTGGCTCAAAGAAATTCTCGTCCATTCCAGAATTAGAGATAGGCGGGTAATAATGACAAACGAAGAAATACTCATTTTCAAAAGAAGTATCATCGAAATAATCTTTGCGAGTGTAATAACTGCATCCCACTCTTTTTGTAGATTTCCACAGCATTTGCGTAACATTTCCTATTTTTTACCAAAAAAAAGGTAGGTAAGTTATGATACAAGAGATGTGTAGTCCGTCCAAAATAGCATAACTAAATTTTGGATGTTACGTAAAGCGAAACACAGTTCATGGTATTTTGGACGGACTATAATTCTCCTTATTATAATGGATGTTCAATAAACCTATCCACACTTTTGTGGCTATAATGAACCTGCTAAAAAGTACATACTCATCTTTCGAAACTTTTCGTCACTTCGCGAGTAAAAATAGTTAATTTCTTTGAACCATTGATGAACTATGTAATTAGCCGGAGGTTCATACCAATTTGTTCTGTTGCTAAAAGTATTTTCCCCACAGGGGCTCTCTGGTTCCTGTATGTTTTCAGAGGAATACTTTTCTTGTAGCAAGACAATACTACGTTCTTTACTACTTTTCATTAACTGCAATAATCCAGATAATTTTTAATTTTAATCAATTCATGAAGATATTCGTTTTGATACCAATATAACTAATTACAAAGTATAAAATCTTGCACTATAAGTATCAATTTACCTGAACGTCTACCTTCAAAATTGGCATGTTAAATTTTAAGCGATAGTAATTATGCCCTTGCAATACATTTACATTCAGTTCATATTGATTTTTAAAAACTTCGTGTGTAAATTCAACGTCATTCCTAAAAGAAAGAAAATAAATACAAATAATTCAAGTTATTATCACAATAGTATTACATAAATGTTTAATTTCTTTGATGAACTAATCTGATTATTCAACAATGTCATAAAACTTTCAAATTATGAAGTACGTTGGTAATACCAACTCCACTTCATAATACCAATGCTTCAGCAGTAACGTATACATATTATATGCAGAATACTGACTCGTCATCTGCACTCGGAGTAATAGAATTTGTATCGCCATAGTTTACGAATAAAATACTATACAATAAAATAGAAACAACTGAATATACTTTTAGCCATTGTTTTGAAGTAAACATTAAAGCATGATTTGTATTATTTTCATCCTTTTTCTCGAGCTTTATAATCATCAGGAGCCACTATAGATAAAAATTTAGCTCCACTTTTCACTGGCTGTATATTTATGAAACACTTCTGCAGAAAAATCGCTCATCGAATATCGCATAATAATAGATAACTTACAGGTAAAGTATACAAAAACGGAAAAACAGCTACTTGATGCATGCGATGATGGTATTTATCATCATTAAAATGTTATTTTTTATTGAATATTGGTAGGTAAGTACGTAAAAGTATAATACCTATAATGAACATGTGACTGAGGATTTATTTTCATAATATTTTGTAAAAGTGGTTTGTTTTCAAAATCCTCTAATTAGACAGGAATGAGGGTCTATTATTTAATTTTGTACTAAATCAATATCTATCCTATTAAATTCCTGTATGTATATTATTATTGCTTATACTAACAGTAGCACTGAAAACATCAATTACACCAATTATCCTGAAATCACTGAGTTCGATTACGACCTTGATAAAGGCGAAGATTTTAGTACAGCTTACAAAAGATCCAAAATTTTGTCAATTCTCAACGAGCATAATAAGTATAGAGCATTACATCAGGTCAATGAACTTGAATTAGATGACGACGTAGGTAGTTTTTTTTAACCTTATACATTCCATTCAACTAGAGACCTGTCTGATATGTCTTAGAAAGGTTCACCAACAAATAAAATGTCTAAAAAAGGTAACAATAACGTAGACATTTTGAGACATTCTATTGTTGAAATGCCTTTTGTTCACATTATTTTAGTTAGAACTCTATAATTATTCTATCTCATGTAACTAGAGTCTTGATTATAATGAATAACAAGTGTTTCGTGAAAGTTCTTGGGCGTTGGTTGGTTAATTGGTTAAAATATAGTAAATATGTAGAAAGAGATTAAGGTAAAATACATTGTGAGATGAGTTAACGACGAATAAATACGTAAAGTTGCTTTTTTTTAAATTTATTTTCACGAATATCAAAGACTTTTCAACACTCTCCATCGGTCTTCGGTCAAGAGGATTTATTTACATTTTTTATGTCATTAGAGCACTGTTGAAATATGCACGATAACCAATAACGGAAATTTAAATGTCCTTGACCAACTGAAAGTGTCTTAAAATATCTGCGGTGTTCAGTTGCAAATTATCCTATCGGTTAATGAAGACTTTTGCTCACATTATTCTTAGTCAGGGCTTTAGTTGAATGAAATTAATTTTATATTTCTCATTTTTTAATAAGTGTACCTATCTTCATTCCATTATGTACTATGGAATGAAGATGGACAAGCGGGGTGAAGATGTAGAGGAAAATTTCATTTGTGTATTTCTTATGAATTCTTTTTATACGTATTTTAATATCTAATGAATTTTTACTCGCTTATTCTTTCTTTCTTTTTTTTTTCATTATTTTTTATACCCTCCTCAAAAAGCTTACCTATTTGTGATATATTTACCTTCCTTAAAATCCGTTTTCCCCTCACCTTGTCAAGTGAAGGCGAATACTTTAGTGGACACTGCTTGTGCTGTTGATTTAACTTACACTTTTTGAAATGTGTGTAATGTATAACAAATTCTCAATGAAGTCTTCGACCAATAGTGATTGAAAAATACCAAAATCTCACCGTTTTCATCCCATTACTCAGTTCTCTACGCATACAAATGCTCAACGTAACGAAATGGTATTATGAAATTACATAGTTGACTTATGAAGCTGAACAATGGGCTGAACATTTAGCACGCTATGGTGCCGAAGCAAAACATCATGTACCATTTGGGCGAAATATTTGGATTAAGAAAACAAAAAGGATATACGCTTTCATGAATTCAGATTCTTTAAATCCTGTGAAACAATGGTACAAACAAATAAATGACTATCCCGGGTATATAAATCTCACTACGTATTTAAAAACAAGTACGTGACTTATCACTCTTTATACCTATATTTACGTATTTGTGTTCTCTTAAATAATTTGAATATTTCTTTATTACATGAAGAAGGTTTTACTCAAGTTGTTTGGAAATCTTCAAAGAGATTAGGCGTTGGGATTGCCTATAATGTTCTACGTTTCTGCGTGGTTTGCTATTACTACCCTCCAGGTAATGTAATATCTTCTCAAGAGTTATTTTCTGGGTATGCGGATTGGAAGTATCAACGAAATGTTTTGCCTCCTTGTAATGCAAGTTGGATGGCAAAAATACCGATATCTTATGAGCCAGATAAAACCGTATTATTATTTCTCTTCTGTGTGGCATTAGCCGGATTTATTATATTCCTAAATTACCGAGATTTCATTCGTATTACTAATGAAACTGGAGAAGAATGAAAGATGTTAACATCAAAGTTCATCTATGAGTATTATTAAAACTGTTCAAGTGAAATTGAGAAACGAGCTGTTTGTTGGTCCACAATTGCGTATTTTCTCAAGTTTACATTTATTTTTCAAACAATAAAGCCAAGTTTTTCTTATTACACGAGAATGATTTTAATTTCACTAGTTCACTTTAAAAACGAACTCGTTTAGCAGAAAAAGTGAAGGTAGCCTTATGTGACATTACAATAAAAAATTATTCACCACTGTATACCTCAATGTATTTTGAGATCGGAAATCCCCTCTCACCAAATTTTGAGCGATTTTCATTCATACACGTCAGCATCATGCGAGAGGGAAAAATATAAATATATATAAATACCAAAACTTTGGACATGGGCCGTATGATAACAAATGATCTGAAAGTTAAAAATATGAGCATCCCCTTACCCGCCCACTCCTCTTCAAATCGGGTGGGCAGAAATAGCTGTCGTTTTTATAAAAAAACTCAGGTAAAAATGAAAATAATTCCCGATACCAAATAAACAAAAAACAACGATCGAATTTCAAATGAACCATATCTATTCGACTATAAAATAAATACATCATTAAAAATAAGGTGTTATTAATTATGGTATCGAAAGAATATTGTAAAATTTAATTAATATAAAATAAAAACACAGCTTCGTAAAAGAATAACATGTGAAATAAATAACTGCAAGCGATAACGACGATGGTGTAACTCGTAAAATTAATAAACAAATTACGTTTAACCATAATATATATCAACATAATATTCCGCAAAAAAACTTTCTTAATTTATATTGATGAAATGATAGTTGAATTAACAAAACCTAATATTCTGAAAGTGAAGTAAATACGAAAAAAAAAAATTATGTATAAAAAATAATTACAACGTATTTTACATTACAAACTGTCCACAAATGTGAATGTATCTCAATTCACGAATTCTGTGAATCAATCACTATTCGCTGAAAGATGGGACCAAATGTGACGAGTATTCTTATTATTATGCAGGTAACTGAACTTTATTGAGATGAACTTCATCGTCTATATTCATATTCTTGAATGTTTATCATTTTTTTCTCTAAAATTATACTTAATACGTAATACCAAGTATTACTGATAGTATGGAAGGACAGGAGTTTGCCTTTCGCTGAGCGATAAAACATCGAGTAATTTGGTAAGTATTTAAAAAATTATATAATCTAAGATAATTTACATTCACTGATATAATTCTTTCAAGAATAAAACGAATACATGAAAGCTATCAAAATGAGCTTCAAAATGGATAAAATTTTTCACAGTAATCCCTTCAGTTACTCCATTTGTAGAGTAAATAAATTAAAAGAATAATGAACAATAAAATTCCTATTAAAATGCATCTCTTCTTACGCGCTTTCGTCTGAAACAAAAAACAAATGGATATTAATTCATGAAAATTTTCATTCGCCATATGTTCAGAATTTCAACATAATAAGCCAGCAACGAAAACGTATGTAACACCAACGATAAACGTAATAGCGTAATCATCACCATAATTCGATATTAGATTTCGTAATCAGATTAGAAAAATTCTTCATAGAGCTTTCACTCACCATATAGTTACTAGCTTTTCCCAATTCAGAGGTGGCTTGGCGAACGGAGACGTGAGCTCTTTCAATGTTTGCTTCGATACTGTCTATTGTTTCTCCTTGATCGTGGACCAGTCTTCCCAAACTTTTATATATTTCGTTTACATCGTTTATGTCTCTCTGTAAAGGAAATCGTATAGAATTAATATTATATAATTAAGTGAAATCAATTGGATCACGATACGTACTTCTAAATTACGTATAGCTTCTTCTTGTTCCATACATTGTTGTAAATTATTTCTTTCGTCTTCTACTTGGCACTGGTATTGCGATTTATTCACATCGTCTTGCAATTCGATTAATTGATTGGCATGTAAATCATCTAGTTCATCAATTAATACGTTAATTCCAAGGTATATTTCTCTGTATTACTTACTACGACGATATTACCTCTAAATGGATCAGAAGACGGAGGAGGTGGGATTGAAACTGAAGTAGAATGAATAGCTGCACGTTTTAACTGCACCTGAACGCTTTCCTTTCTCAAAGCTTCTCTTTGCGTGGCTTGAAACATGGTTAAAGCCGTAGTGTATTCTTCGGTTAAACGATCCCTTTGCATTCTGCATTGTCTCTGAACAGAACATAATGCATATTAAGTATCAAAGATGCGACTTTATTTTAGAAAAGATTTTTATAAACCTGGTCAGGCGATAGAGGAATGTTTTTCAAAGTTTGTAATCTGTTGCAAGTGTCTTTCACAAGCTGTTGTGTGTACTGTTGAATATTTTGTCTGAAATGAAATATTGATACATTTTACTCGCTTAGTATTCAACGAGTCAGCGAAAATTACTACCATACTAACAATTGCTGACGAAGTTCTTTGGAATCCTGAGCAGTTCCGATCAAGTTTACCATTCTTTTCATGGAAGAAACTTGAAAAAGAACGCGAGTTTAATATCAGGAAAGTTATATAGAAATACCTCGAGTAAAAACTATAAGTATTCTTACCATTTTGTGAAATTTTTTGTATATCACTAGCGATTTTTTTGGAAACTTGGTCGAAATTTCTGTCTTTGTCAGGTTCCACATTTATACTTGTGAACGTATTCCCAGATGTATTCATGGTGTTATTTTAAATAAGAACAATAACAGATGAATTCAATTTTATTGCTATCTCAATTTATAGCTTCAAAATTAAAATATTAAGAATAGTATACGATAATTAAGCTACCATTATTTAAATATATCAACTTGAATTATTCTCCAATTTAGAATTAAATTTCACATTAATTTGCCAATTTCCTATCAGTAATTTCGTGATTCATAGAATTCATAGATACAATTTGGCCCCGTAGGAAAACTTGAAACTATATTTTCGCTAGGAATACAATTTTCATTTCATTTTTATTACATAGTTTGGTTAAACTGATATGAAGTACAATGTGATTGGTCGTAAGTCACGCTTGTAACAAGTTAAAAATAAAAACCAATCAGAAAGTCGGAAAACGGTAAAAAATGAAAACATCGATCAGCTGATGCAATCTCTGGTCTTCTAGCGTTCCTTGTATTTTATCGAGTAACTAAATTTTATCTTTGCTCACGGTCACGTGTCCATCAAGTTCGTCGTAGTTACTTGTGCTAAAAGTGAAGTTAATTTTTACGAAACATTAACATTATTTTCCATTGCACGACTAAGAAACGATAACAGGGCTGAAGGCTTCAAAATTGTGTTTTATTTCGGTTCATTCTGTTTTTCAAATTTTACTTCTCTTATTTTCTAAATAGCGACGCCCTATTCACTAATTCATAATGAGTGATTGGCAGACAGTTCCTACCGTATTACGGAAAAAACCTCTCAAACCATCGGCTATGAAAACAGAAAAGGTAAGTTCTCAATGAATTTCATATTCGCAGCGATCACTTTCCGATGAAATAATTTACCAAAGTTCAAATTATCTATACGTTATATTTTGCGAGTAATTTGTACTTCATTATTTGTTTAGGCTATCAACGTCGCCCGAAGACAAGGCCTTCCTGTTGAAACCCAGCAGAAATGTAAGTCAAGCACTCATAATCTGATGTAATCCACGATAAATTATTACCACTCAAAGGCTATTTAATTGAAGGGGGAGCTGGTACCAACAAGCAGCACGTTACGACAAAGAATACCGCTAAATTGGATCGTGAAACCGAAGAATTGAAGCATGAAAAAGTGCCTCTTGATTTGGGCAAAACTATACAGCAAGCTCGTCAAAATAAAGGTCTCAGTCAAAAGGATCTTGCAAGCGTAAGTTGAAATTTGTTAAACTGTATTGAGAAAGTTGAAAATCACGTGTTTTACCTGGTTTACTTTTATGTATTCAGAAAATTAATGAAAAACCACAAATCATTCAAGATTATGAAAACGGAAAAGGAATACCGAATCAGATCGTCTTAGGCAAATTAGAAAAACAATTATGTAAGTTTACTAACATTCCCATCTGAGTTATTTTATATCAATTTGCATTCGATGTAGGAGTTTAATTCGACAATTCATTGATTGTAGGTGTAAAACTACGAGGAAAAGATCGCGGTAAACCCTTACTACCAACCCCTGGAGCACAAAAATAAAATCAGCCTCCAGGGGAAGGAAGGATTTTTGGTGTAAATATCGCCGAAGTTATAGTTTAACTAAGCTGTTGTTTTGGTCACTGCCTCAAGGTTTTAATCAGTGGTCAAAACCTATGTTTATTGTTCGATGCAAACTTCTGAATTGGCATTTTCTGTATTGAGCTCATAGTGGCTATAGCATTCAATATTTTTAGCAGTTATCAAACATTATTGATTCCGTTCATATTGATGATTGTTCTTGATAAGCAAAGCGATATTTATTCCCTGTAATCAACTGCTAAAGATAATTTTCAATGTAAATTTTGTAAGTTTGAAATTTGATTTTTACATTCTTGTTTTTGTTTCTTAATAAATACATATTATTAATGTACAAGATTCGTGTTTCTTTTCATGTTGGATTTGAACTAGCCTAAAATATTGACTTATTCTCACTGAAGTCGTATTACTGACTTCAGTGACCACGTTCTTGCATCAGAATGTTAATTGATAACATTTGATAAATAATTAAAACTATCATTCATTTCCAACAAAATAGTATTTCAATTTTATTGGTAGCATATAATGGTATTATATAAAATTTTGTTGAATAAAAAATGAAAATTATTTATCTAAATTTATATGTATTTACTTATACTTATTTTATCTTTATAAATATTTACATAAGCACATCTACGATTCATCATGCAGTATTTTATTAAAGTCATTAAAAGAAGATTCAAGATCGAATAGTAACTGACGAACTTGAACGGATGTCAATGCATCTGATGCTTGCATAGATGATAATGTATTTAGCCACTCGCCAATTTTCTTTTTGCCTTCGAAATCCGGTGGTAATAAACTAAGACGATTCATCGTATCAACTAAATCTCTAATTTCGGGATGCAGTTCATCCATTTCTTTAATTCCTAAACGCAATTTGTCCATTGTGGTAATAAACAGGGAAACTATAGCAGCTATACATTTACTGGTATTTCCTTTATCATCAATTATGGTTATTGGTCGATCTTCTTTTATTCTTTGTAAAGCAGCAGGGCAGTCCAATTTAAATCTCTGAACAAATGATTCAATATTTGGAAATTCATCACCTTGCACTTGTTTAAATGCTGCTTTATATTGAACCAATAGTTTAGAACAGGTAGCGGTGTATTCTTTGGGAGTAACGCAATCACGAATGTAGGCCTTTTCTAAATGCTGCAGCGTATTTACAATCGCATACAAATCTGCCATATTTTCATATCGCTCGCGTTCCTTGGCCGTTTCAAATAATTTCACTTCTTCAAACAATTCCGGTCTCATTGATTCTAAATCTGACATCCTTGAAGAATCAAACCACCACGTAAAACACAAAATATAATTAAAGTTAAAAAGCGTTTGAACGTATTTTTTTCATCTCTATTTTCCAAACTTTTGAATCATCTTTGTTTAGATTTCAAAGAATGATAATGATTTTTCAGTATAGCCAACATAATTTGAAAAATTTCTCAAGCGTAAAAATTTTCGATTTGATAAAAAAAAAAAAAATATATAATTAACAAAATGTTGATAATTGTGAAATGTCATGTTCATATTCATAATTATAAAAATATATTTTTGAAGATAAGGCAAAAGGTATCGATAAAATAACATGAGCGCAATAACTAAAACAACTCGCATACAGAAAATAATTATATTAACCATTTCATATACATGTAATATATAGAAAAATGTATTTATTACAAAAATAACATCAATCTCTTCTCAATTCTAATGTATCTTCTTTAAACTCATCTTTAGTGATGACGATAAGATGAATTTTATCTCCAGTATAAATATCTCTCTCAGCTGCGGAAATGAAAACATCACGAACAACTGCTACAGCTTTTTCCAAACTGACAGATCGCGTTTCAATATTTTCCATATTCATAAAACCCAACTAGACAAAAAACGTACACATTAAAGATTTAGGAACTTGATGTAAAAATATTTCGTTATAATACAAACAACAATGGTGAACCAACTTGATTATCTAATAATGGTTGCAGTAAAGCACCGCTTGAACCTCCAGCTCTGAATTTACAACGTTCCACGTTACCAATGGGGTCGTAACTGTATACCCAACCGGAACCATCACTTTCCAAACCAGCTAGAATATTGGATACATAATACGGGAAAAATCGCTTATAGTAAAGCATTGTAGAAAGCATCTGAGCCATAGCAGGTGTACTCATTGACTTATTGTGTTCATGCAAGTACATCTGAAAAAAACACAATGATCATTTTCAAATTTAACTTATCTCATGAATTTCTGACATAACCTTACCATACCTGCATTCGGGCAGTAATTAGACGCGTTAATGATAACACATCGCTCCAACAACCTGCGCAGCCTAATGCAGTGGTGTTCGATAATTTGAAAAGTTTAGATTGATATCGGGTGTAGATACTATACCCTGTGCTTAATCGCGTATCAGATGCGATCACAACATAATTATCACCACCTACTGCGACTATACTCCTAAACAATAAAATATGCGTTTTAATGATAATTTTTGTCAATAGGTATTACATTAAGAAACAAATACTTACCCTCCATTGTCATCGTAAGGATTAAATCTTGGTTCGTGTGTTTTAATTCCATGCTCAGGAAGGGTAGCAAGCGACATTTTTATCGAATTTAATGAGGAAATTTGAATTATACGACAAAAATATGTGAAATTAAACGAAGAATCTTGAGCCGACAACGAATACCAAAATTTCACTACGAGTTTTTGTACCGAAACTCGATTCAATTAATGTTTACTCATGGAAGCAGTGTTGTCGAAATTTCCAAACACAAATAGTTATGGGAAAGGGAATGAATTTGAGTAAAATTACCTATATTTTTACCTATCTTTTTGATTTACTAAAGCACCATAAGTGGCGCTAAAAACGGGGTTAAAAAATAAAAACCTTCAAAAAACTAGTTTTTTATTTTAAAAATTATTTGGCACGTTCAATACAAAATACAAACAGTGATAAAAAACAGAATTTAAAACAAAACAATGAACAAGTTTTAAATCTGAAAAATAATTTTTTCTTGTTTATTTCTAGTTACTGTCTTGTAACAGCCTACGTGTAGACGAACGGGGAAGATCAAAAAATAAATGATTATGGATCAAATCATTGAACATTCAATTTGAAATGATCTTATCTAAAATCACACAAATAAGATCAAGCTACTTCTTTTCTCTCTTTTTTGGGCGCAGCGCGTTTTTTCATAGAGCACAAGGGTCAAAGGTAGAAACAATTTTTATTTTCTAGTTTTTTTTTCTTTATGGTTGAAAGTTTCATTTTTATTTATTGTTTTCATTTTCTTTCAAAAGTAGGCATTTATTTTAATTTTTCCATGATTGAAGTAGCAGATAATAAAATGGTACCTTGAACCTACTCTCAAGACTTCTGGATACCAACTGGCTATAGTTACCAATAAGATGTTTTGGAAAGAAATAATTAAAAAAAAACAATTTTCCATAGAATATTCGAATAATTAAAATTTATAATTTAATAATAAAATCAAGAAAAAATGATGCCTCTTAAGGACCTGTATTACCGAACGTACGATACCTCAAATTTTTATGATTTTTTTAAATGATTCGATCATAATTTTCCTTTTCCGTAATTTGTGTAATCTAAGATCAGATTAGATGATTTCAGAAAATTATTCTTAAATCGTCAAGATCGCATCATTTCAAATCGTGATCCTTGATCAAAACACTACAAATAATAGTGAATTGGAGATCTGCATAGGGGGGTAGTTATTCATTTCTTAAAAGTGTTTTAAAGAAATCTTAATTATTCATGAATGAGTATTTTGGCCATTTTATGTTTTAAAGTTGTACAGCAATAGTTTTTAATCCAAACAAATTTATGAAACAAAATTTTTCAAAGAACATGATTATATATATTGTAATGTCACTGATTTCCAGCCTAAACTTCATGTTTGCCGTTCCCCTTTTCGACCACTCAAAATGGTCGTTTTACCGGAAAATTAATCCTATCTCAGGGAATCCAATTATTAGAATAAGTAAAATAATCGAAGAAATGAATTTGTATTTCTCAAAACCTCTACTTACATATTTTCATCAAAAAAAGAAGGGCAGATAGACATTTAAAAATTTTAAATATTCTAATAATATCGAAAGAAACGTTTCTCCCGACTTATTGCAAAACTAAATAATGTTTCTTGGCGATAACGTGTCTTACACCATCAAATCAATATTTACATCATAAAATTTGGAAGTCCATTAAATCATCATGATATTTTAGCATTTCGGTTACAAAACAATCAATATAAACTCAATCGTAAAAATTTCCATTTCAAATCATTAATCTCGATTGTTATTTATTTGAATGTAGCTGAAAGCTGAAAATATTCTTCAAATATTACGAACTATCTTTCATTATTATAGGTACGCTTTAATCATGAACATGGCATTTTATCATATACGAATACATATATACACGTATTAATTTATTAATTTAATAAACAAGGAACAAAGTTATTTTATAAATTTGAAAATCTTATGTACAAAAGAATGAAAGGAAATTAAAAATTAAATAACTAACATATGTTTATCATTTACGTAATTGTACTAGGTACGTTTCTTTGGTTACCATCGAAATTAAAAAATCGAGTAAACGATCCAAGACATCATAAAAAAATAATATATCAAGCATTTCAAAGAAGTAAATGAAAAATAAATACTTAAACTGACATCTATTTTTTCTACTTCATTATGAAATGTACGTAATACGATTTCATCGTTGATTTTGGAATAATGAAAAGTTACATTTTTCTTACATTCATTTCATCATTAACAATAAATATACGGTGTATTTCAGGAACTACTGATGAGAAGAGTGCATTATAAATTTGCTAATGAAAGATGAACGGATTAATTCAAAATTAAAATACACATACACAAAATATTCAAAGACATTCTATAGGAACCAAAACAAAATTTTCTTAAAATTATACACGACTAGACTGAAATATAGACTACACAAGTACACAACGCTTGAATCATGATATTCGTAAATATTTTAAGCATTTTTTCGATTAATTTCATGATTTACTCTTCGGCTCTAAATTTTTGTTATTATTTCCAATCTACAGTGCATTATTAATGAAAATATCTAATCATCTGTTCAACAGGTACGATCAATTCAATGCAAATGAAATATAGTTTTCACTTGATAAGACAAATCATCCTGGTCCCATTTTTTTTTAATTCGATTTCTATTAGTAATATTTAATAAGTACATATTGAGAGCATATTAAAAGTTCTATTGCTACCATTCTATACTCACTACTGAATATTTACTGAATGTTAAAATCATTATATTTCGATACGTGTTGGAATAATGATAAAAAGTAGATGAAAGAGTAAACCAAAACAGGTAATCTATTTCATGAACAAATGAATATTACCGGTATAAATGTATACTTGTTTCCACAATAAACATCTAAATAAACTTCCTGCTAAAATAAATTTACCATTTTTAACTCCAAGAACAAAAGTAGGCCTCGTAATTGCGATTAAAAAGTACTTAGTAAATAGGTAATATTCTTATAATTTATAAATTTCAAATGAGCAAAAACAAATTATTTAAGAAGTGTACTTTCTATTAATTTGAATCGAATTCATATCGAGAAATTTTCTTTTGGTTTATGTATAAAAAAAAAAATGCGAAGATGATGTTTCCATAGAGATATCAACATTTATGCGACCACTCAACAGCAATTCACTAACAATAATATAACGAAATTAATTATGACTTTATCAAATATCGCGCACGTTACATTTTATCCTACAATCCGCTAAATTAGGCTATAAATAATAGGTATATCGTAAACTTAATATTAACGATAGGTATAATACATTACATAGGTACTGTCATTTTCCCTTCTTTCGTTGAATTAACTAAACGCAAAAAAAAAAATTTACAATCAGGCGAAATGAGCAACAATATTGTAAATATAAAGAAAATATAATACACGCATGATAAAAAATATTCTTTCGTCGAAGAATTGATGAAATAAAACTAAAAGTCACTGTTCATAATTTGTATTCAGCGTTTTATCGCGTACTTCCGTGAATGGCAGTGATTATTTTGTCGTTCCTTTTTGCCATCGAATTTGTTAGTCCTTTTGCTTAAACTATTTTTAATAGTAAAATTCGTTTACCATACACGGATATAGAACAAGAACACGTATTAATGATATTAATGAGCAAGAGTTTACTTTAAACCGAATATCTTATACGTTTGGGTAATAAATGGTAAAAACACGAAATCTTACATTACAACGTTTACTTAGGTACTTTTTTTCTGAAAGACATCGCTTTGTATTTGTCGTATTTACAACTTTCAATAAATTGGTTAATAAAGCTTCTGATATATTTTGTTTGACTAGAGCGAATTTTAAGCGTTGAAAAATAACTCCATTAAAATAACGATACGTTTATACATAATTCGCTAATTTATTTATTTAAAAAAAAAAAAGTGAATATGTATTTGATATTTATTTTCTGCTTGAAATAAGGTCCTAAATCGTTCCTTATATGAAACCAAAAATTCAAAAAATAAAACAATCAATGGATGAGGAAAATATGATACGTTATTTGCATTCACATTTATTCGATATTTGTATTGAGTAAAACGTTAAGATATTCAGGTAAAAATTGACATAATCGTGAACTTCACCCTAAAAAATATCTTCTCTTTACTTAAAATTCGCTTCATGATTACTTTTCTATCTAAACACGAGAAGTATAACATTTACTAAACATTTCACCCACGTTGTATCCGTTGTATCTAAATAATCGTCATATTTACATAATTCTGTACACGATGCTCTAAACGCCGACAAATTTAAAACAAAAATGAGCGTTGAAAAAAATTTACAACGTGTAAAACAAAGAACATTTTTGGTTAAACGATTAAAAATATATAGAAAAAAAAAATCGAAGACATTTTAGTTATGAGTACTTGATTAAAATACGAAAAAAAAAAAACCTACGCATCTATATCGGCTGATTCAACGACCAGGGTATGTTTTTTCTTAATTTAAATGGTCGCAGACGCATGCGATGAAATATTGGTAATATGTATTTACAATTCTGCAGTCATAGGCCGTGAATATTTTCGAATAATTAAAAAAAACATCCCTGAAAAATAGGTAGGAAACATATTCTCATGTTACGCATGGAAAGTCATTTGGTCACACAGCGCTTCTTGTAAATCTCGGTGGGGGTAGTGGTGGTGGTGGCCTACTTGGTTGTTCTACCATAAATTCTTCCATACCTGCGAATACAGAAATGCGTTGGTTAAAAATTTTAGTAACATTGAAACGCGTTTAACGTGTTGTCGGAAGTTGTGAGGTTTTGCTGTACAGTTTTTTGGCACTTCATTTACACAACTGTGGGTTAAATGCAAAAGCTTCCAGGTCAAGTGGAATGTTGGGTTTCGGGTATGAAGAAATACTTTGCGAATTGCGAGACAGTTGGAAGTATGCACTACTTCACGAAATTGATGATAAATTGTTACTAGGTACTTTTTTTTTAAATATTCAACTATTAGGTATAGCATAATATTTTCAGTAAATTCGCCAACATTATTATTACTGGATGAATAATATTAATAATATAATTAAAATTAAGACAAGCAACGTAAGTAGCCCCAAAACGTTACTGAAGCTGAGTTTTTAATAGAGAATTGTTCAGACTGGTAGATAAAATATTTTTGCATACAGTGATCGAAGAATAAACAAGAATGGAAACGAAGAATAATGCTAAAAATGCAACCTTCTTGCCAGGGCTGCAAAACCAATACCAAAACCGCAACATTAAACGAAAAAAAAAGAACCAGACGTTTCAAAAACTGTAACCTCAACAAAAGCGAACCCGTTTCATTTTCAAAAATCCGAACCTCAACGAAAGCGAAACAGTTTCATTTTTAAAAACCAGAACCTCAATAAAACTGAAACCGTTTCATTTTCAAAAACTGGAACCTCGACGAAAGTGAAACTGTTTCATTTTGAAAAATCAGAACCTCAATAAAACTGAAACCGTTTCATTTTCAAAAACTGGAACCTCAACGAAAGCGAAACGATTTCATTTTCAAAAACCAGAACCTCAACAAAACTGAAAGCGTTTTATTTTCCAAAACTGAAACCTCAACAAAACTAAAACCGTTTCATTTTCAAAAACTGGAACCTCAACGAAAGCAAAACTATTTCATTTTCAAAAACCAGAACCTCAACAAAACCAAAACCGTTTCATTTTTAGAAAACTGAAACTAAACGAAACCGAAACAAATTTACGTCTTATATGTATATTAATTTAGGTAAGTTGATGTTACTCTACTGATTAGATGATATAACATATGAGTAATATCGTATTGTAATTTCCTTGAATATTGATTTTTATATTTTAAATACAAATTTTTTGAGCTGTAGAATTTATTACCCTTTTTACTCAGGTCACTAAAGTTTAAAGTTGCTTTTTTTCATTTTTTTTCCGCATATTTTTTAGCATTGCTTATTATTTTTTTGTCGGGAACACAGGGACTAAGGCTATAACTAAAAACAAAAAGTATAAAGAGTGCATGATGATTATAAAATTAAATTTATTGAAATCTCAAAGCAAAATTCAGTTTATTCATTCAATATAAAGTCAAGACTAATAACTTAATAAGTAATAAATGACCATAACATCCGTATGAGCCCATATTCGTTTCCTTACAGTTATAATAACTCAACCAGCAAAAACAAAAAAGTGCAACTTGAGCAATTTTGTTTCGATGAGTAAAGATACTAACATATATAATATAATTAGTAAATTTTTGAATTTTGATTTATAATTAATTTAATATAGAGAATAAAAAATGAATAGAGTTGTACATTTTTGTCCTAATTGTTATGTGCGAGGAAATCAATGATCTGCGTGGTATAACATATTATACAAGAAATTAAACAAAAAAAATTAAAAGGTCAAAAATCTAAAACCAGAACAAAGCTGGATTCAAAGCCAGAACAAAACCAAACCATAACAAAAACGAAACCGTTTCAAATTCAAAAACTGAACCTCAACGAAACCGAAACCGATTCATTTTCAAAAACTGGAACCTCAACGAAACCGAAATCAATATTAAAACGGTTTTGCAGCCCTGCATTATTCAAGAACATTTTCGAGAGAAGAGAACGAAATATTTAACCGAAAACGTTCGTGAAAAACATTCTTAAAGAACGAAGAACTAATAGTAAAATTATAGATAACAAGAACGAGAATAGAAATGTTGTTAATTGTTGTCTTATATTTATTCTATTTTTCAACCAGTGTTTTGAGAACGAACTTGAGAACCAGAGATGGAAAGCCGTATGATAAAACTTTTGCTTTCAGTTTTAGCTTCTGACCTTGAAAAATAAAACTTCGGCTTTTGCTTTTCAAATTTTTTCATATTCAGCTTTCGCTTTTGGCTTTTGCTTTTCAACCCAAATATCATTAGCTTTTAGCTTTCCGCTTTGGACTTTCGACTTTTCCCCTACATTTTGAATATTTTCTTTTTGTACAACATAATAATTTTTTATCATTTCAGTTTTAATGACGAGATAATCAATGAATATAAAAAATGATAATTTAAAATTTATAAGTACTGGAAAAGCTGAAAAAATAAAACTTTTGCTTTTGCTTTCAATTATTTGTGCGTTCTAGCTTTTGCTTTCAGCTTTTGCTTTTTAGGTAAAAAACTCTCCACTTTTAGCTTTTGGCTTTTGGCTTTTAGCTTGCTTTCCATCTCTGTTGAGAACAATGAACCTGCCTGATTTGCGTTGCATAAAATAAAATGGTTTGTCTTAATTTTTCATGTTTGTGCATTACACTGCACTGTTATTGATTCCTCGTGGAGCAGTTACATGTGATTAACTGATTAAGTTCTCTCTTCATGATTTTTTCATGATGGAATCTTTTGAAAATTTCAAATTTTTAATTAAAAAAAAAAAAAAATGAATTAGTGAAAAGTACAATTTAATTTCACACTAATCATTTATCTTTTCCACAATGGTACATAATTATACTCATGTATGTTATTTTCTATTTTTATAGATTTATTAATCAACTTTCGTCAACAATACAACATTATCAAAAATAACAAAAATTTGAGAAAAAAATATTGAAGAACGAGAACGAGAATGAAAGAGAACGAACAAGAACGGAACGAAGAACCGACCGGGAACCATTGAAGCGTTGAGAACGTTCGAATGAACGAAAACGAAATAATCCCTACTTATAAGAACGAGTAAAGAACCAAGATCAAAGGAGTAGGTCTTCAAAGAAACAAGAATAGAAATGACAACAGATATATGTTCGTTCCTACAATACTGATTCATGCTACATTTATTCTGTATTTATTTTTCTTATTTTCCTCTAAATTATAAAATTATTGAAAATCAATGATAACAAATTACCATATAATGCAAACTACGAACAAAATTAGAAAAAAATTTGGGAAATGAAGGACAAAAACGCGAACTTGAGTACCACTTAGATTTACGAACAAAGTCTGAGTTTTCTACTTGCATTTGGTGAAGATATATCATGCTTCGTATTTTTAAAAAAGCTGCTTTTAGTTCCAACTTTCTTCCAAATTTATTTAGGAACCGGAAATTTTCATATGCTAGGATCCTTATCTGCAATAATTTTAAAATGTTGAGGATCCCTTCATTTTTTTCTCAGAAAATGGGTAAACCAACATTTTGGGTCAAATAATAAATTTAAGAAAATTAGATTTTTTAGAACATTTGGTCATTTGATTTTAAGTGATCTTCATGCATACTGGTATGTTTTCTGAGTGGCATTATAAATGAAAATATAGATAACATACACAGTATGGACATTAGTCAATGAATTATACAAAATCTGAAACGTGAAAAGAGAAGGTGTATCGATCCCGACCTCACTTCTTCAAATCACACAATTTGTGATAATATCTATCACTTTCTCATTAAAAACTCAGCTAATAAAAATAATTTTAAAAATATTCTTTCAGTTAACATTGTTTGAAATAACACAATTCTTTAATCTCATACACCAAGAAAAAATTCACAAATAAAAATATCAGAATAATAATAATAAAATGAAACTCTGCGCCAGTATTAAAATAAATAAATCGAAATAAAGTACATTCGTAGCGCATTTCACCAACACAGTTCGCTCGTATCGATCGCTGCTTGGAAGTTGCAAAGAATCCAAATAATAGCACCAGGTACCCTAAACAATACCTTCTAAACACCATCAATTACTCACGTATTACTTTCGCACACGCTTCACAGCCTCCATTGTTGGCGCTGGCGCATCCTGAACCTCGAAATTTGTCACTTTCGCCGACACAAAATTAATGCCATCCAAATCTTTTAATCACTTAGATCAAACACGCGGCGAGATTAATTCATCGAATCGCCTGCCACTGACAGTTTAACGAATTGTAAGTCGCAGCTTTTCGATTTCGATATCGTTACACCCTCGAAGCGAATTACTAAGTGCATAAGGCGAGGATATTTCCGTATTAGAATACAGCGGTGCTACATGAGATCAAGCGTATAGCGTGATATGATGGCAGGAGGATGTGAAAAAAAATCGGCGTCCATTCGTGTAATAAGAAGGAATAAACGCGTCGGATTGTTCATAAATATTTTCGTGCGTCATAATATCGAAGCAACCGATATACGGACGTATTGTTTGTGTAGGTGCCGAATCGTTTTAGGTTTAATTTTTCTTTTCAACTCACATTGGGGCGCAAGGAGATATCGAAGAGTACATTGTATAATAACTCGACGATCTACTGTATTTATTTAATAACATACGCGTTTCCAAGTATTTCGAAGCTGTTACAAATGTGAGTAAAATTCCATTAGTATATTAATATTTAAATAGAATATTTCAAAGCTACCAAATATTACTATGAATATTCTTGTTTTCGGTCAACATTACGAGTAAAATTCTAGTCATGTTAGAGAAAAGAAGAAATAATCAGGATGTGTTCTATATGTTAATTAATTTGCCTATCTAGTTCGCCCTCATTTGAAGTAGAATAAATTGCATATTCCATTTGCCGTTATATAAACGCTTTTAAATCATAAAAAATAATATGTTAATATATTTGCCTATTTAGTTTGCCGTATTCTCTGAACTCACAGAACTAAATAGACAAATAAGTTGCCTAACATTTCCCTAATTTCAATAAAAAGGATGTTAATATATTTGCATACTCAGTTTGCCGTTAATTTAAAATTGACTATTCGAACGGAACGCTTTGAAGTAAGTTCGAAAAATTGAGAGTAGTTGGACTAATCCAAATTACTGACCCGTTATTATAATTGAAGAATTTCAGTCTCAAGGTCAATACATACTTACTCTTGCTACAATAAGGTTAAAGTTTAGGATTACATATTTTTTTAAATGTTCAATAACGTGAATATAGTATTTTTTTTTTTACCAAAGGGTTACATTATATTATTTTTAAGTTTTAAAAAAATTTTCGAATAATTTATTTCTGTTAGAGTTACAAAAAATGTTGGGTTTCATAATTTTTTTTTATTGTATTCTGCTATCCATTTTTGATTCTTCATTTAGAAAAAATTTTGGACATCATTTTTTTTTTCAATTAACGCCGTGTACAGCCCTGTGGCTAGAGGCTTTCTATTCTTCAAATTAGGATATGTTAAATTGTGAAATATTGTGAGACAGACTGTACAAACTAATTACTTCGTGATTTCCCACTAAAAATTATTTTTCACTCGAGCTCCCCTCTTAATTCACTTACGAAGCTGAAATAACAATAATATGCTAATCATTTTAGCTTACTTCATCATATGACAACATAATCGAAAATATTGGACCTTTCCTTTTCCCTCACTACATTTCGAAGATAATAATACTCCTCCTCTCTTACAAAACCACATGTCGAGATGAAATTGGCACACAACATACTTCTCATCACTAGTAATCATATGAGTCCACATATATCAAATCTAAGCCATTTGAGGGTTCCTCAAGCCTTCCTTAAATATTGGTCATACGCCATTTTGCATCCATTTTGACTCAAATTTGAAATGACATATTCTGGTTTGCAACCAACTCCACATACGAAGTTTAAAGTTACTAGGTCAATTCGATGAGGAGATATAGGCGATCCAAGACATTTCATAACCTTCAGCATTCTCAAAAACCTGTTTTTTTTTCTCTGGCTCCCTTTCGAATTCACTTGGGAAGCTAAAATTAGAACTGGTAAATTACATAGGCTCATTTTATCATATGACTCCACAATAAAAATTTTTCGACCTCACGTGTACCCCCACCACATTTTGAGGACAATAACTCCGCTTTCTCCCCTCCAATATCGTGTATGTAAGTGAATTGTGGATATATTATACTTCTTATCTATGACAATCATATGAGTTCATATTAATGACATTTTTACTAATTTGAGGCTCCTCAAGCTCTACTCAGATTTTGATAAATCCGCCATTTTGGATCCATTTTAACTCAAATTCGAGATGTCACATTTTAGTCTTTCACTAAGCCCACGCACAAAGTTTGACTTTTCTAGGTTAATTTGGTGAGAAGATATGGAAAATTCAAGAAATCTCATGACTCAAAACTTCCTCAAAAAACTGTATTTTGCTTTATATCCCCTTTAAATGCACTTAGGAAGCTGAAATTTGGATATATTGGTGTCCGTAACTTACTCTTTCATATTATATGAAAAACAAAAATTTTGACTCATTTGTTTTCTCTCCATCTCCTCTTAAAATTTGAGTGAACTGTCATTTTGAGGTGAATCATAAAAACAAAACAGAGTAGTTTTGCGAAATTTTACAAAGACTCTCTCACCAAATTTTCAATAATTTTCATCCATACCCTTCGTCGCTTTGCGCGGTCAAAAAAGCGTATTAGACATTTGCCATATGATTACAAATACCTTCAACCATTCAAAGATGGACCGTTCGAATAATGTCATAAAAATAACCCCGATAAGTGTAAACACCTACTAGTAGTAGTGCGCTGTACGCATTTGAGTTGCACACTATAACTTAAACTTCACAATAGCGCATGCGCATTGCGTGAAAAATTCATCCATATGTTACAAAAAGCATACAGAATATTCACATACTGGTGTCATCTTTTTTACATAAAAGAGGCATGGTAAATCAGTCCATAAAGATTTGAAGACTCCTCGCCCCTACCCCTACTCCATTTCAAATTCTGTCGCTTGTAATAGCTATCGTATTTCATCAAAATTTCAGCTAAACGTGTAAAATTGTCAGCTTAAATTTGTTCGGGTGTTTAGGCAACAAAGTACGTATATAATTCCTATATGCAAACAAATTTAGATTTCTCAAAGCTCAAATTTTTAGAATTTTTCAAAAAAATTCCAAGTTTTAAAACTTCGTCATCAATATGAGGAACGACAATATGTATTGACCCAAAGGACTGAAATTTTTTAAGTGCACCATTTAGTCATTTCACTACTTTTAAGAATTTCTGAAAAAAAAGCCAAAATCGATCCACCCTATTGCATACTCAATTTGCCTAGAGAACAATTCCTCGAGCAATTTTACATTAAGATTCACTGAATTTTGTCTTTCACCTTTGAGATGCTTTTTAAAAATATATTCTTTTTTTAATCAAATGCATGAATTAATTACCTAATACATACGAAGAAAAATATAAATTTCGTATACTTACAAGTATCTGGTATAGGCTTCTCTTCAGACACCATTAAAGACGCCCTTTCAGTGGGAGGTGGTGGCGGTGGTATTCTCTGTTCTAAAGCATTAACGCAATTCAACATACTTCTGAAAGAACACGAAATTTCATTACATTCGAGTCGATTAATCTCCCTCCAATTCAATAATCCGATAAAAACAAAATGCTAAAGATCTCCCTTCGTGTTGTACAAAAAATTGATGCGTAAAAGGTGCGTGATTCGTGGACCATAACAAAACGAATGGAATAATATTCGACAATCGACCTACTTACCAAGATGAAGTCACGAACGAAGGATACACGTCATGATAGAAAATAAAGCGACGTAATAAAAATAAAGTGTTCTTATTTACGAACCAAGAGAAAAGATTTTTACATCCTTTTCTCTATACATATTAAGCTACAGAAAATACTGGCAACGAATTTGAATACGCGAATTGACTCGACCAGGTTCAACGTATCGAAAATTTCCGCACCCTCGATATCTTGGGCGAATGGAATTAATAAATTAATCGTCTAGACGAAAACTTCCCTCCCCATTACCATTTTAGAGAACGAATATGAGTATATTATTCCGCCTCCGTTATTATCGTCTTATTAAATATATCGCAGAATTCAAACCCGTCAGAACAATAATGCAGATAAATGTGTTCTTCGATGCAGTGAGTTTTAAATAAAACGCGTATATTTTACCACATTTTTATAATTCCATATCGATAGCTTTTCTAATACCTCATCTGGAATAATTTATCGTTTTGAGATACCTCGTGGTGTCCTGGTAATAGCTAAAATTCAATGTATAGTACTTACTCGATTTCTTTTTCTTACATAAACATAAAATGGCTTTACATTCTAAAACAGCGTTGTTGAAACAAATCTCATGGCAGACGTGCAACTACTAAGCGTTTCATATGGTGAACATTCTGTAAACTGCGCTTAATTTTAATATTCTAAGCTAAGATACTGGAATATGTCTACTCGAGTTTCGGAAAAACTTCTACCGCATTTTAAGGTAGAGTGTTAGTAAATGCCTATCAATAATTAATAAGCTTTGCTTCGACATTTTGTAAGTATTCGTCGAGTGATACGAAAAAAAAATGCTAATTAAATTTATTAACATAATACAATATAATTTATAATTACAATAACTTAATCAAAATTTCTCTCAAATCAATTTTTTATAATTATCTACAATAATATCTAAATCCTTGGAGAAATTTGTTAAGTGATAAATACTTTTAAATAACATATAATTCTTATCAACACCAATTTATAAGATGTGAAAAAGTCTATAAAAATCTATTTTAATACAACTGGACGTATCAATTTATGAGATCTTAAATAAATTGTAAATACCTATACTGTGGGTCCAATTGATTAGTCAACAAGCAGTGTGAAATTCCTCTTATGCAATTTTCATAACACATCATATGACAGCACTGATTTCACATGAGAAAGATTACGTAAGAAATGCAGCCAACTTATTAGTTTTGAAAGTATGTTGGATTGCTGGGGTTTCAGCGCTAAGTGTTCGACTAACCAACTAAATGCATGGTAGAGGCATAGTACAGTAGAGATGGGCCAAGTTATAGGAATATTATTCCTACAAACTTCGTTCCGAGACCAGTGGTTTTCGTATCGTTTTATATATATGTATTACATTTTTAAGTTGTGTATACGATCAACACTGCGGAGTCAAGGTTTTCAGATTGACTTCAGAATCAAAGTGGGAATCACAATAAAGTTGGAGTTATGTTTTTAGATTTATTCAGTGGTCAAAGTAGAGTCAGAGTCTAGTTCAGAGAAATGCTCCGAAGTTAGGATTCGTAATAAGAGTCAAATTTCAGCAGTTACTCTGGAATCAAAGTTGGAATCAATTTCACTAGAGACTCTGAAGTCAACATGAAGTTGAAGTTGAAAATTTAGATTTTTTTGTATTAAATTAAAGTCGGAAAGAAATCCTAACCTAAAGGTTATAATGGGGGTCAAATTTCAACAGTAATTTTGGAGTTGAAGTTGGGAGTCAAATTTCAGTGGTGACTATGGAGTCAACATGAAGCTGGAGTTGAGTTTATAGATTCATTCAGTAGTCAAAGTAGAGTCGGAGATTAGTTTAGAGAAATGCTTCGAGTTCAAGGATCATAATAGGAGTCAAATTCTAACAGTGACTCTGGAATCAAAGTTGAAGTCAAATTTCAGTAGTGACTCTGGAGTCAATATGAAACCGGAGTTGAGTTTGTAGATTCCTTCAGTAGTTTAAGTAGAGTCGGAGATTAGTTCAGAGAAATGCTTCGAAGCCAAGGATAGTAAATCATAATAGGAGTGACATTTCAGCAGTGACTCCCGAGTCAAAGTTGAAATCAAATTTCACTAAATGGCTCTGGAATTAGCCTAAAGTCGTAGTTGAGTTTTTAGATTGGTTCAGTCATTAAGTGGCAAAGTATATAGTCGTAGCCTTCTTCAGAGTAAGAATCAGAAGCTAAAGGTCGTATCAAGGGTCAAATTGTAGTATCGATATTAGAATCAACGTATGAGTCTGAGCTGAATATCAATTGTTACTCCGGAGTCTACATGAAGTCGGAGTTGAGTTTATACATTTTTTCATTATCAAATCAGAGTAGTTATCTAGTTTAGAGGAACACTTCGAAGCCAAAAGTCGTAATAGGAGTCATATTTCAGCAGTTACTCTGGAATCAAAGTTGAAATCAATTTCAGTAGAGACTCTGGTGTCAACACGAAGTTGGAGTTGAAAATTTAGATTTCTTTGGTATCAAATTAGAGTAGGATTCTAGTAAAACGAAATTCTCCGAAGCCAAGGGTTGTAGTAAGAGTCAAATTTCAGCAGTGACTCTGTAATCAAAGTTGGAGTCGGAGTTGAATTTTTATTTTATTGTCACTCCGGAGTCAACATGAAGTCGGAGCTATGTTTTCAAATTTACTTAGAATTTAACATACAGTCGAAGCAGGGGTAAAGAAATGCTGTCAAATAAAAAGTAAGAATCGGAGTCAAATTTCAATATTGACTCATAGTCAACATAGAGTAGTAGTAGATATTTCTGATTTACTCACAAGTCAAACTTCAGTTTAAGTCTGTTTCAAAGAAATAATTTGTACCCAAATTGTATAAGAAATTGCCGAGTCAGATTAGGGTTGGAATCAAACTTCAGATCATTAGAAATAACTCCGGAATCGGAGCTAGATTTTCAATTGATTCTTTTATCCATGAGTCATTATTTTTTGGTGTTACAATCACACCGTATGAATGAGAATGCCTTGACATCGACTAGTCCTACTTCAACTTCGAGTTCAGAGTCAAGATGGGGTCGGCATTAAGTTTGGAGAATCACTTTGGAGTTGAAGATTTGAGTGAAATTTCTGCTCAACTACACAATAAGGTTAAGTTCGAGATCAAATCGTTGATTCTCAGTCCCATCTTTGTGAAACCCATTTTTTTATTTGATTAATAGTAATTAATCTGAAATTGGACTCCTATTATCACTGCCACGTGCCTTTGTTATAACTCAGTTCGGAGTTTTTCTTACTTTCTGGTACTTCATAAAACGTTATATATCAGAAAGCTCGCGAACACAGTTTTTCGCGATAAGGCAATAAGGTCGAGTTTATGGTGGCTTATTTTATACGCAGAACCTCATAGAAATAATAATAGCAGTAGAGGCATGCTACGATAGAGTTGGGCCCGATTCTCGACATATTATCGCACTGAAATTCTTTCTTACGTTTTGAGACCCGGGTTTCGCAACGTTTTACGAATATTTACTGATTTTCTGACCAATATATGCCATCAATAGTGTGTAAGGCGATTTGCATGGGTCTTAACAACGTCTATGTATCATAGCGCTACCTTTGTGAGACCCAGATGCATCACACTTGGGTTTCACAAACATGCAAATGAGTCCGAAGTGGGACTCACATTACCGCTGAATACCTTAGTATAACCAAGGTCATCGAAAGCATGAAAGGTTCAGTCCCAAAAATCTCCCACTATTTTTTTTCGGTGGTAAATAAATTGAAAACTTCATTATAACTTTTTTTTTTTTTTATCAAAACTTGACTTTGAAGCAATTTGTATTTGGTCTCTTGCTTTTGGTATCTCTGAGTATAATTCAATTTAGTGTTTTTTCAACCTCTCTAGGGGTTCCTAAAAAACTATATTGAGCGCTGTAACTCTCAAGTAATGTTAGGTTTCGGTTCATCCGTTTGGTAACCTGGGTCTAACAAGGATGATAATAACTATATATATATATAGGCCTACAATTATTAAGTATGATTATTTTTTTAATCACTTAAAAATATAAATGCAATAGGTACGTCAACATAGACTAGAAATATTGGATTAAACCAATATCGTAAAAATAACTTAAAATAAAAATTATACCATAATTAACAGCGAACTTCCAATTAAGCTGGATGGAAATTATATCACAGCTCATCCACTTTTAAAATTGACAAACAACCATCAATACGAAGCTCATGAATACTATAAGAATTTGGTGTCTCACGAGATATCGTAATGAATGACAACGACTTACAATAAAATGAAATTTTAGTTTAGCTAAAAATATGTAAATAAATAATACCATCACATAAACACAATCATTCTAAACTAGTTGCTTATTTCATAATGAAATTGTACGCGAATTTAAAACGACCGTAAATCAGCATTAAAACAATTAAACGACACCGTCGCCATCCTTTACAGAAATTCCGTTCTGAGCCACTGCGACCAGATTGGATGACTACATTGAAACCAATCAGAATCATCCTGCGGCACTTCTTTCAACTCGGCTCGCTTCTTGCTATATAAACACACAATTACGCAATGGTACATAGGTACGTCGTTCAAGCATCAATTAAAAATACCAATTAAATTGGCCGATTTTTAGAATTTCCGAATTTTAATATTACCTTCGTCCGTCAATACAGCTATCCAAATGAACACACGCACACGAAAAACTTTAAAGCCAAACTCACTACTATCACTACTCATGCACGTACAACAACAATTACGACTATTTTCCAAAACATATTTACGAAATTTTGACAAGAAATCAATTTCACACGAAAAAATTTACTCGAACGTTTGAAAAAAAGTTTACGCTATAACTACGTATGATTCTCTTTCCAGTCTCTTTCCCCGATGACATCCTGATTATAAACACGGCAACATGATTCACAACAGTAGGTACCTAATGATATACTTATATTGGTAACGAGAAACGTCTTCATTTATCAGTAAAATAAAGCATAAGTGCCATTTTTAATACTCGTAACAAGAACTAAAGAGTTGAATTTCGTCATTTATCACTTCATCAATATCTACCCTATCCGCGTATCATAATTAAAAACGCGAAATGTCGACAAAATTGATAACATAGGGTAAAATAACCGCATTCAATTAGGCATAAATAATATTTTCCACTTTATTAAATAACAAGGCTGCGCAAATCGTCAGCAACGAAGAATAAATCTTCTCACGAATATGGTAATGATCTCTTGAATTTGATAAATCGAACATATTTCTTCTACTCTTAAGAGCGTTCATATTTATATCTGAAACATATAAATAACGCCAGTTCCAATTCGATTGGAATCTTTTTGTTGAATTTCCTTTCAAATTATGATGGTTAAAAGGATTGATGAAATTTGTAATTTGAAAATTCATTTGAATACGCGATTCGATTTTATTATTAGAGTTCCTAAGGATAAAGTATTACCTATTTATTTAGGGTTTGAAAAAAAAATTTTTATTGATAAACATCGAGGGTTTTAAAAATTAGTCAAATGAACAATTTTTGATAAGATACTTTTTAAATGATCTCTGCAAAATTGAAACTTGTATAGATCTTTTGCAAGGAGACAGGTTCTTTAAACATAAAGTTTGTAATTATGAGAAAATAATTTCATTTAGCTTAAAGTAAAAAATTAAATTTTTGGAAAATTCAAAAATCAAATAAAAAATAATTTTCTTTTTATTAAAAAAAAAAAAAAATTAAAAATGAAAAAATTTCCCCCAAAAAAATAAGAAAATGCAAATAATTTTTTTTTCCGATGAAGATGTAATTTTCCAAATGAGAGAATTATTTTCATTTTTTATCATAAAACATCAATTGAAAAACAAAGAAATGAAATCAACATAAAGTTAAATAATGTTAATTAGAAAGAAGAAAAAAGAAAACTCAAACAACATTATTTACACATAAAATAAATTTTTTACAAACATTCTTCGTGCAGATATTATTTAAAATTTTTTTATGAATAATTTCTCATTAATTAAAAATTAAAAATTAAAAAAATTCTGATGTGCTTTTTTCATTTTTCATAGATCCTAATTTTTTTAATTAAAAAAAAAATCTCATGTAATTTTTAAGCTAAAAATAATCATTTTCCTATATCAAATTTCATTTTTGAACTTCACTCGTCACAAAAAATTTTTCAGAAAAAAAAAAATAGAAAATAAATATTTAGATAACTTCTAACTCTTTTAGCTCAAAAAGAGCTCCCTAGCGTTGACTACACACTGGCCACATGCCTTAAAATCAACTAGTCAAAGACCAAAGTTGAAGTTAAAGATCAAGATTTGTTTTCAAATTCGAAATCAAAACCACTTCAAATGACTCCTACTTCAAACTTGAATCCGTGTCAAGGAGGTAAAGGTCTGAAAGTTGTCAATGAACCTAAAACACCATTCACAAAAAAATCTTACAATTTCCGATTTATCTCCTTTGAAAATCATAATTCATGGTATAAATTCAAATTTGAAACTGACGAGCCAGATCCCACCAAAAGATTCATAGTAATCCATCAGCTCCAAATTGAAAGAATTTTCAAAAAATTATCAACATTTTAATGTTCTATAGAATTTCGTATGATTTAAGTATCTTATCAGGTGAGTTGAGCACCTGAGAAATTTCTTTAGGAAGAGATTTCACACCCCTAAAAAACTCATACATATCTTACCTCAATTTTTAAATTTAGATTTATATCTATTCATTCGAGTTTTCATAAGGTAAGTGAAATCTCAAGGCATTGGACAATTTTAAAATTTTTTCCATGATTGATATTTTAAGATTATTTGACAACTTTTAGGACCTCAAAGTTGTCATGAATTAAAAAAAAAATATATATTTTTGACCAATCTATTCGATTCCTATATCAGTCCACCACAATCGTTTTAAACATTCCATTTACATTTTAACAGCAGAATTCATCTCACCTAGTTCTGCAATCAATTTACTATTCTCCTTTATAAATTTAACTCATTTCTTTATGTTTCTGTTCTTTATTGCAACATAACATAATAAATGGTGATACTTAATCGAGCAAGTAAAAATTTAAATAAAAAAATTCAACATTGAAAATAGATTTTTAATAATAGTTGATATGAGAAAATAACTTCTTATTCTTCATCATGAAAAATTACAAGCAAATATTTTCAGCCAAAAAAAAAAAATAATTAACTTAGCCGAACAACGTAATAAATCAATAATTGAAACAAAAAAAATTTATTCACAAATAAAACATCGATAAAAATAATTTAAAACTGGCCTAAATTAATTTTAAAAATAATTATTACTTAAAATAAATGGATACTTGAAATTAAAACAAGTACAGGTAATTAACTAGGTAGGTACTACATACTAAATATGGAAGAAATAAAATACATAAAAATGTTGCCACATGTATACCCTACAAGGGGTTAAAAATAAATGAAAAATCTGTAATAAAACTCATAAGAAACTTCTCACAGTAAACTTCAGGAGGACTCATAGTTTAATCAATTTGCAGCGAACGAAAGTCTTCGTTTATAGTACTGAAAATAATATCGCGAGTATTGATTCATGAATTAAAAGTACACAGAATATTTGATAAAAATCAGTAATTGCCATTATGCACATTCCAAAGCATAAGTTACATCAAACTTCAAACATTTCAGTTATAGGTTATTTAAGAAACATGAAAGCTATGGAAAAACGAAGCGTAACCGAGTATGAAATAATTTTAAAAATTCATTTCATAATTTGTGACGATGAACAATAAAAACAGGAAAAAAAATTGTTAATATCTCTTTAAAAAAATTGAGCAATTTATGTTGAAAGAAAAATTAAATATAGGTAATAATTGCCATAAGTTCGATTTATTTTTGAATCAAACAATAATACCACTACGCCGCTATAAGTCAACAAATAGGGCTTCAAGACTTCGTATACCAGGTTACTGAACATACATTATAAGAGAATGAATAAATTCTATAAAGAAATCAACATGATAAACAACCATTTTATAACACACGACTGCTTCGCTTAAATAACTTATACCTAATGTCATGTCGATTTGTCGATTGTGACGATATAACAATGGTACAATTTTAATGGTAAAATATAGAGATACACGTAGGTTAATAAAACACTCTCATATACAAACATGATAATACAATGATCAAAGCATGCACTACGATGATAAAATATGATTTTATATATCGAACTACGTGCTGGAATTGTAATGTAAGTACATCGTAACAATGTACTCTTATGATATATTGATTATTATAAGTATTTCGCCATGTATGAAGAGGCGTGGATGGAAATGGGTGACTATAAGCAATGTAGCATCTTCTTATTGTGATGGTTTTTCGCGTCGACGCAAGTCTAAGGTATCGGGACTAAAATAAAAAATAATTTTTGTATTGGAATATTTTGAATTTATCAACGATGCATTTTCCGCTGAGTTTTTAATGAAAATATAAGCTATTACAGCCTACCTGATTCGGGAGGAGGGGTAGGGGGAGGGCAGATCTCGAATGTTCGCGTTTCAGAACATTCTCAATAGATCTAGTGTTTTCCGTTACGATTGTGTATATCTATATATATGCGTGTATCTAGTTACAATGCTTTGTTGCATCCGGGTTTTAAAATGTACTTGTAGCTCTCTATATACTTACTAATAAATAACCATACTGTTGCGCCTACCTGTATAAGAACCTACATTATCGCACCTGATAAAGGGCGCATTAACTTATCTTAGAGAACAAGCTGGATGCAACAAGGTATGAATTCATATAATTATATATATATATTCATATAAGATGTTTAACGCTTCGAATAACAATTTTATCAAAATATTTATACAATATCACATACAATGAGCAACATTATTTCAATCACCAGAACATTCTAGAAAGATAGTATAATTATACATGCTACATAGGTCTTGTGAAATATGTACCTTATTGCACCCAACGCAGAATTCGCTAACAAATTCTAGACAGTGTTACCAACCATTGTAGCGTACTCCCATGAGAAAAGTTTTTGTATTTGGAACGGAGATAAGAATGTCGATTTGGGGTGTGGGAATATACTCGAATAAATAAATGTATATATACATATATACACATCGTGCAAGCCATTGAAACGCAGACCCCCTTTCCAGATGTGAAAAGTTTTCTCATGGTAGTGTGCTACAATGGTTGGTAACACTGTGTAGAGTTCGTTGGCGAATTTTGCGTCGGATGCAATAAGGTACATATGTATTATATCACTAGACCTATGTAACATAATTATATAATTATTTCTATCGAGAAGAAACTGGTGATTGAAACAATGTTGTTCGCATGCGATACTGCACAAATATTTAAAACAACATTATTATTTGAAGCGTTAAACGGTTTATGCGAGTACACATATATGTACAATATTCATACATAGTTGCACCTAATGTGGTCTATACATAGTTGCACCTAATGTGGTCTTTAAGATACACTTATGCATTTTCCATCGAGTGCAATAATGCAGGTTTTTATACAGACAGGTGTAACAACTATCGCTATTTTATATTAGGTGCAACAAGTACATTTAAAGACCCGGATGCAACAAAGTATTGTAACTAGGTACGTATGTATATGTAGATATAATACTAATTTTGGTTACACCTCCCAAAAAACATAATAAATATGAATAGATATTGCTGAACACCTGGTGATGAAATAGTCTAATTAATATCACGAGGTGTTTTTTTTTCTAGATTTTTGACTCGACTCAAAATGGAATTTTACTCAAATTTTGAATTGAGGTGAAGTATGTGCATAAGACTTGAGGTTTGTAATTAAAATGTCATATCATAGAGTACATTGAGGACACTAACATACCAAAGTTTGACCCTCCTGAGTTGAGTTTGAAGAGCATTAGAGCTATAACGAAGTTTTTATGGGTATTACGAGTCATGAAATTTAATGAATCTGTCCTATTTTCACTTCACGTGCAGGTAGAAAGTTCAAACATTGTATGTGGGTCAATTCAGGACCAAAATATAACAACTCGAATCTGGTTCAAGATGGATTTAAAATGGCGGATGCTTAAAATTTGAGGTTTCGTTTGAGTGGACTCAAACAGCTCAAATTAATTTTTCAAATTAGAACGTGCTCATTAAAAACTCAGCTCCAATAATGCGAAATAGCTGCTTACACTTTTTTTTAAATTACCCATAACATTTCGAAAGCTGATAATTGATTATATTAATAAGGTTCATTAATTCGTCCGTACGAACTCGAATTTACAAAATTTGGGGATTTAAAAAATCTCCAAGTGATTAGAATCGAGTGATTAATAAGGACGAACTAATTTAGGTTTAAAAAATGTGTTTGATTTTGACAGAAACGAAAGAATTATCGATACGATCATTTACACGAATGATTAAAGCCACAATCTTCATACAATCACGATGAAATTTTTCACAATTTCACAAAGCATTAGCTCAAATATACACACCAAATTGAAGCCATCATAACACAATACACGAAACTACACGATAACATTTAAATTTCACACTTACCCATATGGCGTGGTATCTCGAAAACTATCCCTGTAAACGAAACCATCATCAATCACATAATATAACAAGAAATGCTCCAAGTTGAACTCAAATATTACCTTCCGTTATGCCTGAACACGGCTAGAATCTCTTCGAATGTCTTATTTTTAGTTTCTGGCACTTTCTGGTACGTGAAAATCCAGAAAAACGCTAAAAACGCGCTAAATGGAAGAAATGTGTAATTTCCTAAGGCAGCCTGTGTAAAATTTATTACCGTAAGTTTTCCAGATTAATCTTACAAGGGTTTGTTGGACCGCCATTTTGTTATTTAAAAAGCTCGTTCATACAGCTATTTCACCGTTAAGACCGCAACTTGGCCATGGCTCTGTTGACGGGCTTTTTAAGGAACAACATGGCAGCCCAGCATGCCTCCTTTTATATAGTTGAGGTTTCTATGGAGATTTAGGTTACACTTACATCCATGGTGGGGAAGCCAATACCAACTATGAAATTAGAAGTCCAATTGACCAAAACCGATATGGACATTGCAGCGGGTCTGGGACCTTGCGAAAACAATTCGGCAGTTATCATCCAAGGTATCGAGCCCGGGCCAACGGCGAAAAACACCACAAAACCTAGGGTCGATACTACCGACAGATAGGACATCCAGTCAATCATCTCCTGCACAAAGCCGAAAAACTCCTATTAAACGTAGTAAGGAGTTCTCTTCCTTAACTTAATGAATCAAGGTTGACTAATCCGAGGTATGCGATTAAATAAAAATATGCGAGTTAAATTAAAATATAAGCATTTGGATTGGTCGTTTACCTTCATTCATTAATGTTAAGGAAGATCAGCTCATTATTATTTTTTAAAAAGAAGCCAAATCATAAAATAAATTCCGAATGGATGTGCCTGCAAATATACATATAACTATGCAGACTTGATCTTGTAATATAGTTCATCTTTTTTTAGTATGAAAAAAAAAAAATACACGCAAATAAAAATTTAAATACTAACATTAAAATTAACAATAAAATAAACGTCTATATTATCTATTGAGGAAACTTTTAGCGTAACTCTGTTGTTACTAAGTTTAAAGCGATGCATCCCTAATAGGAAAGTCGACGGCGCACAGTGGGGCCGATTGCGATTCTAGGTGGACAAAAGTCCAAAAAGTGACATTCGATTTTCTGGTTGAAAATGCACTCAGAAGTTGTGTACATCCCTCCTCTATAAGAAACAAAAGCCCCAAGAGCCATAACTCAACCGTAGTGGTCATGGGAGGAGGGGGATGAGTAACACAACCTCCCACCTCTTCGCTCAAAATATGCCGCTAATGCGAAAACGCTGATGTATGACTAATGATTTCGTGGTTTTAAATTCACTTTTGGGGGGAATGATATTTTTTCATGAAAATACGTTAAATAAGGAATCATTTCACGGTGTTAATTTTTTTTTACAAATCATCATATTTATGTGAGAATTTTTTTTATTTTCGTATTTTTTTGGTGTTTTTTTACAATTTTTGTTATCTACAAAACTACAGACCTCTTCAGACCTAAAAGTGGCGACGTGGTGTTATGCACAAAGTGCTCCTTTACACGCCTGTTTTAATTTCAGTTGCGCCAACTTGCGCCGAAAGTAGATTTTTTAGGATTTTATGTTAAAATTAAGTGTTTTTACACGAAAAATCTCAGTTTTTTTTTCTAATTACATTCTTTGCATAGGTTGTTGAATAATTTATTAATTTTTTTTTTTTTTTTTTTGTTTAAATAAAGGGTTTTTGACCCCCTTTGGATTTTTCTACTTTCTAAATAACCAATTTTCTCGAAACTGGAGCTTTTGGTGCTCTGAGGAGTTGAATTTCCAATATAATTTTAGCATAAATACATATGATTGAAAAATCAATAATCACTTGTTCGCTTGAAACTCTATTTTCCAAAAATTGGTGTTCTGGGGCTTTTTGAGGAGTTGAATTCCAAAAATGATTTCAAATTCAAATTTAGCAACCTCAAAAATATATTACGCAATATAAATGCATTGTGCTTTTTTTGAAGCTCAGTTTTCTGAGAATTGGAGTTTTCGAGACTTTAGGGGCTTTTTGAGGGACTATATTACAAAAAAAAATTCAGATTCGAATTCAGCGACTCGAAAACATATAGTTCAACATAAATGAATAATTTATTTCTTTGAAGCCCAATATTTCAAAAATTTTGCTTTTTTGGGGGGTTTTGGGGCTTTTTTAAGGGGTTGCATCACAAAAAGAATTTCACATTCGAATTCAGCACCTCAAAAACATACAGTTCAACACGAATGAATGACTTATTTCTTTAAAGCCCAATATTTCAAAAATTTTGCTTTTTTGGGGCTTTTGGGGCTTTTCAAGGGGTTGCATCACAAAAAGAATTTCAGATTCGAATTCAGCGACCTCAAAAACATATAATTCGATATGCATAAATAATTTATTCCCTTGAAGCCCGATTTTCCAAAAATTTGGGCTTTTGGGGCTTTTTGAGGGGCGGAAGGAAAAAACTAATATCAAATTCGAGTTTAGCGACTCAAAAAACATAAGGTACGCTTATTTAAAAGTAAAAAAGTTACATTTTCGAATTTTGTCCACGTAGATTTGCAATCGGCCCCACTGTGCGGCGTGTATATTTGCACGCGCGTGCGACCTGAGGAGACTATACTGCACCCACTGCGTGATACGCGCATGCGTGGTTACAAATCCAGGCATCTCATACATACAACCAGCTACGTGGTTGGAAAAGAAAAGCTGACACTAATGTGAAACGTTCTATATCTAGCAAGACCATTACACAAAATGTGGTACATCTACGATTCACGCTTGTATTTATAATAGTTCATACACTGCAGTGTGACCGCATAACGAAAATTGAAATTAGTCAGAACGAACGAACGACCAATGGATTGACAAGTTTTAATGAACGAAAGAACGAGTTTTTCCTAAGTGCCAGCTGCAAGTGCCACCATAGTAATACTGTTCGCCCAAATGATTAGCTCACACCCAGCGAGGGATGTGCCATGGTCATGAACTTACAGTTTAGTTTATTTAAAAAAATAATAACCAAATTAAAGTTCAAGTTCATCAGGAAAAATTGAAGTTCAGTTCAGGTTCCAGTTCAATTGAGAAATTCTGAAGTTCAGTTAAACTTCAACTTCATTTAACAAAAATTGAATTTCAGTTCAAGTTCAAGTTCCATTGAGAAAATCTGAAGTTCAGTTCAAGTTCATTTAGGAAAAATTGAAGTTCAGTTTAAGTTTAAATTGGAGAAAACCTGAAAGTTCGGTTCAAGTTCAAGTTCATTTAGGAAGAGCTGAAGTTCACTTCAAGTTCAATTAAGAAAACTCGAAGTTCAGTTCAGGTTCAAGTTGATTAAAAAAATTGAAGTTCAAGTGCAAGTTGAGTTCAAAAAAAAATTGAAATGAATTTGGCACATAAAATCCCAACATATTACTAAAAGGAATAGATTGGCAACACTTACTATGTAATCTTTCATCACTGACCTAAGCTACATATAACATCAGGATATTTGGCTGCGTGCAAATTAAATGGATCTAAAATTGAAATATAAGCCACGCCCACTGAAACGTTGCTTAAAACAATATTAAAATTTGAAATTATAAGCCACTCCCAGTGCAACGTTTTGCGATCAGCTAAACATCCTAAATATGATCCCTTGAATTTGTGTGAAAAGAGATCTAAAATGGTCTATTGTCCAAATTTAAGAAGAGCATGAGGAGCCTCCAAATCATTAAGTATTTAATTCATATGGGCTCACGCGATCTCAAATTCACCTTCACACGTGATTTTAAAGAGGAGAAGGAGGGGTTATAGTTGTTTACTTACTCACTTACTGTTTTATTGTTATTATAATAATTTTTTTGTGGCCAGAAAAACAGAAAAACTTTACGAAAAAAACCACATGTACACAACTTACCAATCATCATCATCATTATCTGTTTTTATCATACATCCAGTTCAAAATAATTAATAAACATTTATCAAACTACGCATAGACTTACTTTCGTTAGAAAAGAAATGGTAATAAAAACAGAAAATATGAACATTCCGCCTAAGCCATAAAGATGCAACGTTCTTCGACCCATTCGATCCATCAGAGGCATAGTAATCAAAGTCATTGCCACCATTATCACGCCGATACCGATTGTCATGAATTTGGCGATTTCTTCCGGTAAGCCCGCTTTTTGAAACAATCCGGTAGAATAATAAAGCACCTATAAGAAACACATTCGCCAAAAGTCCTCGCATAAGTATCTCGCATTGAGCAAAAATGCAAATGAAGAGGAAAACCCATGCGATTAAACTTACAGCGTTGATTCCAGATAATTGCTGAGAGAGTTGCATAATGATACCTATAATTAAAGGATACCTAAGAGTAGGTGAACACATTAATTCTAACATAGAAATCGTCGATTCCGATTGCTGAGCTCGTTCCTCAGCTTGCATTTCCTGTACATCCTCTTCAATTTGATTGGAAGCTCGTAATCTTCTCAAGGCTGAAATTTTCCATAAACGTTAGCATACGTATGGCTATTCGTAGACGAACTGGTATAACTTTAGCTCACCTTTCCTCGCCTCTTCTTCCCATTGCTTGGTAATTAAAAGGTACCTAGGAGATTCTGGACAAACTGGTAACAAAATTAATTGTAAAATTGCCGGACAGATTGCCAACCCTGAAAAATGACGAAGTCGTAAAATTCAACCGTTGATGAAGTCGTTGAAATTTCATCACCTAATGCCAATACCTACCTAATAAAAGTGGCCAGCCATCATCCGTGCCTAAAATTTGCTTAATTCCTAAAATTTGCGAAATGAGTAACCCTATGGTTACCGCTAATTGGTTAACTGTACCTAAACCTCCTCTTAAATTGAGCGGGGATATTTCTGATATATACATTGGTACTAAAGACGTGTTTAAACCTGTACAAAAAATTGTTTCAGTATAGTAAGCCATTAAAAGAATATAGTAGCTATGTACTTTCTGTGCCTAATTTCGGTTCACCCAAGTTTCGAAAAGGTGGCATAAATGAGTAAAAAATAAATTCATGGGATCTCTGAAGCTTCCACTTTGTGAGATCACCGAGATAATATAACAGAAGGATAGTTATACGCACGAGCGAAGTGCGTAAACAAATACTCCTTACAACTTCGCAATGTCCTTACACAGTTGTCAAACTATCCGCGCATGCGCATTATGTTCATACCGGCTTATTTTTCGCCATTAATGTTGGCCCTTTCCTCTAAATTCACCAACCTTCCCCACCCCTCCTTCTATTTCAGGTGGACTATATTAGCAATCGTTTCAAATTAAAAACTCAGTCACCCAAAAGCACCTGGAAAAACTTCATGAACGCGAGGTTGTGGAAATCCAGGCTAAAGCTTAAATTTGACTAACACAGGACATTTTACGATGCACACATTAGAGGCTTTCCTTCTTTGTCAAGACACCTGAATGTATAATCAACGCTGCCACATACCTAATCAGCTAATGTAGAGTTATTTATCTAGTTTAAAGGCCAGTTCTATCAGCTTTCATACCTATTTATCACAATGTTTTACATGGCCTATTGGCTGATTTAAGCTCAATGAAAATTATTCTCTCTATTTCTTTCTCTCTTAAAAATAAAGAAACCTAAAACTATGAGCTGAAACGCTTGGGTGATCAGAATATGTAGGAACCAGTGATGGAAACTGAAAAGTGAAACTGAAACTAAAACTAAAAAATTAAGAGCTGAAACTGAAACGTTATTTGAATCAGTTTCAGTTTCTTGAAAAACCTTACCCTTTCGTTTTTTTATTCTGAGCATTATTGCTGTTTAATGCTGCCCAATAGCAGTGATGAAAACTGAAAATTGAAACTAAAACTGTAAGTTTTATGTCATTTTCAATGAAAACTGAAAACTGGAAATGAAACTGAAAAATTGAAAACTGAAACTAATATTTTTTCAGTTTTCCATCACTGGTAGGAGCAAACCCAAGAACGAAAATGAGGAACAACATGAACGAAGAATTGTCATTGTTCCTGAGGGAGAGGACCAGGAACAAGAACGATGTCATTTGTTGTTCTTCGTTTTTTTGAAAGTTGTAATTCCTTTAATGAAACTGTCTGATTTTCGTTGCATAAAATAAAATGGGTTCCCTCAATTTTTCATGTTTGTGCATGCATTTTCCCTGTCTTTAGTAGTAATGATACAATGATAGTATGGTACCATTAACCATCACTTCCCATGTTCTTAGCTTTGAACTTTTTGTTTATTGTATAATTATAATATCTCAAAAAGTAAAATCTTAATTCTCTACAAGATAGTGCGTAATATTACTTCATAGATGCGAGGGGAAGATAAAATAAAAAACTGAGAAAAGCGCATAGCGGTTTTTTTTTATAAATTAGCTTGGATTAATTAACTTCCAATTTCAACAACATTAACAGTAATCACAACATTATGAAAAAAATATATATAGTAGGTATATTGAAGAACGAGAACAGAGCGTAGAATGAATAAAAACGAGACCATAAAATATTAAAAGAACAAAGAATGTAACGATAACGAGATTGTAAAGAACAAAGAATAGAATGAGAAACAGTTGAAGCGCTGGAAATAAAAACAAGTTAAGAACAGGATCAAATAACTGGGTTTTTCCAAGAACGAGAACAGGAACGAGACCAGTACGAAGAACAAATAAGAACGAAACCATAAAATATTGAAAGAATAAAGAATGTAACGAGAACGAGATTGTAAAGGATTGAAAGAACAAAGAACAGAACGAGAAACAATTGAAGCACTGAAAATAAGAACGAATCAAGAACACGATTAAATGACTGGGTTTCTCCAAGAACGAGAACAGGAACGAGACCAGTACGAAGAACGCATAAGAACGAGACAATAAAATATTGAAAGAATAAAAAACGAACGAGAACGATATTTAAAGGGTTGAAAGAACAAAGAACAGAACGAGAAACAGTTGAAGCAATGAAAATAAGAACGAGTCAAGAACAGGATCAAATGACTGGGTCTTTTCAGGAACAAGAACAGACGAATGTTCGTTCCTACAACACTGAACAATACCATCGACATATGGAATGACCACTTTAGAGTTGGGGACATTACATAGGAGTTTCAGGGTTTTGGTTAGTTTTCTTTCTATTCATTACATTTTTGTTATCCTTAGAGCGCTTTTTAGCCAGCAGAAAGTACACTAATAAGATTCATCAACGAGCTGCTGCTTTGCACTTACCACAATTAACACCGATGATGAATCTGCCAGCGAATAAAATTTCGTAACTACGAAAGAACTTGGTAAAACCCATCAAACATGCTCCACCAATACCTAAAAAATTATTTAACAGCAGTCCTCCTTTTCTGTGAACGATAAAGAAAAAAAAAGATACACGTAAAGAATCACAATAACGTATCGAATGCTAGAAATTCGATTACACCGGGTAATGAATTTATTGCAACGAACCTGCCGAAACGATTGGCAATCATTCCGCCACTGAAGCCACCTAGCATGCCTCCAACGGCAAATATAGAAACGGCGAACGAATACATGCCTGTAATTGTAGTATCCGGAAGATCTTCGTTGTGGCGAAGTTTGTATACCTCTTTTATAAACGTTTCGATATTCTGAAACAGACGAAACGGTCGAGTGGATTATTCGCAGGTCAATATTCCGCTCTCGGTGATGAAATAAATGACAACAATTCCAATCTGTTCGTTGATACGGCACGTGAGTGTTTTAGAAATGTGCTCGCGTCGCGGGTGTTTTTTCCATCTCCAACTTTCGTACAAAAAGCGCACGATATCGTCGAAGCTGCTCTTTCGTTCGATTAACAACCAGGCGCCCATTACAAGTGTTCGACAAAAATATCACCGAATTACCGCGCTCTCATTATTCCTCCCTTTCTCGTATCAATGTAACATACAGCGATCCCATTAGTGGTACACGAACCTCGCGCTTGTGTCATTCGAACGTCGACATTTGGCAATAAAAAAAACGCGACCGACGCCACATTCACCTTTGCATCCTTCACTGTCGTATTAATAAGAACAGAAATGGTTGAAGCTTACAGTTTATTGACATTTACACTGGTACCAGCTTTTCAAAGTAATTCTAACAAAATCGTTTACTACCGGTGGTCGGATAAATCGTAATTTAAACGTAAACTTAGACCGAATGGTTTCAGCTTTACGCAGAATTAAAGCAAACATACTTGACATTAATATGCTCGAATATCAGCCCTTATTTTAGTCCTTTCTTCCACCTAATAGTTGTGAATAGCTATATACCTTACGACCGGCTCGATTCAGTCGCAAAATACCTTCTCTATCAAATTACCTATTTGCTATGTAGATAGATACGTGGAAAATTTTCTTCGCAAATAAACAAGCCGAGATTACCTTAAACGACGGCGTCAAAGAATTATTTACAGTTGCAGAAGAAGGGACTTTCATATCATTACATTTAAACTCAAACGTACGTATATAGCTGACTGCAGTACATACGTACAGATATTCATTCATCGAAAGAAAAAATACATCTTCATTACACTTGAAAATACATTTTTGTATCATAAATACTAAAGAATATGTTTTTCCATTAAAATGATATCGGAATTCTTTACATTCAAAATTGCTTTTTTTGCGTTAAAAAAAAAATCCATTTTGTATTTGATTTTTTTAATACATAAAAATACAATTTTATCACAACGTTATCAAAAAAAAATATATACATATATATTGAAGAACGAGAACAGATCAAAACACGAGCAAGAACGAGACCATAAAAGATTGAAAGAACAAAGAACATAACGAGAAAGAGATTGTAAAGGATTGAAAGAACAAAGAACAGAACGAGAAACAGTTGAAGCACTGGAAATAAAAACGAATCAAGAACACGATTAAATGACTGGGTTTCTCCAAGAACGAGAACAGGAATGAGACCAGTACGAAGAACGCATAAGAACAAGCTATAAAATATTGAAAGAATAAAGAACGAATGAGATTTAGAAGAATTGAAGAACAAAGAACAGAACGAGAAACAGTTGAAGCAATGAAAATAAGAACGAGTCAAGAACAGGATCAAATGACTATACAATATTTTTTGCTAAAAAATTATTCTTTTTTTAATTTAAAAAATCTCATTTCATTTTTTTTTGGTAAAATTTTTATTTTGTAAGCATTTAAAATGAAGTGCGGCGTTTCAAAAACAACAGCTTACTTGATTTGGAAAAGGAGGGTTGGGGAGGGTGGGGTCTTCAAATCTTTGGATTACAGACCATTTGTAATCATCTGATTCGTATTTTGATGTATTCAAAAATACAATTTTACACAAAACAATCCTCTTTTTGTAGGTTCTTAAAAATAAATTTTAAAATGAAAAATATAAATGTATTTGTGTTAAAAACGTTTATTTTTCTATTAAAAAAAAAAAAAACAAAAAACAAAAAAAAACAAAACAAAACATTTTTTTTCGATTTCTTTTTGTATTTAAACGTATGATTTTAGGTTTAAAAATTCCTTTTCTCATAAGTATTCAAAAAAAAATTGATATTCAAAAAAATATCGTAGATTTTCGCGTTACTATTAATTTTTTTTATATTACTATACTACTTTTTTTCCATTATTATTTTTATTTAATCTTTAAAACCACATGAACCACTCATGCTACCTTAGTAACTTTTAATTAATTTTTCTGTATTTAATAATGGATAAATTTTTGTATTTAATTTTTGTTTTATATTCAAAAATACAATTTTTACAAAACAATGCTATTTTTGTAGGTTTAAAAAAATATGTTAATTTTTATGTTAAAACCCATTCTTTTTCTAAAAAAAAAGTATTTAATTTTTTTTGCATTTAAAAAAAAATATTGGCATTCAAATATACAATGATTCATCATTTTAAAATTGCTTTTCTTTTAGGTATTCAAGAAAAAATTTTGTGTTAAAAAAATATTGAGGATTACGGAATTAAAATTAATTTTTTGCATTATGTATTCCATTTTTTTTTTTTGTGTGCGCTTAAAAATCAATTTTGAACACAAAAATCCACCTTTTTGCGCGTGTTAAAAAAAATGCATTTTTCAATAAAAAGGTGTCGTTATGTTTTGTATTAAAAACAACTCTTCTTGTATTTAAAAAAACAAAACTTATGTGATTTTTTATATTTAAAAAAATATATGTTTTTTCATACATATTTCATTTGATTTTTTTTTTTTTAAATTCGAAATTCATCTTTTTGTAGGTATTCTAAAATATGTACATTTTGTGCTTTAAAAACAAATTTTTACATTGAAAACCTCTCTTTTTGTATTTAAAAAAACATGTTTTTTCATATTTGATTTTTTTTCAAATTCAATTTTTTTTTTCGTAGGTATTCTAAAATACGTACATTTTGTGTTTTAAAAACAAATTTTTATTTTGAGTACCTCTCTTTTTGTATTTAAAAAAACATGTTTTTTCATACTTAATTTTTTTTCAAATTTAAAATTAATTTTTTAATTTTTTTGTAGGTATTCTAAAATACGTACATTTTGTGCTTTAAAAACAAATTTTTATATTGGAAACCTCTCTTTTTGTATTTAAAAAATTCACATGATGTAAACCTTAAACAGTGAAAACTTCACTAAAATAATACTGTTTTCACCTTTCTCTCACGCATTAACCTTCTAAAGTCAATCTAAATTTTTTTTCCGTGCCTCTAGCCCCGTAGCTGTACACGGCACGTTAAAGAAAAAAAGTAAAAAAGTAAGTAATATATTTTCATATACAAATCTATTTTTTTTTACTGCGCATAAATTCCTCTTTTGTAGGTGCGGCTGTATACGGCACTAATAAAAAAAAAATGACATTTTTCTTCTGAAAACTACGAACGTTAATCGAAGTGTAGGTTTTGTAAGATACTAACAAAAAATTGGGTTTTGTCGATTTTCCTTTTTTGTTTTTGTTTGTTTTTTTTTTTTAATAATGGCGTATTTAACTGCTATTAGGTTATCACGCCATCTTTCAGTTGTTGTTTTTTGTTTTGATTTTTTCCTTTACTCTATTATTGAAAACTGAATTCGATTTTTTAAGTATTCAAAAGTTCTTCTTTTTGTAGATATTCTAAAATATATTTTTCATTTAAAAAATACATTTCTGTTTGGAAAATTTCTTCTTTTTTCATTTAAAAGACAATTTTATATTCAAAAATTACTCATTTCCAACTCAAAATACATTTTGTATTCAAAGAATAATATTTTAATATACTACAAAAAGCAATATATATTGCTAGTTTATTGCTTTAAACTGCATGTTGTAACTTGCCCTTAAAAATAAATCCTAAAATAATTTTCTCATCAATACCAAAAATCAAAATTTACAATTAACTTTGTACCAATAATTTCCATAAAGCAAGAAAGCACTTCGGATTCCAGTCTAAAAAAAATGCTTTTCCATCCAAACTTCTTCGTCGAATCAATTCTGCAAAAAGCACATCCCATCACCTCAAACTTCAAGTTCGCAGCAACTGTTTTCTTACACCTATACTTTTCACATTGCTGGAGATTCGCTCGACGAAAAAAAAAAAGAAATTAAAAAACTAATTCAATCCGGTCGTCTGGCGCTAAAAGACGTTCGAATTATCTCCGCATTCAACTGCTTGTCACCGGAATTCCTCGTCGAGGTTTTTTTCCCTTCTAAATCAAAACCGCGAAGTTTGATCAATTTACGTTACAGCGTAATATCGTTTGCGGAAAACGAAATGCGAATTTTTATAAGTGGCATTCGACGACGGAATAGAGCGACGCGACGATGTAAGATTTACGGTTCGCCATTTTTCCTTCAGCTGTATATTTTTATACACCGGTATGGAGTAATTGTACAGATGCATTGAAACTTCACCAGACACATTTTACTCGCTTTACCAGCTTGTTATTAATATTCGAGGCACTCGCGCTGCCACAGCGTTTTCCATATAATAATTCAATAATTCTTACCGCTTTCGGAGCATTTATAACGCCTGTGTTGTAACCAAATTGAAGCATTCCTAACATCGAAGCAAGGATCGTGTATGACAGGAAAAAGGTTAAACCCTGTAAAAAATAAACACAATATATGCTTATGCATGTACCGTCTATGTATCGTCCTCGTCTACGTACTCGACGGAAGAAAAAAATTATTCATGCCGAACAACTAGCGGTGTTATTTTGAAGCGTACTTACAAAGTAGGAGAGAAAAAAAAAGCGCCTTAATTAATACCAAAAGCTTCAATCACCTCGGTTAAGGCCCGAGCATCTCAATTCGTATAATGAAAATGGATTCACGGATTGCCGGATGCCGGTTATACGGCGCAGCGAAAACAATTAATAAACGTTGCTCATTCGAATCTAAATTAAAGCCGTTCCCAACAAAGCCTAAAAACTCGGTTACTGTCTCGACGTACAAATAAATTAATTTATTTAAAATATTTTTCGTTCGTCGGCGCGCGAAACATGACATTTCGTTTATTCCATTTTCTCCTTTCCGAATGATTAAAAGCTGATAGAAAAGGCGAAATGGAAACGCGAGAACAAAAAAATATCCGAAAAACAAGCGCCCGCGTACGACTAATGTACAAAGTAAAAAACACCGGGGGAAAAGCCGGGCGTAGAAAAAAAAAATTTATATTAAAAGAAGTGTATAGTACGCCAACGTAGGAAGGGGTGGAACGAGAAAGAGAGCAATAGGGAAAACACCGACAGAGAGTAGGTACTCGTCGAATGAAAAAGCTCGACGAAATTAACGACGACGAAAAAACCGAACTCGATAAAAGAATGAAAAGCAAATGCATCGCGAAAATAGACACACACAGGCGTGTAAACGTGCAATGGTCGAGGCAAATGGCATTAGCTCTTTTATACCAGCGAAAATGTTGTAAGTAACAAATGACGCGAGCTGTGTATTTTGCGGCGCGCATTCCGCGACTGCAACGGTAAACAATGGCGTAAATTTGATGGCTAAAACTACAGTCATTCGCAATTTCGCGAATATATATTTTCAACGCAGCCTTTTACTTCGTTGTACGTAGCAAATCAGTCGTAAAATTTTTATCTCATTTTTAAAATATTACCAACATTTTGTTATCAACGACTAAGGCTTCTTGCTGTCTGTTGATAATGTCGGATCGCTGGATTTCTTTTTCACCCCTTCGCGTGCGCGTTTCGCCGCATCCGTTGTACCGAATACGTGATTCAATTTTGTCGAGGATAAAAATGTTCTTGCGAAATGATTTCGAATCGTACTTTCACGGTAAACTAGATAAGCGGCTTAGCTGTCAACTGCGTATAAACAAATCACATTTACAGCGTATCAACGCCGCCACTTTTCCTACTACTGCGTCGATCGGGCTATTCTTACGAGCGAATTTGCCGAAAGATGCATCAAGCATTTGGAGCCGATGGATTGTAATCGAAAGCATATCTTACAGTACTTCATAACCGAAGCGAGATGTAGATATTTGATAAGCCCTCTCTAGGGGCCTATCTACTTTGGAACCTTATGGTACACGAGTTATGGTATACAATACCTCTAACAAAGAAGGCACCTCCGCTCTAAGTTTTTGAGGGGATGAAACTTTTAACTCGAAAACATCTCTGACAAATATCGAAGTTTAACGCAGATACTATCAACATATCGAAGAGGGTTGGAGAACATAAAACCTATCTGATTCGGGAAGGGGGATTGCGGAAGGTGTGGTTTTTAAATCTTAACGTTTCAACACATTTGTCATCGTTTGGCAAACATCCAACTTTTTGGTATACATATTTCTGCCCCCCCCCCTCCTAGCACCAGTGGATATTCATGAAACTCTCTCAAAACTTGGTGAGAAACTCTTCTTAAAAATGCGAAAAATACGATTTTTTGTTTTTTTGATACACCTCAAACTAGCGGATCACTCAAGTTTTGAGCGAAGCTGGAGGGGAAGTGAATAGTTCAATTTTTTTGTTTTTAATCTCATACGAAGAATTAAGTCACAGACACCAACATACTCAAATTTCAGCTTCTTAAGTGCATTAGAGGAGGAGATGGAGCGAAAAATAGATTTTTGAGGAAGTTTTGAGTCATGAAATTTCTTGAATCTTCCATATATGCTCATCAAATAAACCTACGATGGTCAAACTTTGGGTCTAAGGTTAGTTGGTGGCTAGAACATGACCACATGAATTTCGGTTAAAATGGATCCAAAATGGCGGATTATCAAAATTTGAGTAGAGCTTGAGGAGCCTTAAGTTGGTAAAAATGTAATCAATATGAACTCATATTATTTTCATAGATAAGAAGAACGATACATTCTCGATTCATCTGCATACATGATGTTGGAGGAGAGAAGGAGGAATTATCAATCTCAAAATGTGGTGGAGGTACAAGAGAGGTAGAAAACATTTTATTGTGGGGTCATATGATAAGATGAGCCCAAGTGACTAATCTATCCTGATTTTACCTTCCCAAGTAAATTTGGAGCTGAGTTAGAGCAAAAAAAGGCTTTTGGGGGGAAATTCTTAGAGGAAATTTCATGAATCTTCCATATCTCCTCACCAAATCAATCTACAAAGGTCAAATTTTGTATGTAGAGTTAGTTGATGACTACAATATGGCCTTTTAAATTGGGGTTAAAATGATTCTAAAATGGCGGATTATCAAAATTTGAGTAGAGCTTGAGGAACCTCAAATTAGTAAAAATGTCATTAATATGAACATATGACTATTGGAAATGAGAAGTACAATATATCTACAATTCGTCTTCATAGATGATTTTGGAGGGGTGAAGGAGGGGTAATCGACCTCAAAATGTGGTGGGGTTCACTGGAAGTCGAAAATTTGTTATTGTGGATTCATATGATAAAATGAGCACAAGTGACTAATCTTTCTTGATTTTAGCTTCCCAAGTAAATTTGGAGGTGAGTTATTAGCAAAAAAAGACTTTTGGAGGGGAAATTCTTGCAAGAAATTTCATGAATCCTCCATATCTCTTCATGAAATCGATCTAGAAAGATCAAATTTTGTATGTAGGGTTAATTGATGACCAGAATACGATATTTCAAATTAGGGTTAAAATAGTTCCAAAATGGCAGATTATCAAAATTTGAGTAAAGCTTGAGGAACCTCAAATTAGTAAAAATGTTATTTATATGAACTCATATGATTATTGCAGATAAGACGTAAAAGATATCCTCGATTCATCTACATACATGATGTTGGAGGGGAGACGGAAGGGTAATCGACCTCAAAATATGGTCGTGGTTCACTGGAAGTCGAAAATTTTTTACTGCAGAGTCGTATGATAAAATGAACCCAAGTGACTAATCTGTCCTGATTTTAGCTTTCAAAGTAAATTTGGAGGTGAGTTAGAGCAAAAAAAGGTTTTTGGAAAGAAATTCTTACAGGAAATTTCATGAATCTTCCATATCTCCTCATCAAATCAATCTAGAAAAATCAAATTTTGTATGTACGGTTAGTTGATGACCAGAATATGGCCCCTGAAATTTTGGTCAAAATGGATGCAAAATGGGGGATTGTAAAAATTTGAGGATGTTTTGAAGAGCCTCAAGTAGCTGTAATTTGAAAAACATGGGGTCATGTGATTATTACATGGTAAACAATACAACATTTGTTCTAAGTTTTATTTCTTAAGTGGTTTAGGGAAGAGAAGAGTAGGTGTTTTCAGACTTAGTATTGGGCGTGGCCTGTAGACATGAAAAGGTTAACAGCGTTATTTCCAAACCAGAACAAGTCTCAGTCAGGAACTCAGCTGCAGTAAGGCGGCATGGCTGCTTACGTTTTTGAATATTGCGAAGGAACCCAAAATGGCTGATCTTTCATGTCCACACCCAGTACAGAGGTTGAAAACCTCCACTTACCATCTCCACAATTACCCAAAAGTTGGATTTTAAATATGTAGTACTTCTCGCCCACATGAGTTTTTATTTATCAAATTTCAGCCATTTGAAGCTTCTCAAGCCTACCTTAAATTCTGATAATTCGCTATTTCGTTTCGAATATCATTCAAATTCAAGCTACAAGTAAGTACATTCTACGAGATTAAAAGGACGAATCGTGAAATTTTCCAACATGATTTACCCTCTAAAAAGCGTTTTTCTCTCACTTCCCTCAAAACCTACTTAATAAGAGTTAGCGGAGGTTGATAGCAAAATAGTCCTTCTTGGACCAACAGCGGCTAATTTGTGAAATTTCATCATTCTTCAATGAAAAATAGCATCCCAAATTTTAGCTATGAGCATTGCAATGATATACTTTTAGCCAAAATTTATCGATTCGAAATCCGGAAGTCAGACTTCGAGAATTTCTTTCGCAAAGATCCTGATTAAGCTCGCATTTCCCCCGAGCTCCCAGTCTTCGACGAATGAATCTCTCGATAAAAGTAATCGCTTTAAATGACTCGGGCCGCGCCTAAATTACAATATCGAAATTTATTTTAAATTCGAAACGATAAATTTGATAGCCAATTAACAATATCGTCGACAACAATAAATTGTATTCGGCCGCTTATTCGAATTTATAACTACGGAGCTGGCGTTCGTGATAAAATGCTCTTCGTTCGTTATAAAAATAAACGACGAAAAATTTTTCGTTACTAAATTAACCTCTTTTTCCTCTATAACCTTCCGTCTCGCTCGTTTTGAATTAAAATAAAACGTCGATCGTCCGAAAAATGCGAATGAAAGAACACGACGAAGCGAGCACCGGGTAGGAGGTTTACGATTTTCAATTATAAACGTAGATAGAACCAACATCGGGTACACAACGCAGATCGACATAAGGAATATCGAAATTTCGTTCGATGGACAGAAATACTAGCGAAAAGTATGTAATCGAGATTCAACCCAACGGGTACCCAAATAATACGTTTTTCTTTTCCCCTAACGCAGCGAACACACTACGCGATGAAATCCGACAAATTTTCACTTTCGTGTAAAATAAGAAGACAGCAGTTCGCGAAATACCGATAAGCTTTTTTTATTGCTGCAAAAAAAAAAGAATTTATTCGAGCGGAAGATAGAGAGGAAAAAAAATCGAAAATTAAGGCTACGTCGGAAAGTTTTTTAATAAAGGTGTTACCGTGGAAATGTATCATTATATAGACGCATCTGGCGGAGTTGAATTCGTTACCGATAATTTCGAACCTGATTGAGGACGGTGGCTTATTTCCATTAAGAAATTATATCGCAGCGGAGAATGCATTGCCGATTTTTCCGCTCTTTGTTTTTACGTGACTAAACCCGAATGAAATTTCTCGCCCGATCATGATGCTAATTTTCGAATTTTCATATTGCCTTAGGGAGGGAGTAAGACAGGAGAGGGTGATGGTGGTCAGATTTCACATATAGGGTGTTTCAATTCAATGAGGTCCCTTCCACATCACAGTTAGATCAGTCATGTGATACACATGTATAATGTTTTGCCTATCATACGTGATGAAGGGGCTGAACTTTTATTTTTAAAATATCACATTTTCAGGACAATCACCCCTCCTCCTCCCATGCCAAAACAAGTGTGAAGATGAATTTGGGATATGGAATTCTTCATATCCCAAATAACCATACAAGTCCATATTAATCACATTTTTACTGATCTGAGGCTCCTCAAGCTCTACTCAAATTTTGATAATCCGCCATTTTGGAACTATTTTAACCCTAATTTGAAATATCGTATTCTGGTCATCAATTAACCCTACATACAAAATTTGATCTTTCTAGATCGATTTTATGAAGAGATATGGAGGATTCATGAAATTTCTTGCAAGAATTTCCCCTCCAAAAGACTTTTTTTGCCCTAACTCTCCTCCAAATTTACTTGGGAAGCTAAAATCAAGACAGATTAGTCACTTGGGCTCATTTTATCATATCACTCCACAATGAAAAATTTTCAACTCCTAGTGAACCCCCCACCATATTTTGAGCTAGATAACCCCTCCTTCACCCCTCCAAAATCATATATGAAGGCGAATTGTAGATATATTGTACTTCTCATCTCCAATAATCATATGAGTTTATATTAATGACATTTTTACTAATTTGAGGTTCCTCAAGCTCTACTCAAATTTTGATAATCCGCCATTTTGGAACCATTTTAACCAAAATTTGAAATATCGTATTGTGGTCATCAACTAGCGCTACATACAAAATTTGATCTTTCTAGATCGATTTTATGAAGAGATATGGAAGATTCATGAAATTTCTTTTAAGAATTTCCCCTCCAAAAGCCTTTTTTTGCTCCAACTCACCTCCAAATTCTCTTGGGAAGCTGAAATCAGAACGGATTAGTTATTTGAATTCATTTCATCATATCACTTCATAACATAAAAATTTTTGACCTCTCGTGTCCCCCCACCTCACTTTCAGGTCGATAACCCCTCCTCCTCCCCACCAACATCATGTATGGAGTTGAACTGGAGATATATTATACTTCTTATCTATGAAAATGATGTGAGTTCATATTAATGACATTTTTACCAATTTGAGGCTCCTTAAGCTCTACTCAAATTTTGATAATCCGCCATTTTGGATCGATTTTGACCCAAACTCAAGAGGTCATATTCTGGTCATAAACTAAGCCCGTACATAGATTTCGACCCAGCAAAGTCGATTTGGTGAGTAGGTATGGAAGATTCAAGAAATTTCATGACTCAAAACTTCCTCAAACAACCTTTTCTTGCTCTAACTCTCTTCCAAATGCACTTAGGAAGCTGAAATTTAGATATATGAGTGTGCGTGACTTACTCTTTCATATGTGATCAAAACCGAAAAATTTAAGCTCGTTGTCGTTTTTCAAACCACCCTTAAAATTTGAACGATCCGCCATCTTGAGGTGCATCGAAAAAAACAAAAAAATTATTTTTTTCACTTTCAAGAAGCGTCTCTCACCAAATTTTGAGCAAATTTCATTAATACCTGTCACCGGCGCTACACGTGGGGATAAAATATACGGACTCTGTCCATTTTTTTCGAACGTCGTTTTTTGGCTCCATCTGGTGGATAATTTCGTTATGCTACATCATGAAATTACGTATTTGCAGCACGTAACTCTCTGTACAAAGCCAAAAAAGTTTCACAGAAAATGTCCTTAATCCAAAAAATTTTGTGACTTCGGTTATTCTTTCACTTAGAATGGTACGTTATGAGAGTATTGCAGTATGTATTATACTAGGCAATCAGTCCATCACCTAATTGACAAGATGTAAAAGTGGACAGAGTTTGTTTTAGAAAATCGTTCCTCATGTGCCAAAAAGTTTGACATCTGCCAAATAATTACAAATGTCCGAAACGCAAAGATTTCAAGACCCCACACAGCCACTCCCTTCTCAAATCAGGTAACTCAATAAAAACATACCTAATCCCAAGAATTATGATTGAAAATAACTCAAAAACAATTTAATAACAATTAAATTTCTTAATTTCGTAAAAATAAACCAAAAGAAATAAAATAATTACCTAGTACGTAATCATTTTCGAACGAAGAGAATTTAGCGCTCGTAAGAACTAGGTGTATTTTCCTCTTAAATCTCAAACAAAGGGTTATATCTCTTCTCCTTCATTACCATTCATCAAACGAGCATCAAAAATCGTCTAGCATATTCAAACAATCGAAAACTCACTCTACTCGAATTTCCAAATAAATCAACGCTCCACTACGTTAAAAGTTTCAATCAAAATCCAACCAATCACCTACCGAGTATTACGATGCGGCGATGAAAATAGGGAATATTCGCGTCATTTCCACTAAGTGGTTTTGTTTGCTTCGATAGACGATTTGAAGGTTCAAAAGAATAAATAACATACCGGTCAATTGCTATTCACCGATTACGCTGATAAAGCGACTCAGAACTACATCCAGATGATAGAGCTAAATCATATTAACCTATTGATGGGTAAAATGGAAGCCAAAACACAGTACCGGAAGGGGATAGGGGAACTTTGTCACAGTAGTAAATATGCTACCTACCCTGGGGTCGGATGGCTGCGCTGTAGCAAGAAAATTTCGCCCAACGATAGTACTAAATTCGCTGGAAGAAACATAGGCGACACGTTTATGTGCTGTTTGCGGGTACACCATGCAGTACAAAGATATCAAAGAGCCCGCAGTTAAAGTTAGAGCGGACAGGACTGGTGTAGAATCGATACAAAAATAATACCATAACACGACGCAGAGTTTAGCGTATATACGAAAGATAGAAATGGGGGAAAGACGACCGTGTAGTAAATTAGTCTTATGTATAATCTATTTGCGAAAGGTATATCGAAAATGCGATATGGTTGCAGTAAACAATGCGTAAAATTATGACAAACACCTAACGCTATATCAATTTAATATAGACATTAATTTTATTAAGCTCGCATCGAGCGAATATGCGAACTTGTAAGCTCGATGTCCTTTCGAATAATAATTCATTTGACCGTAATCGGCTAATCAGAATTGAGCGGTACCGTTCGAGTGAGCGTTACATTTCCGCAATCCGAATAACGTAGTTACCGTTTAGCTTCATGTATCGGGCTGACTCGCTATACCCGATCAATTTATCGGCTCCATAAAATCGTTTTGGCTTTCAGACGCATATACAGCGTCTCTACAGACTCCGGCTACTATTGCAAAAGCGTTTGAAAAATGAAAAACAAACACAACTCTACAACGAAAAAGTAATTGTGTATAGGTAAAAATGCGAGCAACATCTACAGCGAATTGCCATCTCTAACTACCAGCCATATAGGTACGCAGGGCTCACCTGTTGAAGTAATCTTAATTTTCGGCGATGCGTTTGTTCCTCGAGACGGTCCACGTATTCGCGTAACTCTTCGATTTCTACTCTAATCTGCTGCACCTGATCCACTTCGCTTTTCATGACGGCGATGTCTCGTTTCACTTCGTTCACATCGCTTTGACACGACTCCATGGATTTGGTGAGGTGATCGAGTTGGGAGCGTATTTCGCATAGCGCGATATCCGTCTCGAGTTGTCGATCGCCACGCGTCTGCAACTCGTCCAGCTTCGCGTTCAGGTTCATGCTCATCACGGTCACCTGCCTCTGCAGACTGCGGCACCCGACACCTTCCATCATACGCTATACCATACATACAATACCCCCTACCTTACATGTCTCCTTCGATAATCGGCGTGCCCAAAGTGATCACGCACGCCGATCACTCCGGGTATTCTAGACATTTGATGGCGAATAATTGTTATCTACGTGATTTCAGGTATAGTTGTCGAGAGTAATGTCTCAGTGTGGGTATTGAAATTCATAACATAGAGTCGTGAGCGTAGCCTTCTAAGGAGTATGAACCCACCAGAACCCAGATTTTGAATTTTTCTCGCTTCCATTAACCGTACCAGAACATTAATTCAACGAAAAATTTATCTACACCACATTACCTGCAAATTTTGCATAATACTCTTTTCCTAACCACCTACTGTTCATTTCGTCGGCTAAGAGCTAAAAGGTTCTTCGTCCAAATATGAAAAATTTACAGAAGCGCATATTAAAATTTCATCTACTTTTTTCTACTATGACGTTCTATGTAGCTTTGTATGGTTGGCTGGTAACACTTGGGACTTTAATTTATTCAAATTCAATGTTACCAACTTGGCAAACCCCCAAAAAACCACAGGAGAAACTTTTTTGCTCTAACTAAATTGAAGATAGAAAAAAAGACACTTCATTATTTTTTGGGATTTTGGTTGTTTATCATCATTTGGCGATAAAAAGCAAAGTTGCACTGAAAAGAGCTCAAAATAACATTTTTTACGATACCAATATCTCAAAATGAGAAAAAACATCATGAGGAACCTTTTCGCTCTTGTGGAATGACTTGTGAACATGGCTAATTTAGCAAAGCAACTGTATTAGCCCTATACAAGTCAGTTCTTAGTTGCTTTATAATTTAAAAATTTAGTAGTCACGCTGCATTACTAAAGCTTAGTTTTCAATTGGGGCTTGTTCAGATTTTCAAATAACAATGTTAAACCGTTCAAGTCCACAGGCCACACCCAATACCAAGTCTGAAAACCCTTTCCTTCAAACAGCTAATCTCCTTGTATCAAATTTTTAGAATCAATTAAAGAATAAAATGAGAGTTGAAAAAAATAAATTTTTTATATTTCTAAAACCACTTAAGAAGATAAACTTGGAAAAAATGTATTACTTCTTGCCATTCAATAATCATATGAATACATATTTTTCAAGTTACAGCAGCTTGAGGCTCCTCAAATTATCCTCAAATTTTTATAATCCGCCATTTTGGATTCATTTTGAACAAAATTTCAGAGGTCGTATTCTGGTCATCAACTAACCGTACATACAAAATTTGACCTTTTTACATTGATTTATTGAGGAGATATGGAAGATTCATGAAATTTCCTGTAACAATTTCCCCTCCAAAAGCCTTTTTTTGCTCGTAACTCACCTCCAAATTTACTTGAGAAGCTAAAATCAAGATAGATTAGTCACTTGTGCTCATTTTATCATATGACCCCACAATGAAAAATTTTCGACTTCTACTGAACCTCCACCACATTTTGAGGTCGATTACCCCTCCTTCACCCCTCCAAAATTATGTATGAAGGCGAATTGTAGATATATTGTACTGCTCATCTCCAATAACCATATGAGTTCATATTAATGACATTTTTACTAATTTGAGGTTCCTCAAGCTCTACTCAAATTTTGATAATCCGCCATTTTGGAACCATTTTAACCCAAATTTGAAAGGTTGTATTGTGGTCATCAACTAACCCTACATACAAAATTTTACCTCTCTAAATTGATTTGGTGAGGAAATATGGAAGATTCATGAAATTTTTTTCAGAAATTTCCCCTCCGAAAGCCCTTTCTGCTCCAACTCACCTCCAAATGCACTTAGAAAGCTAATATCAAACGGGATTAAAAACGTGGGCTCATTTTATCATATGACATCACAATAAAAAATTTTCGACCTCTCTCGTAGCCTCAACACATTTTGAGGTCGATAACCCGTTCTCCTCCCCTCCAACACCATGTATGAAGGTGAATTGTGGAAATATTATATTTTTCATCCCAAATAATCATATGAGCTTATATAAATTACATTTCTATTAATTTGAGGCTCCCAACCTTAACTAAAATTCTGATAATCCGCCATTTTGAATCCATTTTCATCCAAATTCAAAAAATCATATTCTGGTTACTAACTAATACTAGGCACGAAGTTTGACATTTATAGATTGATTTGATGAGGATATATGGAAGGTTCAAGAAATTTATAACTCAAAACTTTCTCAAAAATCTATTTTTTGCTTTAAATCCCTCCATACACGCTTAGAAAACTGAAATTTGGATATATTACTTTCCGTGACTCATTCTTTTATATGAAATAGAAACCAAAAAACTTGAGTCATTTGCCTCTTCTCCAGCCCCCTTCATAATTTGAGTAATCCGCCATTATGAGGTGTATCGAGAAAACATAAAAAGTAACATTTTTATATTTTTAAGAAAAATCTCTCACTAAATTTTAAGCAAATTTCATGAATCCCCCCCCCCGAGGCTACGAGCCTACGAATAGAGAAAAGTATGTATACCAAAAAGTTGTGCATTTGCCAGATGATTAGAAATGGTCTGAATCGCAATAATTTGAACACCCTACCCCCCCCCCTCTAAATCAGGTAGGCTGTAATAGTTGTCGTTTCTAAGTTAAAAACTCTGCTAAAAAGACAGTTATCACAACTTACGTGATTTGGGAAGGAGAGCTCGAGAAAGATGGGATCTTCAAATCTTTGGTTTGCGTTTATCACCATTTGTAATCATCTGGCAAACGCCCAATTTTTTGGTATGTTATACCATGCCAAACATCAAACCGCGAGCACAAAAGCGTTAAATTCCCTACTTTGGTAAAAAAAATGTTGCGATTGGATACTGGTAACACTGTGTACAGCAAAAAGTAATGAGCAAAATAGAAATTCCCAAAAACTATATTTTTTTTTATTCGTCGCTCTTTGTCATAAAACAGTGTTACCAACATCTGATCATAACATTTTTTCACCAAAGTAAGAAATTTGACGCTTTTGTTCTCGGGGTTCGATGGGTCGCACTGTATATACAAAATTCAAAATTTTAAAATCGTTTGAAGCCTCCAACTCTACCTTCCAAAACACGTAACCATGGAACCTCGTTAACTACCTATCATGTATTTGGATGAAAAGTAATCTGACTTAGTGGAGCCGAGGTTTTAATGAAGGCATGTTCAGACTTGCTAATAATGATGTTATTCCCTTAATACTGGCACCTAATACTGAAGTTGGAAATCTTACCTTATACCCTAAAATAACACTTATGATTCATCGAAATGAGATATTTCTCCTCTAACTCGTCAGGGAGAAGTTTGAGGAAGAATTCAGTTCAGTGAAAAAATCTTCCATACAAGATTTACAATCATGACATTATCTCATATTTAGAAAAAAAAATCGAAATTGCAGTCACTATAGTATCTATATAGCAATCCCAATCTCCAATTATGAAAAAATATGAAAAACTGGTCTGATCGTAAATTCAATGTAGAATATTTTTTTACTGAGCTAAACCGAGTTGAGGAGAAAAACTCCTTTTTATGAGGTTCTATCCCCCTTGGGATTAGAATTGCATCTAAGGGGCGGAATTTTTAAAAAGTCCATTCTACACATATGATGTAAAATTCAGTTTATTACTAATTTTTCCTACTTCCAACCCTAATCTGATTGAATTATTACAATTTTTAATAGATTTAACAAAAAAGTGAAGACAAGAGCCTAAAAATTATTATTCCCTGGAATTAATTCTGGCTCTCTGATCTTACTTAAGTCATTACTTGACAATGGTATAATGTTTTTCACGCCTATTTCTTCTGTGATGTTTAATTAGAACAGTTGGTCCAGTTGGCACATTTTTTATAAGAATTCCATGTTTCCTTGATCTTGAATCTCTCACAAAAAGTAGACCCCACTTCAAAGTCATTTCACAGTTAAACCATAGAAGATAGAAAAAAAATGTAGCATAATGAATTTGTGGGTAATTTGACGTAGATTAAATCACTATATAAATAATTTCCTCGTTCCGGTCATTGTAAATGAGAAAAATGTGAAAATTTAATTTCTGAAGGTTCAAAACTCGCAGAGGGCTACTACGAAACTATACTCCAAGAGTTATCGCATAACATTTGCCGCATTATTTTCGGCAACTATACCAAAAAATATCATAATAATTATTTCCCAAAATGACACAAAATATGTTTAGAATGCCTGGAGTAGATATCAATAACCGTTATTTGCGTGATCCAAGAAAAACCGCCGAAATGCAACGAAAAATAAAAAATACCTCCTAAGTCTCCAACGTACATAATCAAAATTAACTGAAGATGATTATCGTTCGTATTTATACCGCCACCGCCAGCGACTCTGGGAGATTTTATCGCTACGGCAAAACGAATACAAAGCTTTACGTTTTAATCTCATTATTATTCTCGACGAGTAAAGTTATTTGATTTGCGATGAACAGATTTTGTAATAAATTATGGTAATTTCGTCGAATACGCTGAAACCAACCGGGGTAAAAAAAATGGCCGAAAAAGTTCAAATTTCCTTTATTATGCGCGCTCTTCAAAACGATCTGGTTTTTCGACGAAATATTCGACATCGCACTACGTACTCTTCGTTTATGAATATCGTAAAGGTCCGGTAGTCGCGAGACTATTTAAACAACGTAATAAAAACCGCATCCATTACAAATTTTTAATTACCGCACGAATTTTATTACCATCGAGGTTGGAATAAATATCGAAAAATTCGACCACATTTTACCATCCGTTTGATTGCCATATTTATGGCGAATTAAATACCCGCTTTCGTTTTAGGCGTTTATCCCGCCCGTTCGCAAAACGAGAGTAAAAATTTAACTCACTCGTAAAACCGTCCGACTAAACAAATATGTATCGAATGCGGTATCTAAAATCGCCCGTGGGTTTATCCAACGATACAATCGAACTTTGTTCGTTCACTTTCGCGTATTGCAGAATTTTTTCTAGTTTTAGAATTTTCCTTGAAAATACTTAAAAATAATAATAGTAATAAAAAAAGGCTCTCCTCTGAAAAATGCATTTAGACTTCTAAAAATTATTTTTACCTTTGACTGTAGAGAATCTTACCGAGTAAATATTAGATTAAATAACCCTTCAAAACGGTCTCACTAAAAACCCGTTTATTTGACTTCTATTTTAGACACTGTAAGGCTACGAGACTAACCCTATGCAAATATATCAACTTTCCAGTCTCAATGGTTGCCTATTTTCGAGTTTCTGCAATAAGCCGAGCACTCGGTAGCCGGCACGGTTGGCGAGAGGGTGAGGAAGGTTTAGCAGATTTTAATATAAATTTGGAGCATATTCAAGAACACTGCCATTTTATACTCCATATTGATCGGCTAAGTTCAATAGCATTTGGCATAGTGGCGTGTTTTATTAGCCTTTTTTTCCAGCACTAAAGACATGGCAGGGACATCAAAAGAAATTTAATTTTACATAATTTCGTTCATTGGAATTTCTCCTCCAGAAAACCGATGAAGTTTATGGGCATTTGAGGTTTTTGAACTCTCGAGTGAGGTGAAACGTTTTCAGACCGTTGATTATAGCGTTTGTAAAAAAAACTGGCGGAAAACATTTCAAATTAAAATTTGTGTTCAGCCGAATGGTACGAATCCGCAAAAAACTAACTCGATGAAAAATTCAAAGGGTCTATTGTACGCTTCTCACTGACAGGACGGAGAATATTTTACGTTTGATGCAAACTTTTCGTAGTGTTTTTAACGAAAAATCTTTAGATGACCATTAGTGCAACAATAAAATATACGTGGTTAACTCAACCAATGAAATACTAAAATGAGATTTGTTTGAGATCTTGCTCGAGGAATTCGAACTTCAGAACCTCGTATCATCTTAACGGACGAGTTCACGAAATTAAAATATGACTGTGGAACATTTTCGATAGAAATTTCAACGAGAAATATTACAACCCATCATAGGCGAAGAAATCGCAAAAATTAATTTCGAGTAGTTTTAATTTATAATAGAGGAAATAGCGTAGAGTAGATAAATGGAAAATTTTAGCATGAAATTCACGGTGACCATCATGAAGGGAACAATAAGAGTTTTTCCGGAAAGTGTAGAAGGCAGGGGAAAATAAGTCTCCAAAAATTTCAGTCCTCGAAGTGGATGGAAACACTTGGCAGATTTTAAAATAAAATAATTTATGGAAGGTTTGATTTTTTTTAATTCCAAGAATAATTATGCTTTGTCGTCTAAAATGAATATTTTTAGTCACTATTTTTTTTTAAATCTAGAGCCCTACATATATCTTCAAAAATGTATATTGAATTGGTAGTTCATAGATCACTTACATGGCAACGCTTAATTTGAACTCTTTCATGCTCGGGAGATAAAATATGTATGATTTTTACCTAAAAGAGGTTCCTAAGATATTACAATTTTACTTCGAAATGATATCGTTCAGATATATTACCGCGAAATAATTCATATACATAAGAGCCCCTGCAACTTGAAAATTAGGCATAAGTATTTGTCATTCACGTTATAATAACTTTTGATCAAGACTTCTACGCGTAAGACTTAACATCTGTTGCATACACGAATGTAAACGAAAAAACAGCCACACTTCGAAAAACTTATTATAGGGTGAGTTTAGGTAAATTACCTAAACAATATGTGTAAATAACGCATGAATTATCATAATTTTAGATGTATCACATATTTACTAGTAAATTTCCTTCAAATTAGGTGTAAATTATCAGCACCTTTGATAAATTACCAGTAATTTTTGGTAAATTACCAGTAATTTTTGGTAAATTACCAGTAATTTTTTAGTAAATTACCAGTAATTTTCGGTAAATTACTAACTATTTTTTTTGGTAAATGACTAGCAATTCATGTGAAATATAGAAAATTATTGACAGTCTGTATTATTTATATAAATTTTACAGGTAATTTACCAAAAGTTACTAATACTTATTGATTTTAAGATTATACTCATTTTTATAATTATTTACATCTTATTTTATTTCTGTTTTATTAATATCTGGAATAAAGTCCGCTTAATATTTATTAAAATAAATTTTATTGGTTTTCATTCCTTACATTTTATTTTTATTTTTCATATTTTTCAGTGTCCTCTTTCACAACTGCTGTAGTCAATTATGAAGGGAACACTTCACAAATATGCCTGCTTCAAAAATCTGAATGCTAAAATTAAAAATAAACTAAATTAGGCCTTAATCCCTACTTCCCTACCCCCTTATACCTTTCCACCCCATCCCATACACAACTTTACTCATCTCAAAAACACATTCACAGCCCCTACAGTACTAAATATTTTATTTACTACTGATATTATTCTTCAGTGCGAAAAGTCTTAAGATTTCTTGAACTGACCCTCGTGATGATCATTTGTAACCCTGGATCCTTAATTCTATTTCTGGATGCGTTATATAAAAACATAGCAGCAGTATACAGTATACACCCTTTTATTTTCTAAGCTTTGCATTTCATAGCCCGAAAATAATTCCTCATAATCATAATATATACGATTATAGGAGTAATGTATAAGACTGCTATAGTATTTATGGGACATTTATATGTAATTTACCAAAAATTACAAATGTTATTTCTTTCATGGAAAATTTACGTGCGATTCATTATTCATCAAATAAAAATTACGGGTAATTTACAATAGAAATTACCGGTAATTTTCCGTAAATTACTGGTAATTTACAGTAAATTACCGGTAATCTCAGATAAATATCCAGTATTCTTCCGTAAATTACTTATAATTTTTGGTGAATCACCTGTAATATTCGGTAAATTACCAGTAACGTTGGTGCAATTATAAATAGTTTTTTATAAATCATTAATAATTTCAGGTGAATTACCCATTTATTTATAGTGCATTAAACGTAAAATATGTGTAAAAACGTACCAATTATCAATAATTTTAGATACATCGTACATAAATTATTAGTAATTTTTTCAACGTTAACCCTACATTAAATTTAAATTATGGTAAATTACATTTAAATTACCAAGGTAAATTACATTTAAATTACCAATAATTCATTGGCGATTCATTCATAAAAATGCATTAAAATTTTTAGCATTTATTACACATCATTTGGAAATAAAAGTAATATTTATTTTAAACCACTTGTCACATGCTGATTTATTGATCGGTTCATTTTTAGCGCTCAGTTCATTTTGAGAAGTTCTGAATAAAAGTTATCGAAAGTTGATACTAATTCACCAAGAAATAAATTTAGGGAATATTTGGTGTTATATCTCAACGTCACGATTAGTAGAAGACAATGCCGGAAGAGGAATTTTTTGTTAGCGCCGGCAACGATGATTATAATAATGTCAACTTAAGTGACGAAATTTTCGAACATCTTCAGCTCGACTAATGAATTTAGGACAATTCGATGTCATCACTAGTTGAAAATACATTTCCATCTTCGAACGTAAGTAACCCCTGGCAAACCTAATATAGGCAACGCGTCCAGAAAACGATATCGAAAATTAATTTATTCGATTTTTATCGGAGCTATTAAAATTCGTATCATTTTCACGGTACGGTCGCAGACGAGGACGGGAAGGGAAGGATGCTCGCAGCGCTAACGAAATAAACACGTATCCAAGGCCGAGCGTCGAGCCGAACTTCGGTATAATCAAAAATGCCGCAAAATCGCACCTTTTACCCAAAACACGGGGCGCGTTAACGAATGGCGCGCAAAATAAGCTGAATTCAGCGTTCAACGAACCTCGGTTCGCCTAATAATCTACAAAATTATTCAAAGCCATAAACTTAACCATTTCTAAAAGGTTCGTTCCACTCTCCGTCCCTGGAGATGCGGTGATAAAGTGTACCATATAAAAACTAAGACGAGCCGAAAGTTAGGAAAATCGATAAAATGCCCCCAACTATCAACTCGCCAAACGGCCGACACCGAGCTGCGTATAACTTTCGAAAATATGTTATAAATAGAACGTATCTGTAAATTGAATAAAGCTCGGAAAATAGGTTTAAAAATTGATAGATTCAAAGAGAGAGAGAAAAAAAAACCACTATACGTCGGTACGTAAGAAGTGCTAAAGTTGAAATATATCTTGAAACAACTCATGTGGAGTTTACATGGCGTGGAAACAGAGGCGTGACGGAGGAGCGAGGGAGCGTAGAGAAAGAATGCGTTATAATTCTTTTGAAACTGAATTCAGTCAACATTTTAGGTGGAGAAAAAATTTTTCGCAGAAAATACCTTTTTTTTGCTCCCCGCTCGGCCGCCACCTCGTCAGCACTCCGGCGTATTAATTTTAGAGTGAAAATTTATGAGTACGAGAATTTTTCCTTATTACCTCGTTTGGTAATTTATATCTCGACTGTTTCGCCATACACTGGATGTTTAGCGCCCCTCCCCCCACCGGTAGTCGACGACGAATTACAAATGAAAAACCAAGCGCCCGAGTACGAGTATATTTTTCATAACAATACAAACGACAAATCACATTATTGGTAAATACGGCGCGCCGTCGAGTGACTCGGGCTGATAATATTTTCGACACCTCTCGGTCTGACGGATTAAGAACGCTGCGCGTTGATCCCCGTTTCCGCGAATATATTTCATTTGCTTTCTCGACTCTATTTATTCTTTTGTTGCCGAATACAACAAAAGCTCGACGAAAGTACTCGCGCTAACGTGTCAAGCTTAATTCTCGTCTCGTTTTTGAAATTAGAGTCGTTCTCAATCCGAAATCTGACACGTGATATTTACCGTCGTCTAAGCGACCCCGGTGACGCGCTTTTTTTCACACCTCCCCCACAGCCCCACCGTAACAAAAGGGTCACTGCCTGTTGATCGTCATATTCGCGTTACCCCGATTGCTTAATTTTAAACACCATTTATACGACGTCGTATCAGGGTTCAGTTACACCATGTAACTCCATTTTAACGCCCAAGCCACTTAAACACATCAAAAGACTTCTATCGATTATATCCTCGTACTCGAGTACGTATTATTCTTTTTCCAGGTTAATGGAAACGTTCGCTGCATTTGGCGCGTTTTTCATCAAAAAACGGTTATTTTTATTTATCGAATTGTACACTCTAGTGTACGGTTCGAGCGAATACTATGAAATAATCGCCGTCTTAATTAAACTAGCGAAAAAAAAGGGGGAAAAAAGAAAACGGAGTACACGAAGTAACGAGCCGACTGTAGCTGGGCGAAATGTAAATGCATTTTAAATCTTCACCAGAGCCGCAACCGAGTCGTAATAATTTCACCGTTTCTGGTATCCTACACGCTATTTCTCTAATTGAACGCGTGAAATCGCACAACGGTAATCTCGATTAAGCGGCAACAAACGTATAAAGGTTTTAATCAGAGCCACGGGCTACGTGTTTCTTTTTTTCTACGTCGAGCCGCCTTGTACCGTCGCGCTAGCGCCAAATTTATGGCGTTCGAGTTGCATTCGTTTTATAATTAATTTCAAAATCGTAACTTAACACTTGAATAATTTTGCGTTAAGATGACGGAAATTTTTTTATCCTTCGGGTACAACGAAATGAGTAATGGGAAGATTCGAATCGTTCGTAAATGAATGTGTAGTGCTTCGGTTCCCAACTGCTTCTCGCAGATAAACTGATGTGCGAAGTACTACATAAGGTTTTGGCCGTTCGGTAGTCGATAGAAACACACGCCGCGCATACGTTGTGTTTTACTAATAAGCACTTAACACAGAGTATCGTAGGTCGCGGATGCACGCTGGACTCCATACACAACAACAATTATCAATAAACGTAATTGTCTCACACTACTGTATTATCATTTCAACCCACCAGAGATCAAACGGTAACAAATCGAAGAAGGCCAACGTACGATGAGAAAATTTGACCGATATTTTGGCAAGTGAGGGCCAGAGAGGGATGATAAGAATGAACAGATATTTTAATAGAGTATTTATAATGACTGGTCTATGTTCTAATTGGTCATACGTCACGTATGTAACAACCAATCAGCAAGTTGGAATGTGGTAAATTACCTCGACTAACTGGTAAATAAAAACACAAATCAGCTGATGATTCAAATCACAAACGCATTTCAGTCGTTCACTGAAAACTGAACGATATTATTTAGAAGGTAGAAATGAAACTACCTACATTTTATCACATTCTAGCCTTATGAATGGTCATTACGCGCGTAACATACGACCAATCAGAACCTAGACCAGTTATTATAATAACTCCATACGCATTTAGTAAAGATTAGCGACGAATGAAAAACATGGCTAATAGACTCGAAAACGGGTAATGAAATTGAGACAACTAAACAAATTTTAAAACAGGGAAAGAGAGTTTTAAAAATTGTGTGAAATTCCAACAATGATTAAGAAACACAAAATAAAATAAAATGTAAGCAGCAATGCCGCATTACTGTAGCCAAGTTTTTAATTGGAACTTGTGCAGGCTTGGAAATAACCTTGCTAACCCTCTCGTGCCTATTGACAACTGACAGTCCCAGTAGAGAGCGCTGTTACTGATAACGAAAAGGTGATGGTTTTGAAATAAACAATGATGATATTATGTGATTTTCAATTAATCGTATCAAATTTCCTTTCAATGTGATGTTTTAATTATTTAATTTTCAAAAAAAGTTTTAATATGTGATACTTCAACAACATGTCATTTGTTATCAGTTATAACTTGACTGCTGAAGGGAGTAAAATTATATTTACATTTTCATTAAAATTTAATACTACTCATGCTGGAATTTTTTTTTTTTTTTCATAAAATAGAATGGTGAAATTATTGAAAGAAAAAAAAAATAGCCTTCTACGTTAATTGTACGATTTTTAATGAATTTTTGAAATTCATAAATTCTCCATAAGAGTACATACATTTTGAATTAACCATCACCTTTTCACTTTTCGTCAATTCGTACAGTGGCCATCAGATGGCGACTTCGTTGATGTCAGTTGGCAATAGGCCACACCCAGCACCAAGTGTGGAAAATCCTATTCTATTCCTTCCAAAAACAATGATAAAATTGAATTTAGAATATGTAGCATTTCTTGCCATGCAATAATGCAATGAACCCATATTTTTCGAATTACAACTACATGAGATTCCTCAAATCATACTCAAATTTTTATGATCCTCCATTTTGGATACATTTGGACTCAAATTTAAGAGAACGTTTTATGGTCATCAGCTAACCTAAATACAAAATTTGACCTTCTAGATTGATTTAGTAAAGAGATATGGAAGATTCATGAAATTTCCTGTAGCAATTTCCCCTTCAAAAAAATTTTTCTGCTCTAACTCACCTCCAAATTCATTTAGGAAGCTAAAATCGGAACGGTAAGTTACTTGAGCTTATTTGATCGTATGACATCACAATAAACTATTTTCAACATCTGCCGTATCCCCACCACATTTTCAGGTCGATAACCCCCTCTTTCTCCCCACCAACATCATATATGGAAGTGAATTGAAGAAGTAGTATATTTCTTGTCCCGAATTATCATATGAGTTCATAATAATTACTTTTTTACTCATTTGAGACTACTCAAGCTCAACTCAAATTTTGATAATCCGCCATTTTGGAACTATTTTGATCCAAATTCAAGAGATCATATTCTAGTCACCAACTAACCACACACACAAAATTTGACCTTTCTATATTGATTTGGTGAGGAAATATGGAAGATTTAAGAAATTTCATGATCTAATACGTCCTTAAAAATTCTTTTTTTGCTTCAACTCTCTCCCAGATTCATTTGGAAAGCTAAAATTAGAACAGGCAAATCACTTGGGCTTATTTTTTCATATGCTACCGCAATAAAATTTTTTTCATCTCTTGTGCACTGCCACCATATTTTCAAATCGATAAACACTCCCCCCCTCCAACATCAAGTACGAAGGTGAATCGGAAATATACTACATTTCTTGTTCCTAATAATAATATGAGTTCGTATATCATATGTTTATAAATTTGAGTCTCTCTCAACCTTTACTCAAATTTTGAAAATCCGCTATTTTGAATTTATTTTAAATCAAATTCAACGGGCCATACTCCGTTTCTAAACTAGCCTTTCACACACAGTAATTTGGTAAGATGTAACGAAAGATTCAAGAAATTTTATAACTCAAAACCTCCTCAAAATGTTGTTCTTTACTCTAACTCCCCTTCAAATTCACTAAGAAAGCTGAAATTTGAAGAGGCTAGTATACTCAACTCACTTTTTCACATGAAAGTATGACCAAAAATATAAAGTTATTTGGCCCACCCCCTCCTTAAGCTTCCTCAAAATTTGAGTGAAGTGACATTTTGCAGTGAGTCAAAAATTTTAGAAAAACTGCTTTTTCATATTTTTTGGAAGAATCTGTCACCAAATTATCAGCGACTTTCAACAATTCTCGTCAGCGCTACAAGCGGCAGAAAAAACAACGTGTATGACTCTATTAAAAAAAAAGCTGGACATCCGCCATTTTTATTTCACTTTGACCGAAACTCAAGTGATCGAATTCTAATTTCCAACTAATTCTACACACTAATTTTGAACTTTCTAGATCGATTTGGTGAGTGCACAAGGAAAATTCAAAAAATTTCCGGACTCAAACCCTCCTCAAAAAAGACATTTTATCTCTTAACTTCTGTCTGAATTGACTTGAAAAATTAAAATTTGGACATTTTAATGTCCGTTTTAGACTTCATCACTGCGTTTCAAAATCTAAAATTTTGGCGCATTAGGAGTCCCTCAGCCACTCTTAAAATTCGAGTGAACCGCTATATCGAGCTTAATCGGAAATCCAAAAAAATATTTTTAAAATTTCTATGAAAAATTTCTCATCAAATTTTGAGCGAAATTTATTCATTTGCAATAGTCTGAAATGCAAAATCTGAACCCCCTACCTCCCTAACCTCTTTTCCTCAAATCAGGTGGTCTGTAATTGCTATCAGTTTTTATTAAAAACTCAGCTAAAAAGAAGAAAGAAAGGAGTAAAAAAATTAAGAACATGTTCTACATGTATGTGAGTGTATTAAAAATCAAAATTTAACATTTGAAAATATCATTTGTGCGAAAAAAAAAAACGTTCAAATTTCTCACCATCTTGGGGGACAAAAAAGTTCTATAAAATTTTCGTCAACTTGTCTATGTACAGGGTCTATGGTGATTTATAAAAATTTAAATAATTATACCTACGAAATGATGTAGGAAAAAAATGTCAAAAAACTTCGATAAAATTATGTAACAAACGAAATAAAATATAAATACATAGAAACGTTGAAATCGTCGAAACACAATAAAAAACCTTCAAAAAAAGTTTAATTTTCGAATCCGCCACATGCCAACAATAAAGCAACATGATCTACAAGAATCAACGAATTAAGAGAAACTCTAAATTTTGAATAAAAAGCGTACGCTTCGAGTACTCAATCTTAGAACTCTTTAAATTATAAATAGTTCTCATCTTCGGGGAAAAAAACGCAAACCGTTTCATTATCGTCATATAAATCAAATTCTTTGCAAATAAAATAGGCTACGACGCACCGCTAATTTTCGTACATTAAGTATGCCTTCGAGTTGAAGCGGCTATAGAACGAGTGAAAAAATTAAATTAAAACGAAAATCAACCTCTCGAGCCTTATTTTCAAAATGGCGTCAAATTTTCTTTCATCATCGCGCTACCGAAACCCTCGCGAGCGTTCGCGCGCAATTATTTTCGTTATTCGACGATAGAGCTACGCGTCGGAGTGAATTTGGCTAGCGCGAGAGAAATATGATTTTTTTTTTTTCGAAAAAAGGCAGGAAATTTTCGTTCATTACAGCGGCATTTTTAATTACGCCGGGGCGTTATTAAAAAGGTCATTAAAAAGTTGAAATGCATAGTTGAATATTGTTTGAAAAGCGCAACGATTTCACGCGCGTAAAATACAAATCCGATTTTAAATTCTGAAATATCGTGAAAAGGGTGCTGCAGAAAGAGAGAAGAAAAAAATTGAAATTAAAACAACAAAAAGAGAAAAGAATTAAAAACAATAATTACGCAGCATCGAGTGACGAAATAATGTAATTAAAAAAGCGCAGAAGAGAGAACGAATTGCCAACGGCGAAGATTTAAAAAGTATTTGGAACGAGCGGCTTTCTTAATGGCGGTACGATGAACGCTAGGCACCGAAAGGCCTTATCCTTATACCTTCACCATGTAAACGGCTCGGGACGTATGCGGCAAAAAGAAACTGGGCACTTTTCCCATTATAAAGAGAACAGTAAAAACAGTCTTTTTTGTTTTCATCGCGAGCGAGTTCGTTTGCATAAGCGCAAAAAAGCTCGTTACTTCGTATACCACCCGTAGTAAGTGGCGGTTTTATATTATAAATAATCAAAAAAAAAAAAACATCAAACATCAAACATCGACTACGTCGCCAACAATGAGCTAGACCATTCAACAATTCGCCGTCAATTACTCGGCGAAATAAACGAATCATTGTAGCCTAGCTAATTGTACCTGGCCGACGAAAGCGTACACGTACCTCACGAGTATCTCTCTGAGAGTGGCTTCGTCATCTTCCTCCGTCTGCGTCTCATTACTGCCGTTGAGCAAGTGGTGAGGGGAAGGAGTGTGCGTAGCGCTAGTCACCTTTCCGTCATCGGTATCCGTTTCGCTGCCGAATAGACCATGATGACGGAAACGTTCGTCTTCGTCTTCTTCGAAATCGCTATGTACGGAAGGTGTGACGTTTAAAGTGGTTATGTAAACGTCGCCAGGTCCTGCGTAAGGATGCCGTTGGGAGTGATGTTGCTGTGGATGTGGTTGCAGATGGTAGTGATGGTGCGGGTAATGCGGAAACGTATGCGGATGAGAATGGGAACGGTGATGAAGGTGAGGGAAGTTAGTCCTCGGTAATGTTCTCGATTGCGCTGCAAAACCACCGCCTCCACCGCCGCCGCCAGATTCTTTCATACGCTTTCTAGTTTCGCCCATTGTGTGACCATTGCCTGCTGCTATAATCATAAATTAAAGTAACCGATTGCAAATCTAGGGAAAAGGAGGGTGCTGTGAGATGAGGATTTGATGGCACAACTGGGGTGAGAGGTTGACTTATCATGTGTTGGTGAGGCTTAGACAGGTTTGCCAAACAAATAAGCGGGTGAACTAAAGATCAATTCATGTCTCATAATTGCACAATAGGGTGGAGGGAATTCAAATTTATTCAAAAGAAGCAGTGAGGGAAAATTAATCGCTGAGTGATTCTCAAAAAAAGTTAAAATAATTGTAGTCTTCAAAGCTGATGGGAGCATTAGCCAAAAATAAGTCAAAATTATAGAAAAAAATTCAGGCAATTAAAATTTTTTTTGAGTTCAACTGTTATAATTTGTCATTCAGAGCTGAAAAAATAATAGCTTACATTGCTAAAAATTCAAAAAATCTAAATTGTCTGGACTTTTTCTTTTGAATTTTGCGTAAAAAGCGCCAAATTATGTGTAATTTATACATCACGTGCATAGTATGGGCTCAATTCGAATCCTATAAGATGATATACAAAATAACTTTACATGACTTCCCAAAGTATAATCACAGAAGTTTCTATCTAATTTCGGGGCTGCAAAACTGGGACTGGAGCCCGAAATAGACACGAAAACCCCAAAATGATTTACAAACCCGAATCAGAACTAGAGCAGAAACAAAAAAAAAATGAAACCAGAACTAAACTAAACCTAGAACCAGAACTCCATCGTAAAACAAAAATAAGAACTGAAACCAAATATAGACGAAATAATGAGTACAGTTTTCAGTTTTTCAACTTCTTTCTTAACTTTGCAGTTTTCACAATTTACAACAAAAAACTCTTAATTTTTAATTTGGGGCTGCACAACTGGGATCAGAACAATAGTCAAAACCTGCAAAACCCAAAATGATTCAGAAACCAGAATCCAAGCTAGAACAGAAACCAAAACAAAAATGAAAAAAAACAAACTAAACCCAGACTAAAACTCTACAGTAAAATAAAAGTAAGAACTGAACAAACATGAACAAAATAATAGCTACAGTTCTTAGTTTTTCAACTTCCTTTTTCAACTTGCAGTTTTCACATTTACAACAAAAAACTCTTTAATTTTAATTTGGGACTGCACAACTGGGATCAGAACAAGAATCAAAACCCGTAAAACCCAAAATGATTCAGAAACCAGAATCCAAGCTAGAACAGAGACCAAAACAAAAATGAAAAAAAAAAACAAACTAAGCCCAGAACCAAAACTCTACTGTAAAATAAAAGTAAGAACTGAACCAAACATGAACAAAATAATAGGTACAGTTCTTAGTTTTTCAACTTCCTTTTTTAACTTTGCAGTTTTCACATTCTATAACAAAAAACTCATTAATTTCTAATTTGGGGCATCAGAACTAGAACCAAAACCTGTAAAGTCCTTATTAATTACATTATTAATTTTAAACAAAAATATTGAAAAAATTTTCATTTACTTAATTTTTAATTCATTATTATCTTCAATAATATTATTTATTTTATTCAAGAACTAGAACTAGAACCAAAACTGAAACAAAAATAAACCCAGAATCAACTCTAACCTAGAACCAGAACTGTACTATTGAAAAAAAATGGGAACTGGAACCAAACTGGGATAAATAATACGGTTCCTAGTCCTCAATCTTTCTTTCTTAGTTTTGCAGTTTTCATATTCCAATACAACATAAAAAATTCGCCAACTTCTAATTCGAGGCTGCATAACTAATACTAGAACCAGAACCAAAACCCAGAATACTCGATATAGTTCAAGAACTAGAACCAAAATCATAATCGAAACAAAATGAACCCATAACTAGAACCACAGAGTAAAAAAATCAGGAACTGAACTGAACCAAAACAAAATGATATGGTTCCAGGTTCTCAATCTTCCTTTTTTGCCATAGCAGTTTTCAGATTCAACGATAAAATAAACTTAGTAACTTTGAATTCAGTAGAATCAGAACAAAAACAAAATGAACCTTGTACTAGAATCGAAAGTGGAACCACAAACTTGGAACCAGAATCAAAACTATCCCAGTTTTGCAGCCGTGAATAACTGATACCTTGAGAATTCTTATAAGGTAAGAATTGAGCATATTTTGCCTTTAAAGTTCTGAAGACCTCAAATTAAACTTATATTCATATGTGACGCATAAATTTAATAAGTAAGCAAAAGTCAAACCCTCTTTCATTTCCAAAAAATTTACTGCTAAAAATTTTCAGCCTTTAAATGACAAAATGTAACTTCTAAGCACAAAAAAATCACTAATACGGATACATAGCAATATTCCGGGTGGGGGTGGAGGAAGACGGGTGTAAACTCAAGTTACCAACTACACTAATTTTTTTTATGGCCTTCATTCCATCAAATCCCAAATTTTGATTCATAATTGGGTACAAAGATTTTCTATGGGGAGGTGAATTTTCAAGATTCAAGGCAACTCCTACTTTTTTTTTTACAAATTATATTTAGAATTTTTGAAAAAAAATTTGTAATTTTTTATCTACTTTATGGGTGTAGGATGTATGCAAATAAATAAAATAATATTATTATATTTATAAATTAAGTATCAATAAAGGAAAAAAAGAAAACAAAAAATAATAAAAAATAATGATAAAAGAATAAAAAAAAAATCCAGTGGCATGTATTAATGTACAAAAAAAAAATTAAAAAATATCTTAAAATAAAAAATTTTACCACAATCAAAACTAAAAAAAATAAAAACCTTCACTACAATTGCAACTGAATAAAAAAGATGAACAAAATAAAAATAAATCAAAGTTTTAAGATATTGAAAGAAATGAAAAATTACAAATTTTTGAAATCAAAAAATTAGGATATTATAGGAAATAAATTGAAGAAATTGAAAACATTATCATAAGAATAAAAAACAAATAAAACTATTCAATAGAATGAAAAAAAATGATGCACAAATAAAAATATAATGAAAAAAAAAGATGGAAAGCATACTTAAGGAGTTAAATAATGATAAAAAAGAAAAAAAAATTAAAAAACAAAAAAGAAAAATAATAATAATAATAATAACAATAATAATAATAATAATAATATTATTGAAAAACTATCTCCATACAAAAAATTGATAAATAATGATTTAAATTCATTTAAAATATGCAAAGTAGGCATTTAAATATTTTATTACTTCCCATAAAAACACGCAATATATATGACACATATACATATTATACAGAATTCCGTGTTTCTGGCTTTTCCGTCGCTCTATTTCATATGTTCGTATATCACACGACTGAGAAGATTGGAGAAAGGGTTAAACGCGGTCAAATAAAAAAAACACCCTCACATACTTCGGTACAGGGCAAAATACAACACGTCCTACGCTGAAAACGAATACCTACTTGAGGCGCGCACTGTAAAACGGCGTCGAAAATTTTCTAATTTAGTTTTTACACGATAGCAGAAGAGCTATATTAATTTTTTTGTAATGCCGCTGCATGCAGGTATTAAAATTTATGCTTTTGGAAAGCGAACGTTTAGAATTTCTTATTTCATTTTACGAGCGCACGCTGCGACATCTGCGCGTACCGAGTTCTCAATTTCGAGACGCGAACATTTATTGGAAGTTTTTTTTTCGGTTCCGAATAAATGATCGAATCACCGTGGCAAGTTTTTGCTTTTTCATCGAACCAGCGAGCGGATTGGTTTTGCGGTGAAAATGTCGCGTAAACCGAAAACTGCGTAAAATTGTTAATTTCGTTTGTAAATAGCGAATTCAACGTCCACCGTAATGTTTATCTCGTGGCGAATTCGTTCAACGTAATTATCGAACTTTATACTTTTTTCGATTAACGGGGCGCGGCGCAACGGTAATTTCGAGTGCGGCACTGCGTTAAAAGCGAAAGAAAAACTCTCGAGTCAGTGGAGTACGAAACGAGTGTTTAATCCGCTAGGTCAGCCGGTCGACTTGTACTTTATTTATTACCGAGCTCGCTCAACTAACGGTAATAGACAAAGTTTCGTAATTGTCCAAAAAATCGAATACCAGTTTTCTAAACTAACGCCGACGTTGTGACCTCGCTTTTTTGGTCGGCTTCGCAGCTGAAATTTCTTCCGCCCAGCCAACTTGTTAATGACCAAATATTTTATTTGGTCCAGCGAACGCGCACCGCCGCGTTCCAAGAATTAAAATTTCGCCGCGCGCAAAAAAACACCAACGACGTCGACGCGACCGCTATTATTCTCGTGTTTTCAAATGGTGTGTTTTTATTTCGAATCCACAGTTCACCCTATACACTTTTTTTTTCATACAGTCAACGCATAATATATTAAACGATACTATGTAATTTGTTTTAAACTTTTGTGTCGACACAATTTACATCACGTGAACTTCCAAGTTTTAATTTTTTTTTTCGCGACCGCAAACTTCGCGCCAAAATCACATGGTTTCTTGAATTTTATATTCTTGTTTTGCATTCGGCTATACAATTACGTTATAATTTTATGCCTACGCCGCGCCTTTTTCTATATTCTTTTGGGAGACATTTGAAATTTTTACCAACACTATTAGTTCGTTCTGGTCGTTATTAAAATGCAGCTTCGGTTATATTCGATCTCGGATTAAAACCGAAATGGTTGCTTGGTACGGTGTATTTTGCGTATAGAATAGGGTAACGCGATGAGTATAGTTAGCAGGTAATTTAAAAGTCGAGAATTCTTGATTGAGGAAAATATCGTTATCGCCGAAAATTATGGTTTTATACTTCAATAATTTCAACTTTTTTTTTTTTAGTTTCAAACAAAAATAACATTTTATAAAAATTTAAGTAAGTATCTTAGGGTGGGCCGAATTTTGTTTTTTTTTTCGAAAAGTAAGGAGGCTTAGTGAAAAATTGTTATGAAATGACCTCAAAAAGATATTACCCTTCCCATACCCAAAACGTAAAAAGACTTATACGACAGATATCAAATGCATCTGCAGCTGTTTGTGGAGAGGCGCGAAAACAGAACAAAAACAGAATATTTTCAAACTGAAAGATCAAAGAACAAAACGAGAACCAACTAATTAACAATGTTGAGGTACAAAAACAAGAACAAGAACGATGTAATTTTTTGTTGTTCTTCGTTCTTTTGAAAGTTCATGATTTATTATAAAATTAATAGATATCACGAGGAGAAAGAGAAAATAAGAAACTTATACTTGAAAGCGGGCAAGTGCTACATATACCATATAAGTAATTTTTTTTTTTAATTATTAGCTTCAATTGATCAATTTTCAATTTCAGCAACAAAATTAACTGTAAACACGTTATCAAAAAAAAGAAAGAAAAAAGAAAGAAAGAAAGAAAGAAAGAAAGAACAAAAGAAGAAGTTGAAGAACGAGAACAGAACGAAGAACGAACAAGAACGAGACCATAAAGGATTGAAAGAACAAAGAACAGAACGAGAACAACGTTGTAAAGAATTAAAAGAACGAAGAACGGAACCAGAACAGTTGAAACATTGAGAATAAGAAGAGTCAGGAACAGGATCAAATGACTGGGTCTTTCTAGGAACGAGAACAGGAACAAGAACAGACCTATGTTCGTTCCTACAACACTGGTTTGCAGAGACTCGGAACAGCGAGCCCTAGAGCCCGAAGATAGAGCTGAAAGGTGGAGCGCGGAGTCGAAGCCAGAAGCCTAGAAAATCTTACAGCGCCAAAACGCTAGAGCGCTTCATGGCTCCGGAGCGCTCAGCACTCAAGAGCTCTATAGTGCTCCAAGCTCCGCAGAATCTGCGCAACAAATAATCCAAAAATTATTATAATGTATTTCTGACAATGATTGTGTTTGAAAAAATATATATATATATTTCAGTCTGTTTTGATTTTTGAAACATTCATCACTTATTTACTTTACCTTATTGTTTCTTGTTTAATGAATTCGAATGTTTATTTTTTCATTTTTTTTCATTTTTAGACTATTTCTTACGCAAACACTTCGGAGCTCAGAGCTCTGAGCGTTCTAAGGCTCCTGGTTTGGAGCACTCCGGAGCTTCTAGCGAAGCTAGAGCTCTGTGTTCAAAGCCAGAGGCCCAGAGCGAAGTGACTTCTAAAATAAGCCAGCTCTGAGTCCCTAGTGGATTGGTTACTCCCATTTAAAATGTAAAGGAAAACTTGAAGGAAGAAAAGTAGCTAAAGAGCGAAAGGGATTGAGCTAAGAGATATTATCCAATGAGCAAAATAGATTGACCTAAAGGATGAAATTTGAAATATCATTATTTTCGATATTTTTTGCTTCCTTAGTTACCGATCTAGTTATTATCCATATCTATGTTCTCATGAGCAAGTCATGAGTCGCTTAGTATATAAATGAGTCACGACTTTCAACCAAAACGATACTGAACCAAAACCATGTACATTTTTTTTACGAGTTGAGACCTTCAATTGAAATGAAATTATTATAAAAACTTCATATTTCAGTAATGACAGGAGGCCGAAAATCGATACAGATGAGTCACGACTTTCCACCAAAGTGATACTGACCCGAAATCAAGTACTTACTAGTTACGACGTTCAACTGAAACGAAATTATTGCAAAAACTTCATATTTCAGTGATGACAGGAGGCCGAAAATCGATACAGATGAGTCACGACTTTTCACCAAAGCGATACGGAACCGAAATCATATCATTTTTTTTCGAGTTACGACGCTCAACCAAAATAAATTTATTGCAAAAACGGTTATATTCATATTTCAATAATGATAGGAAGCCAAAAATCGATATAGATAATGACGACGTTCAACCGAAATGTCAATATCTTTGCAATAACAAATGTTCGAAATCTCATCGGCTCATCGCACAAATGAATCACTATTCAAATATTCCAACAATTCGTGGATTCAGATCAAGATTAATTTATACTTCAAAGCTTTCATTCGGTCACAAAAACCGATTGAAAAATGAGGGGAAAAAATTCGTTTGAAATATAGCTATACATAGAGTACCAAAGTATCTCTTCGCTTTATGAAAAAAAAAAACAATATTTCAAAATTATTATATTTTTTCATCTCGTTTATATGTATAAATGACCATAAACACCGCCGTATCGTTAACTCTATGCACACGAAGAAGAACCGGTAGAAGGGGAAATTTATTAAAAACATGAAAAGCTCGTCCAAGTATATACAAATATCGATGTAGCAATTCGGTGAAAAGCGCGACGATGGAAATTGAAAGAGTCGGGCACATAGTGACGGAGTACCAGACAGAAAGTCTTTTTTAAATTACCTCGTATATTTATTTCGCGTAAATATTTAGAGAAGATTTGTCGTGTCCGGGGGGATTTTCATTTATCAGTTGATACGACGACATGGCCGAATGGATAAGAAAAAGCCGGATAGTTTTTGCTCGATTTCGTATTAATATCACCATCGGTACCCGGAGAATATCTAATATCGTAATTTACAGTTAGTTAAGTTCGTACACGCGTTAACCGTATCAGATTAAAAGACATCTGATTGCTTGAATTTGCGCACCGCGTTTACCAAACCTCCACGAATTTAAGTTCAGCGAAACGCGTCGCAACGCTTTGAAAACATCTCAGCGGATATTTTTTTGGTCGACTCGAATTAGCGTTCGGTATCGGATGGCGACGCGGTCGTAATTACCACGATAAAAATATTCGCCGGTGATTCTGCAATATTATACCATCCCGGGTGTTTAGTTTCGAGCGCGTCGCTCACGACCGCGTGAAATATCGGTTTCATCGTTTAGGCGTGCCCCCTTCTATCGAACGCTGTAGGAAAAACCGTGGACGAATTAAATTCGCCTCGGCGATGAATTAAATAAACGTTTAAATAATAAAAGCGAAGGTATTTTACGCCGGCAAAACGGTGATGTAACGTTGAATTTTATTTTGTTACTTTCGCCATGTTTTTGGCGCGGTTTTTCTTTCGTCTCGATGGTTTCCTGCGGGCCGCGTTGCCTCCTCCGTGCCGCGTGTTTTTTTGTGTGCGACTGGCTGGTTTTAGTTCTCGGCGTGGTGTATCTGTGCGGTGTATTCGTCGTCGTGTACGCAGCCGAGAGAAAAGAAGGAAAACCGTATAACGATGTACGAAGACGACATAAATTTTAAAGTTTGAGCAACGGAGCGCAGTTTCGAAAGTTTATTTTAGTTGCTATGTCGTTGCGTCCTAATGATTCGATTCGAATTCCTAGCACAAGTTTCGCGAACGCGGGTCGGGTAAAAGAAGAGCTTTATGTAGTTTGGGTTTTTTTTTTTCTTCTTCCTTCTCTGGTTTTTGTTTTGTTATAACCGCCACAGTTTTACGAAGCCTTTTCTTTTCATTTTTTATCGAATCAATTCTCGGACAGGGGATTATAGACGGAAAAGAAGCGCGGTATCTACAATGAAAGTTAATCATTTTCTCCGCCTTTTCGTCTTCTTCGCCTTGGCGCGCACCAAATGTAAATGATGGCCGCATCGTCGTCGAATTTAAATGTCAAATCGTTCTCTTTGTGTAAGTCGCTAGACTTTCTATCCGTCGGACTCGGTTCGTTTCGCCACCGCGCCTATATACCGATAGGATTAAATTTATTTTATCCTAAATCCGTCTCGCACCTGTTAATAACCCATGCTCACCGAGTACGTAATTGGCGCTGTAATTAAACGATAAAGGGCAATTTCGCTGATACACCAGCCTATCGATTTTAACTTCAAGATAACGAGCCGTTCTTGGGTGTGACACGTGTTTACGCCACTCTGCGATGCTGGTTATGGCTGTGACACATTTCATTCAACGTTCTATGGAAATAATGCCCGTTTAACATCAGCTTCGCCATCCGTACAGAAGCATTTTCTTAGCATACGTTATTTATGTTTTTCTGTAAGTTCTTATTCTTGGAGTTCGATGGTCCAAGTGACTTTTAGGGTCAGGCAAACGGTGGAGAACGATAATCCAAAAATATGGAAGGCGAAGAATCGGCAGATTTAACCTTCCAATAATTGATCCCGCAAGGAAAACTAAAATTTCGGTAAAATCTATTTTCACTAGACATGATAATACACCATCAGGACGCTTCACAATAAAAATTTCAACTACCAAAGTTGATACAGGGAGGGGGATAAAGGAGCAAAAATGTTGAAATACAATCAAAAATAATAGAAATCATGAAAAAACAACACACGAGAAAGTACATCAACATGGACACAAGAGGGATCAAAACTTTGAAAAATTGGTAAAAATCGTAACCCCCTCCCGCCCCCTGAATATACTCTCATTAAACCAGTTTTTCGATTATGTCATACCTCATATGGCCTTTTTTATCTATCTTCAATATTGAAGGAGCTACAGTCGTTTAAATTGTTATTCACTAAGGAAGCTAAAATTAGAACAGGTTAGTCACTTGGGCTCATTTTATCATATGACACCTCAATAAAAAAATTTCAACATCTCGTGTATCCCCACCACATTTTGAGGTCGATAACTTCTCCTACTCCCCTCCAACATCATGTATGGAAGTGAATTGGGGATATAGCACCTAGTTCTCATTTCCAATAATCACATGAGTTCATATTAATTACATTTTTACTAATTTGAGGCTCATCAAGCTCTACTCAAATTTTGATGATCCACCATTTTGGATCCATTTTGACTTAAATTCAAGAGGTCATATTCTAGTCCTCAACTAACCCTATACACAAAGTTTGACCGTTCTAGGTCGATTTGATGAAGAGATATAGAAGATTCAAGAAATGTCATGACTCAAAACTTCCTCAAAAAACCGTTTTCAACTCTGAATCTCTTTGAAATGCACTTAGGAAACTGAAATTTGAATATGTTGGTGTCCGTGACTCACTCTTTCATATGAGATCAAAAACAAAAAATTTGAGCGATTTGCACTTTCTCCAGTTGACCTCAAAATTTGAGTGATCCGCCATTTTAAGATGTATCGAAAAAGCAAAAAAGTTCCTTTTTTACATTTTTAAGAACAGTCTCTCATTAAATTTTTAGTGAATTTCATAGATATCCACAAGCACAACGTGACGGGGAAATTATGAATAACATAAATAATTATGTAATACCAAAAAGTTGGACATTTTTAACATGATTATACCAATGGTCTGAAACGCAAAGACCTGAAGACCTCGCCCTCCCAACTCCTCTTCCAAGATCAGGTAAGTTATAATAGCTATTGCTTGTATTCAAAACTCAGCTAAAAAATAAAAATTTATTTTAAACTATAAAATTATTCAAAAATAAATAAAAAAATAATAAAAAAAAAATAATAATAATAATAATAATGATAATAAAATCTAACGAATCAAAACAAATTTTATAAATTCTGATATTGCATTTCTTTTTTCCGAAAATCGCCAAAGATATCTAGTATAGAGCACATCATCAGCTCAATGGGAAAGGTGCTATTTGCATTTATTCGAAAATGACTTTTCGGTATTAGAAAAGCAATATTTCAAACAACACCAACTAAAACACAATGTAACTCGATTGCTTAAACATAATATGTTAGAAAAACTAGAAGTGTTATGTACATTCAAGAGCGGGGCATTATATCGAAGCGAAAATGTGCAACCTCCATGATATTCAACATTATCTATTAATTTTTATGATAGTAAAATACAGTCTACAATTATCATGTACGCAAATTGCACTTCCGTTTAAGTCAATTTTCTAGCTGACTCTCTATTTCCAAATCATCACGGATTTATCGATAAAACCTCAAACACACCCGATGGTATTTCATGACCAAAAATCATAGAGAAATCAAACGGTCATCGGAAAAGACGATTATAACGTCTAAAAATTCGCCGCGTTTCGCAACAAAGACCACAACACAAAGGAAACGAGCCGAGTTTCCACATTACGAGCGAGTTAGCTACTTCGCTACATTCCGTCGAACCGGCGAATACATTTTGGCGTGGCTCGAGATAACGACACGAGGTACTCGTTTAATGTGATTTAATTGGCTACCATAGAGGCACACTGGCTGCGGGAAAATGCACGGAAATACGTGGGATAATCCGAGTAAAGAACGGTATCCGCAACGCATCGAGCCCATTTCATAAACAACCAATTAGCGAGCCTTTTCATCGTGTAATTCAACAAAATGAAAAGTCGTTAAGAAAAGTACGCCCGCAACGCTCACCATGCTTTAAAGGCGAACTCCTTAGAATGTAAATATCGTTCAATTATCGAGATTTCCGCCGCTACGGCACAATGGCGGGTAAAAAATGCATTAAAAAATGCCGACCGAACCATAAACACAAACAATCCGCGCCCCGACCGCGCAAATTACCGACGACAATTGAATTTCGTCTTCGAAACAAACGTTCGTCGAAAAGGTAAAGGTACGTTTAATCGTATTTTAGGTCGAATTCGCGAGTAAATTTCGCTCATTCGCGTAGGGCCGAGCTCACCGTTTCAATTAATCCGATTTCTACTCGAAATCAACGCACTACAAAAGCCTTTGCAAACGAGCTACAAAACTTCAATAAACTTGTTCAAACTTTTCATTAGTCAATACGCTCGACAGACAATAGATACGAAATGAATATTTCTAATGCAGTCGTTCAAACTGCCGCACGTCCACGGTAATTATTCACCTAAGTACGCTCATTTGAACATAATACTCAGGCTAATCCATAGGTGAATCCTGATATAACCTTCATAAATTTATTTCAAAGCAAATGTTCGTGAGACATAAATTTTTTTAATGTGCAAGAAACTCAAGAATGTAATGATTCATAGCAGTTGGAGTAATTATATTAAATAAGAAAATTTTTTGAACAAAAATTGAAAGAGAAACATTTCATTACTGAGGTACTTTGACCTTGGCCCTTACAGTTTTCAAAATAACGCGAAAAAACTAATTTAAGTATATTCAAGATTGTGCGATAAAAACTAACGCTTTTTCAAAAGACGCTAGCACAATTTGTATCATTCCAACCAGAAAAATAATGATGATTCTTTTTATGCAAAATTGAAAAAGAAACATTTTATTATTGAGGTATTTTGACCCTCGTTTCATAGTTTTCAAAATAACCTTGAAAAAACTAATTTAGGTGCATTCAAGATTCTGTGATAAAAACTACCTTTTTTTAGCATCGTTCTTATCATTCCCACCACAAAAATGATAATGACCTTTTTTATGCAAAATTGTAAAAGCATTAATTTATTACTGAGGTGTTTTGACCCTAGTCTCATAGTTTTCAAAATAACCTTGAAAAAACTATTTTTATTCATTTAAGATTCTGCAATAAAAACTACCTCTTTTTAAAAGGTGCCAGCATCGTTCTCATCATTCCCACCAAAAAAACGATGATGACCTTTTTCATGCAAAATTGAAAAAGAAACATTTTATCATTGAGATATTTTGACCCTAGTCTCATAGTTTTCAAAATAACCTTGAAAAAACTATTTTTATTCACTTAAGATTCTGCGATAAAAACTACTTCTTTTTAAAAGGTGCCAGCATCGTTCTCATCATTCCCACCAAAAAAACGATGATGACCTTTTTCATGCAAAATTGAAAGAGCAACAATTTATCATTGAGGTATTTTGACCCCAGTGTCATAGTTTTCAAAATAACCTTGAAAAAACTAATTTAGGTGCATTTAAGATTCTGTGATAAAAACTACCTTTTTTTAGCATCGTTCTTATCATTCCCACCACAAAAATGATAATGACCTTTTTATGCAAAATTGTAAAAGCATTAATTTATTACTGAGGTATTTTGACCCCTGTGTCATAGTTTTCAAAATAACCTTGAAAAAACTAATTTAGGTGCAGTGTAGATTCTGCGATAAAAACTACCTCTTTTTCAAAAGGCGCCAGCATCTTTCTCATCATTCCCACCAAAAAAACGATGATGACCTTTTTTATGCAAAATTGAAAGAGCAACAATTTATCATCGAGGTATTTTGACCCCAGTATCATAGTTTTCAAAATAACCTTGAAAAAACTAATTTAGGTGCATTCAAGATTCTGTGATAAAAACTACCTTTTTTTTCAAAAGATGCTAGCATCGTTCTTATCATTCCCACCACAAAAATGATAATGACCTTTTTATGCAAAATTGTAAAAGCATTAATTTATTACTGAGGTGTTTTGACCCTAGTCTCATAGTTTTCAAAATAACCTTGAAAAAACTATTTTTATTCATTTAAGATTCTGCAATAAAAAACTACCTCTTTTTAAAAGGTGCCAGCATCGTTCTCATCATTCCCACCAAAAAACGATGATGACCTTTTTCATGCAAAATTGAAAAAGAAACATTTTATCATTGAGATATTTTGACCCTAGTCTCATAGTTTTCAAAATAACCTTGAAAAAACTATTTTTATTCACTTAAGATTCTGCGATAAAAACTACTTCTTTTTTAAAAGGTGCCAGCATCGTTCTCATCATTCTCCCACCAAAAAAACGATGATGACCTTTTTCATGCAAATTGAAAGAGCAACAATTTATCATTGAGGTATTTTGACCCCAGTGTCATAGTTTTCAAAAACCTTGAAAAAACTAATTTAGGTGCATTTAAGATTCTGTGATAAAAACTACCTTTTTTTAGCCGTTCTTATCATTCCCACCACAAAAATGATAATGACCTTTTATATGCAAAATTGTAAAAGCAATAATTTTCTCTGTGTATTATTTTAAGTCCCTTTTTTGCATTCTAACGAAGATTCTAAAAATTTTATTCGTTTGTTCTCAAGTATTATTAAAAGTGTTTATGAAATTACAAAACATACGATCATTTTCTTCTTAAATATAAAAACAATTTGGACATATGTACGGCGAAAAAATATTGATGCCAACGTCGAACCCTCGTCACATTTAAAATATATTTTTTCGGCAAAAAAAAAAAATCCGAAACAAAAACACTATTAAGCAGAATTACAAGACTTCTATTCGTATGTTTTTACCACTAGCCGATCGAAGAGTGTACTCGAGTAAGTGTAAAATCTCATTCGGCAGCATTTCCTGAATGTAAAATGTTCGCCAAATTAGCCAACGTATAAAGTTTTCGCTGTCTTGAATGCGACTTCATCAAACTTCCATCGTAATGTGTATTCGTTAAAACTTAACGCACGCCAAATGGCTGTCTTTCAGATGCAATAAAATTTCCAACGACCGAGCTTCCAGTTATTCGAACATTTTTCATATAGTAAATGTTATTAGGTTAGTAGAAGCGAACGGGCGCGGGTTATTTGCCATATATAATCCTCCATCATGCTACCTATATTATCTATACACGTATAAGCCAACACCAACACATCAAATAGGTACGTCATCCAACCACAGCGTACACATATGTATTAATAATAAAAGGTAGAAAAAATCCCGACAGCACCAATACACCAATAAACACAAAAAATACATAAATCAAACTCACCGTGCAATCAGGCAATAGTTTACACTCCATTTTATATCCAAATGTCATATAAGGTGAAATGAAACCTGTGGGAAAAAAACCAGCTATTAGAAAAAAGAAATCTCCATTCGAACGGCTACATACACCGTGCAAACAAGATGTTCAATTAATGCGACGCGGAAAAACCCTTTATAAATCAAAATTACCAATGAATAAAATCAAAAAAGAGACGTATTATCGTAAAAATGTTAAAAACTGTACGACTGTACTTGCTTTTATCACACGATTTATACGTTCATTTAAATGCAAAAAGGGTGAGATTTTTTTTTTACAAATAATTTCATTAAAGAGCGGTGCGCGGTATTCGAGATTTTTCTAAATTGAAACTCGTCTTTTTATCTTTTCCTTTTCGTATCTCTCACTCTGTTCTTTCTCCTTAATCTATATTAATACGAAGCAGCTTTATTCATAAAATAGAGAGTACGATACGCGACTCTGGTAAGTATACAATATTTTTTTCTCTTCGTTTTACACGGTGTTTCGTTCTTTTTATTTTTTAATTTATTTAAGACATTCGACGTATATACATATTTTCTGTATACACGAAGCTCGTATAATATACAGATATACACCGTCAAAACATTTTTATTTCTTTTTTTTTTCGCAGACACGAAATTTTTTCCAAAGTATCGCGAAAAAAAAAATGGAATCCGTAAGTTATATTTCCGGTTGTTCGTTTTGTTGTATACTCTGAGAAAAAGGCGCGTGTATTTGGAAGAAGAGTAAACGAAAAGAGAAGAAAGCTAAAAAATGCTAAATTCTCCAGCAATAAGGAATTTGTTGCGAGCTAACGTTCGTATTCGTAGAAGCAGTTACTATGCTGTTTTGTAAATTTACAGCATAGTTGAAATGAAATCACGTTGACGGTGTCGCCGTATTATGCGTGCCTCGAGTGTAAAATTTTTTCCTCTCTGAGATGACGGATTTTCTCGTTCCTTTGTGCGAAAGAAGGTACCACCATCGTGATCAATTTGAAGCATTAATTTCGACAATGGGGGTAGGAAGAGAAGTGGATTAAATTTCACGCGTTGATTTGTTATTGGGTTGATGGGTGAATTCGAACCATTTAAAATTAAATTAAAAAACGTACGAGAAATAGGTACATTCGATGCGAAGAATGAATTCAATAACTTTCTGCTCGAGTAATTTTGATTTTTTTTTTGGAATACATTAAATCAGTGATAAAATATATATCGAATATTTTTTCCTTTCTCAACATCAGTTTAAAATTCTCTTTAATTTGTCCTTGAATTCATATTTTACGATGGCCAAAGAAATGAGAAATTCAGGCTATTTTCATACTTTTTCCGGATACTGGCAAAAAAAAAATCAGAATTGAAAAGAAAAAATGTAATACTTAAATTAATAATTCATCAAACATTTGAAAAATTTTTCTCTCGAAAATGAGAAAAATTCATATGAAAATTAAATTTGAAAAAGACAAGCATACTGTATGATGATATTATATAATGCACTGGAATGGACAAATTTTCATTTCTTTTTCAAAAAAAAATGTTAAAATCGTATCAACAATAGTTGTGAAATATAATTTAAAAAGAAGGTGCAAAAAATTGTAGATGGCAAACTTAAAGGAAACATCCCTCAGAACAGGGCTTAAGTACTAGAAATTTATTATTTTACATAAATTAAAAAAAAAAAAAAATTGGACAATCAAAAGATAGTGTTCTTCGGTTTAGTGATAATGCATAACGTTGCCTGAAGATGAATTCACTTTTACATTACACGATTAAATTTAGTTAATTATAAATAAATTTGTTTAGACAGAGAGGTCGAGTTGGAAAAACCACAAAGCCTCAACATTTTCTATTTTACCATCAAAGAGTGGGATCAAGATACCAATATATTTGAATTTTAGTTCCTAAAATGAATTTGGAAGGAATTAAAGGGAAAGAAGCTTTTGTGAATGTTTTGTGTTATAAAAGTTTGGAGCTTACTCACTCAGAAAACTCAAATTTTGTACACAGGGTTAGTTGAGAAATATAATTTAATTCCTCGAAGTTGAGTACAAATGAATCAAAAATGGCGAAAAAACCGATCATCACCGCAAAATGGATTTTGCTTGTAATGGTTTCATATGGTAAAAGTGCTCAAATTACCAACATACTGAAATTGCAGTTTCTAAAGCGGATTTAAACAGTAGTTATTAAAGCAAAGAGCGAGGGGTAACTGAAGGATGAGATTTCACAAACTGTATATTTATTCACCAAATGTAATTGAAAAGCCCAAATATTCATTTTTGAATTTAGCTAAAAGCACATTTTTTAATATAAATTGAAAAAAAATCCATCAAAAAAATTAAAAAAAATTGAAGTTGTTTTAAAAATACATTTTAAAACTTGATAATTCAAAAAAATCTCAAAATGAAAAAAAAATAAAAAAATTTTCAATGTTGTCAAAAATAGAAAATTAAAAAGAAAAATAATACTCAAAAAAGTAGGAATATAAAAATATCTAAAAATTTTAAAAAATGCTAAAAAATAGAAATGATTCAAAAATAATGTATTGAATTTGATTTAAAAAAAGAAATTATACACAAGAAAAGAAATTGAAGAATATCTTAATGTAAAAAAAAAAAAAGGCATAAAAATATTGTAGAACGGAAAATTCTCCGTCTAACCCCAAAAAATTGGAAAATTAAAAAATGTTCAAAAACAACAGAATGTAAAAATATCTTAAAATAAAAAAATGTTGAAAAATGTAAAACGATTCAAAAATTATACTCTAAATTTGATGAGAAAAGAAATTAGTTTAAAAAAATGAAGAATCAACAACAACAACAGCAAGAACAACAACAGTAAAAGAAAAAATATCTTAACAGGAAAAAATTATGGAAAAGTGTCCAAAAATGGAAAACTATAGAAAAATGATGATCTAAATACGATTAAAAAAAATTAGATGAAAGAAAAAAATGAAGATTATTTAAACCTATAAAAAAAATTATATGAAAATTTTCTGGAATTAAAAATCATATTCTGCCCCAAAAAATTAATAAATGCTCGAAAACAAAAAAAAGTGTAAAAATAAAAAAATGAAAATGAAAAATTATATTTTAAAAATGATAAAAAATGAAATTGGGTATAAGAAAAAAAAATTGCTAAAAAATTGGAAACATTTCAATCCAATAGCAAAATAAATGCAGAAAAATGTACTAAAATAGAAAATCATCTGTGCCCTCTAAAAAATTGAAAAGTTGAAAAAACGTAAGTAAAAGCATGTAAAAAATTTTTTAAATAAATGGTCAAAAAATTAAGAAATCTCACCATAAAAAATATAGAGAAATGTCCTAAAATGGAAACGATTCTTTCGTCAAAATGAAATTAAAAAACTGAAAAGTGCTAAAAAATAAAAGAATGAAGAAATATCTAAAAGTTAAAAAAATGTTCGAAAATGATGCATTAAAATTGATAATAAAAAATAAAAAATTAATTATAAGGAAAGAAAATGCATGAAAAATGGGAAATAAAATTAAAAACTGTTCAAAACGAAAAATACAAAATTTCCAAAAATTCATTTTCAATTTATAGTTTTGAATTTTCATCTTGAATTCTATTTTGGCTACACCAAAGAAAATCTCACAATAAACATCATTAGAAATTCTTTCAACCTCATTACAACTCTCGATGTAAGGGGAGGGAAGAAAGGGTTGAAATTTGATACCTCATTCATCCCTTGCAGATTTCTCTTCTTATCAACGATTTTGAACGTAAATTTCAAGCTTATAAAAATAAAAGAGATACGCGCGTTAGCACAGCGCGACACATTCTCGTAGGCTCGTTAAGAGAAAACCCTGTCGGTTCAATCGGCGCTCGAGCTTTGATTCGACAAAGAGTGTTTGGCGTTGTATCGCGACACAACTGTTCTTTCATCTTAGGCGGTACGCAATTGGGTGAATTATGCCTCGCTATATAAAAATCGACCAGCCATCACAGTCTAGGTATACGACCTCGAATAGAGGCGAATTTACATTCGTGCGAAGGAGCGCGGGTCGCAGGAAAAACAATAAATCTTTTAGGAAATCATTACGTGGCATTCCATTCGAATGTCGTTTACATTAGGCTTGTTCACCTGTTAATATGTCGTTGGTACGAAAATTTATTCTCTTTCCTGAAATTTACATAACCGAAACAAGCCATGATAATGGAACAAATGTTATGTTTGTAATAGAAACTCGCTTATGCGGCAATTTCTATTAACCTAGGGTACTCTCGTTTTCACGACAAAATGGAGTACCGGCGCGTTGGATAAGCTGAAAGGGAAAAATCTAATAATTTTCCCAACGTCGGCGGCCGTCTTGCATAATACGGTGCCCGATCGATGGATAATCGTGCTGAAAAACAATCGCTGTGCTTTAGACATTTCCAACAATATGATTGCTGCAGTCACAATGCACGCTGGCAACGCGATACGTTATTGACGTTTCGTGTTACACTTTGTCCGATAATTTGTACAAATTCGTGTACTATGACCTGTCGCGACACGCGTGTAAAGAAGGCGCACTTTCGTTCGCACCTTGTCGCTAAAATGAAAATTCGATTTAACGCCCTCGTCGTCGCAATAATCGCTGGAGCGTTGAGGCCGCGTCGGCGAAACTAAGTAAACATAATTCGAAGAACGAGTTTTCCTTAAATTGACTTATTTAATTTACGAGTACATTAATCGAACGACTATACGAGGCGGTATAGAGGGCGTATATGTACACAATTTTAAAACACACGTATACGCCACATCGTGTCTCGTCGACCTTAACAAAGAACGAATTGATTTAACACGTCGACGATTCACGACGCTCTAGCTAAATAAAGAAAAACTAAGTTGACGCGTTAATGCGAATTTTCCGCTACGAGCTCACCTTGTTACACGTTTATACCGTAATTACCGCGTCATTTACATGGTATCCAAATTTAAACCGGGAAACCGGTAGGTGGTGATAGATCTTGCTAAGAAGAGTGAATAACTTCATGTACACATATGGCGTAATCTCAATATTGAAAGGGCTATCATACCACCGAAAAATAAAATTATAATTTTTTTGTATTTTTTTTTTTTAAATTAAACTTTTTGGGCAAAAAGCTTTGTCAGTTGTTAAAACTCAAAAAAAAAATCCCTGATCATATATTCATATCGCCTAATCTAAAAAATTTGAAGGAGCTAAATTAGTTCAATATTAATACTAATTTAGCTCCTTCAAATCTTGGATTAGGCCACTAGAACACATAATCAGTTTTGTTTGTTTCTACAAATTCTATAAATTAGCAAGATTCTAGCCAAAACAATCGGTCTATTTTCCAAAAAAATCCATATCTAATTGTATTATCTCAAAAGTCTTACCAATTTGGAAAACTTGAAGAAAAATACACAATTGATCATGGGTTCATGAATCCTAATCTAAAGATTCAAGAAAATACATTAGTAATAAAATTCAGAAAATTATACGAATCATATTACCAATAAAACTTCATCAATCTTTAGATTTGTTCACATGGAATTGTTTCTTTTTATCATTATTCGTTCCTTATCAAGATGCTTAACTTGTACGAACCTAAAGAAGACAATCACTATTGGTTATGAGTTCATGTAGCCTAATCTGTAAATTGAAGGAGCTACATTTGTAATGCATTTATTTTTTTTATCTAAGCTTCTCGTGATTTTATAATTCGATTTCGTATTTTTTTGAAATATTTGTATTGTCATGAAAAATCATTTTTCTGTTTATATTTAATTATTTAATGTTTTTTATATTATGTTTTATTTCACGATAAAAAAAATTAATAAAAGTTATTTTGAAAATAATTTTTTAAACCATTTGTTTAGTTTTTCTATTATTTTTCAATTATCTTGAGCTTATTCAGATTTGCAGATAATGTTGTTGACCTATTCATACCTACAGGCTACACCCAGTGTCAAGCCTGAAAACCAGTGCTGTAGGAACGAACTTATAATTATGTGTTCTTGTTCCAGTTCTCGTTCCTAGGAAGACCAAGTCATTTGATCCTGTTCCTGATTCCTTCTTATTTTCAATGCTTCAATTGTTCTCGTTCTGTTCTTCGTTCTTTCAATTCTTTACAATCTCATTCTCGTTCCTTTCTTCGTTCTTTCAATTCTTTATGGTTTTGTTCTTGATCGTTCTTCGTTCTGTTCTCATTCTTCATTTTGTTTTTTTTCGATAACTTGTTTACATTAATTAATTGAGACGTGGCAAGCCTGAAAACCAGTGCTGTAGGAAAGAACATATATGTGTTCTTGTTCTAGTTCTCGTTCCTAGGAAGACCAAGTCATTTGATCCTGTTCCTGATTCGTTCTTATTTTCAATACTTCAACTGTTCCCGTTCTGTTCTCTTCTTCATTCTTTTCATTTTATTCTTTTTCGTTCTTTATTCTGTTCTGTTCGTTCTCGTTCTTCCGTTCTTCATTTTTTTTTTGATAACTCGTTTACATAATTAATTGAGACTAATTAATAAAAAAAAATGACTGAAATAAATATACGTAGCATTTGCTCGCTTTTTCAAGTTTTTTCTTTTCTCTTCCCCCATGATTTCTATTAATTTTATGATGAACCATGAACTTTCAAAAGAACGATCTTTCTTGTTCTTATACCTCAACATTGTACATTACTTTGTTCTCGTTTCATTCTACGATCTTTCAGTTTGAAAATATTCTGTTCTCGTTCTGTTCTTTGTTCTTCAAACATATCAGTTTTATGTTCTCATTCTTGGACCTGTTCCTCATGATAATAAAAATTCTCCGTTTTTGTTGTTCTTCGTTCTCATTCTTGGGTTTGTTCCTACAACAAAGCTAAAAGCTTTTATCTTCTACTTTCAAAATCACTTCAGAGGTTGAATTTAGGACATATGGATATATTTATCAAATTCCAGCAACTCGAGGCTTCTCAAGTCTTTCTCAAACCACAACGCATCTTGATAAAAAAATACCTCTCTCTTCTTTCCAACATAATGTTTGATGATTGAGATGTAGTATATTTATTATTTTCAGTGATCATGTGAGCCCATATTTATAAAATTCAGTCAATTTTAGGCTTTTTAAGCCTTACCTAAAATTTCGATCATCCGCCATTTTGGATCCATTTTGAGCTAAATTCAAGGACTCATATCTCGGTTTCTAATTAATCCCACATACAAAGTTTGAGCACCATAAATCACTTTGGTGAGGAGGTATGGATGATTCAAGAAATTCCATGACTCAAAACCTCCTCAGAATAACATTTTTCTCTGTAACTCTTCTGCAAATTTATTTGAGGAGTAAAAATTAGGACATGTTAGTGTGCTGAAGTCATTTTAAAATTTACAAAAATATTCAAATTTTTTTAGCTATATTACTACCTTCTTTAATTTTCAGATTAGGCCACATGAACTCAACACTAATTATGTATGTCTTTTCAAATCTTACAAATTAGCAGTGCTGTTAGGCTGAAATATTGGAAATTTTGAAAAAAAAAAAAATCCATATATATTTCAATTCAGAAGCGAGAAGCCTATATAATTTGTAACACCTGAAGAGATAATTACAACTCATCGTGTCTTTATTGAGCAAAATCTAAAAATTTAAGGAATCACATACATAATGAAATTTTAAAAATCAAATAATTTCATCACTAATGTAGAGCTCGTTTAATTTGTAAACAAGAACACATGAACCCGCAACTGATTAAGTTGGTATCTTCATATTTTAAAAATTGATAAAGTTTTTGAGATCATACTATATAATATAGAATTTTTGTAGGAAAAAAAATTAACTGTTTGGGCAGAAAAGTTTTGCTAAATCGACCAAACATTTTCAAATGAAAAATTACAATAATTTCATAAAATATTTCAATTGTAACTCAACTCTTGACGATGTTCGTTGATACTTGATAAGAAAACCCCGTTTCAAAATCATGCCCACTAGCGCACTCTGGATGAATGAACGGTCCAAACTTCTTGCACTAATGCACTCTATTGCTACCTTTTTATTCTCGAGAATAAGGCTCACTGCTAATGCACCGATTCGGAACTGTGTTTTCAACACGGAATTAGCAAACGGCATTACATTTACTTTATCGATTATCGATAATTTGTCAAGCGTTGCTAAAATAAAAACATAGGTGGCAGTATATGCCAACAGTAGCCTTATCAGGTCATAAAAACTAAAGAGACAAACACAAATGGTCATTAGTTCATGTAGCCTAATGTGAAAATTAAAGGAGCTACATAAGTGATGGGATTTTTTTTAAAGGAAAGCACATGTACATTACTGGAACTTTGATGGAGTTATATTAGTAATGAGATTCCAATAATTTTCTCAGTTTCATTACTAATGTAGCTCCTTCAATTTTTAGATTAGGTTACATGAACCCATGATTAATTATGTATGTCTCTAAAGATTTCACAAATTAATAAGACTTTGAGATAATACAATTAGGTATGAGTTTTTTTTTTTTTTTTTTTTTTTTGGAAAAATCCGATTGTTTTTGCTGATGAGTCTTGCTAATTTATAGATTTTGAAGAGTTGAAGAGACAAATAAAATTGATTATGTACTCATGTGTCGCAATGCAAAATTTGAAAGAGTTGAATTGGTAATGAAATTCAGATGATTTATTTCATTTTTATTATTAATCCAGTTCCCTCAAATTTTATATTAGGCAACATGAACACATAATGAGTTTTATTTGTCTTTTCAAATTCTACAAATTAGCAAAACTTTTCCGCTGTAACTATTGGAATATTTTTCACATAAACGTACCACAAACTCACAGTTTACCTTTTTCATGGTATTATAGCCCCTTCAATATTGAGGTTAGACTATATACGTACATGCAGTTTCTTATTATTCTCAGCAAGAACTATCCCCACCTACTGGTTTACCAGTTCAATTTAACACCTATGCGCGTGACAAGCACACATCCTTGCATGTTAATTGGCGCACATTAAGGCGCCTCTGTGAAGCCAAAATCCTAACAATTTCATCGAAAAAATTACCCGAATTAACATTTAGTGGAACGAGTTCGTATTTCTTTAATAAAACCTCGCCGACGCACTACAAAAACCTTAAGCTCGTGGTGCCCGTTTAAACGTGTCTTTCGAGTAATTGCATTTTTTTTTTCAAGACCACATGCGAGCCGGTTATGCAGTACAACCGACATACACGTAGAGAGCAAATTGGAATTTTTTATGGAGATGCGGCTTTTCGATAAGCCTTCCCGACTACCATATACGTGCTGAGTGGAGATGCTACGCGTTACAAGTCGTCCAAATTATTGTAACGGTCGTAAGGCGTTGCTCAGTTTTCTTACAATTTAACCGTGCACTAAGCCATAGCAAATATCGCGAAAACCTAGTTCATTATTCAAAACGACAGTTTGCACTGTCACAACGAGCCAGTCAATGTGAAAATAGTTGCGTTAAAAGCTGAAATGAGTCTCAGCGTTTAAAATAATTAATCACCAGCACCGACGTGCGTATGCTATTCGTACTAATAGAGATCTTTTTCATTGGCTCGTCATAGTTAGATTGTCGACGATGGTAGCACGAGGTAGGAAAAATTTACAAAAATAGTGTTCCAACAAGGATCAATAAAAAGATGGTAATCGTGTGCGAAGATGCAATTGATATATAATATACATCCCATTACTAACATTCATGTGAGTCCATATTTATCAAATTTGAACCCTTTGAGATATCTCAAGCTATCCTCAAATTTTCATCTTTCGCCATTTTGGATTGATTTTCCTCAAATTTTAGGGATCATATTCTAATACCCAACCAAATTCGAATACCAAGTTTTTGCCATTTTTGCTTCAATTCCTCTCCAAATGCACTTGTGAGGCAGATATTCGGATAAGTTGGTGTCTGTGAGTCATTCTTTCAGGTGAAACCATAAAATGAAATTTTTAGTCATTAACCTCTTCTTCACCCTTTCTCAACATTCAGTGTTCCCATTTCAAAAAAGTATTTTCGCCTTTCCACGAAAAGTCTCCCGTAAAAATTTTCACCTATATCACATAATACTACAATAGTAATTTTCGAACTTTTGTTCACTCACACCATATTTGGAGGACAATAACCCCTCCTCCTCCCCTCTAACATAATGCATGAAGTTACATAATATCGATGTTAAATGAACATCTAACTTTGTGGTCAGACGAACAACCCCTAGCTGCCACAAAAAATTTAAAAAAATAAATAAAATGACTATCATCCCTTCGAAGTCGTCTATCCCTCCTACCCACATTAATTATTCAAAGTTCATGGATATAAAAAAAAGAAGAAGAAATGAAAAAAATGAAATAAATATGTAGTAAACATAGTTTGCTCAGGTTGTATCACAATAATGTAAAGATTGCAACAAGTCCGAAGCCGATGTATCTCCTTCAAGCCAAGCTGGTTGAAAAGATGACAGTCAATGAAGGAAAAAAAGATCATATAAAAAACACTAAAAAGATATGGAGCTCAGTCCTTAACACGATGATGTAGTCAAAAAAAATAGAATCAATGATACATTTTTAAAAAACGTAAGCAGCCATGCCGAATTATTAGAGCTGAGTTTTTGACTGAGGCTTATTCAGGTTTGCAAATAACATCGCTAATACCTTCATATGTATAGTCACTCCGAATGTCAAGTCTGAAAACACCTACCAAATCGCTTGAGAAGTTAAATTTAGAAAAAATGTAGTATTTCTTGCCATGTAATAATCATACGTACACATTTCTCAAATTATAGCTACTTAAGCCTCCTTAAGTTATCCTTAAATTTTTTCGATCCGCCATTTTGAATCCATTTTGACCCAAATCGAAGAGCTCATATTCTGGTCATCAAGTAATTCTACACACAAAGTTTGACTTATCTAGGTCGATTTGCTAATGAGATATGGAAGATTCATGAAATTCCCTGTAGTAATTTCGCCTACAAAATCAGTTTTTTGCTTCAACTCCCCTCAAAATTCACTTGAGAAGCCGAAATTAGACTAGATTAGTTACTTGGGCTCATTTTATCATATGACACCGCAATATAAATTTTTCAACTTTTCGTGTATCCCCACCACATTTTTAGGTCAATAACCCCTCCTTCTCTCCTCCAGCATCACGTATGGAAGTGAATTAGGGTTATTGCATACTTTTCATCACCAATAACCATACGAGTTCATACTAATTACATTTTTACAAATTTGAGGCTCCTCAAGCTCTACTCAAATTTTGATAATCCGCCATTTTGTATTTATTTTGACCGAAATTCAAGAGCTCAAATTCTATTCACTAATCAACATCACACACAAAGTTTGATATTTTTAGATTGACTTGGTGAGGAGATGTAGAAGATTCAAGAAATTTAAAGACTCAAAACGTCCTCAAAAAGCAGTTTTTTACTCAAACTTCCTTCATTGTATACTTAGGAAACTGAAATTTAGATATGCTGGTGTCTATGACTTACTCCTTCATATGAGATCAAAAACGAAAAATTTGAGGTATTTGCCCTTTTTCCAGCTTCCCTCAAAATTTGAGTGATCCGCCATTTTGAATCTTAAAGAAAAAACAAAAAAGCACTGTTTTCGCATTTCTAAGAACAGTCTTTCACCAAGTTTTGAGCGAATTTCATGAATACTCACAGAAATTGTTAAGCATGGGGAAGAAATAAATATACCCTCTGTCTAACTGATTTTAACACATCCGAAGGCGAAATTCTCTTTCATGAAAAAAAATATCACCTATTTCATTTTGTTTGACTTCATTATGGCATAATGAATAATTTAAGATTTTGGTACCTCAAATTCTATGATTTAAATAATTTTTTACTAGTTATTTGATTGATTTAAATTCATTTCTTCCAAAATCAGTGTTGCAAAATTAACTGAAATGAAACTTTGAAAGTTTATAAACATTCATAATCTTGTACACTATGGATTGAAATCATAAATAATTTCTTAATCCCGTAAAAAGAAATGGAAATAAATGAAATAATGAATAGTTTTTTATGGATGAAGGGAATTTGGCGCTTAGGGGTGTTAGAATCAGTTAGACACAGTGTATATATACGTTACACCAAAAAGTTGGTCATTTGCCAGATGATTACAAATGGTCTGAAATGCAAAAATTTGAAAACCCCACCCTCCCCAAACCCCCTTTCCCAAATCAGGTAGGCTGTAATATCTATTGTTTTCAAGTTGTAAACTCAGCTGAAAAAACAACTTACTCTAAATAAACATAGGTGCCAAAATTTTACAATGCCAACAACATGTGATTGATAAGAGAAAAAGAAAAAGAACATTTTAATGCACAAAGGGGAAAATAGTGAAGAGAAAAATTTTTTTAATGCAAACCATTCGTTACAAATACAACTTATAAGAACTATAAATAAACGCAAAATTTCATTATATCGACTATCAATGTAAAAATAGCATAACCTATTCGCTTACTTACATGTACAATTCTACATATTATTATAATGCTGTAACTGAAACTTCAATGATAACATTTAGGTAACACAGAAACCTTGAAAATAATTAAAGAAAAAAAAAAAGTGGGTAAAAAAAAACACACATTTCTGGGAACACGACAAAAACGACTATACATAGGTATAATTACTCGATAAGACAGCTCATTACCTAATCTTCGGCATGGTCTGCGCGTCGCGTCGCACTCTCAGAATACAATCGTGTTATCAAGTCATTAAACGTTACCTTCGACGATAAATATTTTACTCGAGCCAACGCCGAGTTAAAGTATAGACGATGGAAAGGCATAAAGCTTAAATTAAACTCCACAGTAAAACCCTGTCGAGTAAAAAATGCACGACCAATTTCTCCTATCGACGCGATAAATACCGCGCTAAAGCGGTAATCGAATGTCTTTTTAGTCAAAATAAACGAGTTTCTAATTGCGCGACAATTTTCTAAATTCCTAATCGGACGAAAAAGCTTGCCAAATAGCCGACTTTCGATTTTAAGCACCTTCATGGGTGAACGATTCGGTCGACGCGTAAATATTCAAAAATGTAAAACGACAAAGGAAACAGGACGATAAAACGAGGGCGAAAAATCTAATGACGAATGAGCGAGGTTAAAGAAAATAATTCAGATTTACGGCGACGCAACAAAAAGAAAAAGAAAAATCACCGAACATCCGAAAATATGCTAACAACGCTTAAAAGAAGCCAAACAAAACAAAACAACGTTGATTTGAATTTTCATCCGCAATTATAATTTTTTTTATCGTTTCGACGGCGCTGAGGTGGCACGATAGACACGAACGTATCCGCGTGTATTATACAGGTTGAAATAAAATCACGAAAATATTGATATTGCCGCGAAAATAACTTTTTCATACCTCTAGAAAATAATTGCGAAAATGGCAACGTTTAGAAGTTATTTGCAATAAAATACATCCATACCTGTATATTAAAGTTGCTTTTTTTCAATTGCGTTCGCGTGCTCGACCGCTATTAAGCCTCAGATAAATATTCATTTATGGGTTAAAAAGCGGCGAAAAGTTTTCCACGAATTTCATAAAATGAAAGCAATAACCAAATCAATGATATTAAACAGCGACATATTTTACAGATAAAAACCAAACGTTATTCTTCAACGGAAGCCAATTAATGGCAGGAACTTGCAAAATTTTCGGGTTATCTTTTGTTGTCTACATTTCACCTGCATATTATTGTTGATAAATTATTCGCCGTTTTATTCTTAATTTAATCTTGCTAAATAATTTGATTAATGGTTTTAAACGTAGAATATAACAAATTAGCAAAACATAATCAATTTTCCTCGCTAATTTTACAAAAAAGGGCGAACAATAACGGTGTGAAATTTGTTTCTGATAGATGCGCGTATATTCAACGTGTTATTTTCGTTTCTATTTTTTTCCTAAATTCACACATCTTCATAATGGAAAATGAACAAAAACTCAAACAAGTAAGTATAAAAGTAATAAAAAAGGGCTTACGCATAGGTAGTATATGTAGTTGCTTAAGGCAGCAATTTTTGGTTTGAAAAAAAAATCGAAATAAGTAATTTACTAATTTAAATTGATTATTTTTTTAATTTTTATTTAAAATTAAAATTTTTTTTTCATCTATTCAATTTTGAATATAATTCGATTTCTAATAATTATTAATTTCTTAAATTAATTTAAGATTTTAAGTTGAATAAACAAACTATTAAGTTTGAAAATTAAGGATTAAGAGGAACACCTCAACGATATATTATATACTCAGACTACTTTATTTTATGAAATAATATTTCTTCTCATAGGATATTTAATACTCAACAACTTTATTTAGCTTTATTTTTATCTATATTATAATCAGAAGAATATCATCTAATCGTACATTAATTTTTTAACGTTGAATGATAATTTTAAAATCTTAATTTTGCATTGAAAGAAAAAAAAACGTGAACAGCCATGCCGCATTACTGGAACTGAGTTTTCAACTGGGACTTGTTCAGGTTTGGAAATGACGTTGCCAACACATTCATGACTAAAAACCACACCCAATACCAAGTCTGAAAACCCCCTACCCAATTCCTTCCAAAACCACTTGGAAAGTTGAAATTTAGAACAAATGTATTATTTCTTACCATACAATAATCATGTGGACACTGGACACATATTTTTCAAATTACAACTACTTGAGGCTCCTCAAACTATGTGACAAGATATAGAAGATTTATGAAATTTCCTGCAACAATTTTGCTCCAACTCCTCTCCTAATTCATTTGAGAAACTAAAATTAGAACAGGTTAGTCACATGAGCTCATTTTACCATATGACATGCCAACAAAAAATTTCCGATCTCTCATGTACCCCCACCACATATAGTTGATAACCCCTCCTTTTCCTCTCCAATATTATGTGTGAGGGTGAATTTGAAATATAGCATACTTTTTATCCCCAATAATTATAGGAGTTCAAATTAATTACATTTTCATTAATTTGAGGCTCCTCAAGCTCTACTCAAATTTAAATAATCCGCCATTTTGGATCTATTTTGATCCAAAATCAAGAGGTCATATTCTTATCTTTAACTAACTCTACATACGAAGTTTGACCTTTCTAGGTCGATTTGGTTAAGAGATATGGAAGATTCAAGAAATATCATGACTCAAAACTTCCTCAAAAAACCGTTTTTCGCTCTAACTGTTCTCAAAATGCACTTAGAAAGCTGAAATTTAGATATGTTAGTGTCCGTGACTTACTCTTTCATATGAGATCAAAAACAAAAAATTTGAGCCCTTTGCCCTTTCTTTAGCGTTCTTCAAAATTTGAGTGATCTGTCATTTTGAAATTTATCGAAAAAACAAAAAAACAACCTCTGCGCATTTTTAAGAAGAGTCTCTCACTAGATTCTGAGCGAATTCTATGAACACCCACCGGTGCTACGCATGGGGGAAAAACAAATATACATACCAAAAAGTTGGTCATTTCCTACATGATTATAAATGGTCTGAAACGCAAAGATTTGAAGACCTCACTCTTCCCCGACCCTCGCTTCCGGTGATGGTATTTTTATTTTCGAGTTTTAAATACTTTTTGTTCGAATTCCCCAGCTGTTGATTTGTAATTTTCTATCATTAAAATCGTATAAAACTAGATTCTAGGTATGGAGTCAAAATATGAGCCTGGAATCAAATTAACACAAAAATGAAAATTTGATTCCAGCTCTAGATTCAAAAACATGACTCCAACATCCCAAAAATTATATGGATTTCAAAGTCAAAATTAAGCCTCCAGATTGACTCCGGAGTCGAAGTGAAGTTAGAGCCAACTTTCAGGCATGACTCTCGAGTCAGGTTGGAGTCAAGAGTCAAATTGTAGGCCAACTCAAAGTCCTTTTTTTTTCTTAACGCCGCGCCGTGTATAGCTTTACGCTAGAGGCGTAACTTAACATAGAGCAGAGGATATAATGAGATGAAATGTGGAAAGCTCAAAAGGTTTTCCAGTTGTTGAGAAGCATGTGATCTAGTTGAATTCCGGGGAAGTGCTGAGTATTTCTAGTGAAAACAGATACTGGTACAATGCAGAATCAATTTTATTTCAAAACTCAAAAATTATCACAAATTAATTGTTTTAAAATCAGGAATTGATTATCAATCTCTGATACTTTAGACTTAGAAGTTAACCTTTTTTTATTCGTGATTCTGAAGCGGTGACGCTTCGCTTAGCCGTCGTCTGCCATCCATCGTGTGAGAAAATTAGAGAATCGTATAAATGGATTTCGGCCTAGTGTCGATGTCCGTGGTGTCGCTGCCGCCGGCTTCCCGCCCATATTCAAAACGTTGATTATGTGGCTGGGAACGCCGGGTGGCTAGAGACGATCGCGCAAACACTCTCTCGCTAGCCTTACGCAAGAGGTAGTTTTAAGTTGTTGACTGTGTTCGCAATTTTTCTGTAATTTAATCGAATAAACGATTCATCCACCGAACCCTGAGGTATATCATTTCAATTCTTCAAGTTTTAGAAATTACCAACAAAAACTGAAGATTTCAGAGTTAGAAATTACGATTTTTACTGAGTCTCGAGAAAAAAAAAGTAACCTGGACCAGTTGCGCGACCTGGTCGCTCGGATTGTAACGCAGTGCGTTCAACACTGAAAATACAAAATGTATCAATTTCATTATATTTTATTTAATATCAAGTTCAGGGTTTGAAAAACGAAGCGTAGATGTTTTATTTTTTCAATTTCTTTTTTTAGTAATGATTAGGTTTATGTTCTATTTTTTGTAATTGTAAAAATCAAAAAATATGATTATATTAAACCTTAAAATTTAATTCGGGTTTTCGGGTATTAATTTGTTATGAATGTGAAAATAATTTTTGCAAAATTAAATAAGTAATATATTTCCTCTTTTTTATTAAGTTGGGGTTGAGACTTGAAAGCAAAGGGTATATCTTTCAGTTTTTTTCCATTTTGTAAATCCAGCAGCAATCTTTGGCCAAGAAATTATTTGACAACGTGTAGTACTGTTAGTCTATTACACGGAGTCGGTTAGTAGTAGGGATGGGATGAGAATATTCTCAAAAAAGAATATTCTTGCATTTTTGAGAACATTTTAGAATATTCTTTGAGTCTTGAAGAGAATATTCTTACATATTCTCATGGCGTGCTGCATATCATTCATAATACTTGTAAGAATGAGTTGATCATAGCAAAAATATTGAAAAAAATATATATATTCAGTACAACCTTGGACCAGCTAATTTAAAATAGAAATTGCACTTGTAACTTATAAATTGTATGTAAGTAAAAAAATGGAAAATATTTTAAAATGATAGAAAATTTCAAGTTCAACAAAACAAATTATAGCTCTCAGTGCATGGAGTATTTGAATCGGCTTCTTCACCTAATAATCGACTTCTTTGAAAGCACTGAATCGGCTAATGAATGACAATGTGACACAGTGTAGGTACCTAATACAACTGCATAGAGTGGGCTCATAAGTCATAAACAACTTGGTTCAATGTTTAAATACACTGAATTGGCTACTAACCGACTCTGTGTAATATTGCGGTACAGAGATGGCTAATAACCAACTTGGTGCAACATTTAAAGGCATTAAGTCCACTAATACCTAATAACAATTTTTTTTTTTTGAAGCACTTAGTCAGCTTTTAAGTTTTAACTGACTCTGTATATACAACTACACTTGTTGGCTAATAACCAACTCAGGTTTAAAAATGCATTAAGTAGCTATTAACCGACCGTATACATACATATAATGCAACTACGTAGAGTTGAACTAATATGAAAAGATAAATACATTCAACACATTTCACGTGCATCTATAGGGTAGCACTGATTGTTGCGACCGGTCACCGTATAAGGTCTATTGCTACCTTTTTATTCTCGAGAATAAGGCTCACTGTAGAAATTACAAATGAGAGGTAAAATTTTCTACCATCTGGTCACACTGTAAACGAACAATTTCCAGTTAAAATTGGTTGCACTGAAATTAGATATGGAACCGGATGGGACACGAACCTTGAAATCGTACAGTACAATAATAATTATGATGAAAAAAAAAACATGACATATTATAACTTATTGTGGATAAAAATAACGAATATTTTTTGAATTCTCTAGCTTTGTAACTAATTTTAAATTGAATACAGGTAATTCTTTTTTCTAAAATAACTGAAATAACCCAAAGATATATTTCTTTTAGCTTCACTTATTTTGAGATCAAAATTTACATTAATTTAATATAATTTATAATCAGCAATCATTGATAAACGAACATTTATCATCGTTTCGTCGTCTAGAAACATTTCTATGAACCATTACATAAGGTATTTACATAACTTTAATATATCATTCGGCATGCACGTACCTAATAATTATTCAGCTTTCATCAGTTCTACACACTTTTAAGACACCAAACACCATGTAACTGTTCATAATGAACTGAAATATACTTCGATACTTATGATCTTGTAAAATAATGCACCGAGTAACACAATTTCCAAAATAACGAAGATAAGCTCAAACACCAATTTCAACTTGAACAAATTAACAGCAAGCCACTAATCCGATTAACGAATAGGTACATTTCCACAGCATAATAAATGACTTAGTTACAATTACACTTATAGCACATTTTTAAAAATCAATTATTTCACTAATTTTTACTCCTTTAAACGATCGAATTAAGACTTTTAAGTTGTTGACGACACGTACCGAACTTTCACTTGATAACGAACTGATAACGCGTCGCAACCAACGACTTGAACGAACCAGTAATTGAACAAACATACTCGAATGAATGGAATAGCATACATTTTTCATATTTTAGGTAATTATTTGTTTGTTCGGTTTTTCACTTGTTTCACTTCTTATCTGAATTTTTTTATTATATTGACAAATGAAATTTGGTGTTTTATTATCCATCGATATCTTTTGCAAATGTGGATCAAATTATTAGATTTCAATTTGGAAGATCGCAGATTAATTAATGAAAAAGCATTAATGCCATGTCAAGTTGCTAACAAAGCATGCGTTTTGTGTTGGAAATTAATTTTTCGAGGCTTCATACCCTCGATGATAGATTTTTCTAGTAAAATGCAAAATATTTTCCAATTTAACTTCGAAATTAAGTAATACAAAACACCATATCGATCCTCACTGAATACTCATATTTATTTTATCAGTAGTAGTAGTAGGTAGGTAGGTATCTATGTACTGCTTCATACCGTGCGCGCAAATGATTACTTACACGCCAGCGCAAAAATGCATTAAGATCAGTTTTTCAAAATTTAGAAAATAATATCACACGTTTTGAAATGGTCTTTTATCCCCGTTTCTAATTTATTTATGTTACTAAATTAATTAAAAATATAAATAAACCCTCAATTTGCTGTTATAACATTTATTTCAAAATTGCATGAATGAGTTTTGGAACATTTTTGCGCTGGTGTGTAAGTAATTACTTGCGCGCACGGTATTATCTATCAACATAACTGAATAACACAACAGTTGGTAAAACGAAACGAAACGATAGAAGAAATAAAAAATCAATTCATTTTTGAAAGAATGAAACTGAAGTTTTTTATATTTTGCTGCAATTTGATGATGGATGAAATTTTCAACGATATTGATTTTTGGATGGGTGTTTAATAAGAACGCCTAATAAGAAGTTTCGTCTCTTACATGATGCTGAAGGGGTTAGTATTGGAGTGAAAAACAGTTTTTGAGGGACATTCAGTCATGAAATTTCTTGAATTGTTCATTTTCTTCACTAATATGTTTATTTAAGAATCTCAAATTTCCAATGGAAGATTAGTTTGAGACTAAAATGTGAGTTATCAAATTTACTTCGAAATGGATTTGGAATAGTAAATGAAACAAAATTCATAGAATATCTGAGTGATTCAAATAATTCTGTAGACAAGACATGCAACATGTCTCAAATCCTACTCTTCTATTTGTTTTGAAGGGGATGAATGTGAATTTTTAGCTTCAACACTGCATATAAATGCTAAAAAACTAACCGCGAGCCTAAACATATATCTGCTACATTAGAGACTCAGTTCCAGTAATGAGGCGTGGCTAGATACTGACTTAAATGTTCTTCAAAGCTTCTCCTCCATAAGAGTAATTTAATTGAGACAGAACAAAACAGAAAATGGAAAAATATTTCATTTTTTAAAAAGCAAAAACAAACAAAAAATTTGTAGACTATACATAAAACTGAAAAAAGTTGGGAGTTTTCTGCTATGTAGAAATTTGTTTTTTTTTTCATTTATTTCTCGCAAATTTTTTATTTGGTATATTGTTTTGTTTTGTTTTGTTTTTTTAAATGAAATCTTTTTCAATTTTTTATTTCATCTGTTTTTTGAAACGGAAAACGAAAACAATATTTTGTTTTTTCACCCTTGTAATCGATGACGTATAATCGCTAGAAACAATTAATTTTTTACTTCCTCCTTTAACAAAACCAAACTCCCTAATAAAATTACATAGATAGGTACCATAAGTATGCAACTTCATCGAGAAAGAAGTGTAGCGCATTTCACAGAAAACGACGAAAAAAAAAAGGGGGCATTCTCGCAAACTAAATAAAGCATTTCATATCGTCAACCGTACAAGCGTGAAGAAAATTTGGCTCGAAAGTTTAACCCAAGAAGTTCAAACTTTGCTTCATACTCCGTTTTTCATAGTGAATTGAAAATTGGCCGTCGGCCAATGAATGAACCGATATTACAGCCAGAAATAGCAGATTTTTTCATGAACGATGATTTGTTGTTATGAACAGCGAGGCGATTTCCATGATATTTTACATTGAAATTTCAACGCCATATTTGCCCAGTTTTATCTTCTAATTTGCGATTAATTAACGGGAAAAAAGAGGCGAATCAAAACGTACGCGATAAAATATAATTTTATCCTTTAATTTAATCACAACTGAGTTTTCAACGAAGAAAAACTTGTTCCTCGATTTTTTTCTCGTCAATATTTAAAGCTTGTAACGATATTAAAAGTTATTCTTACCGCGTCAACGAATAATAATAAATCTAGAGCAAACATGTAGCGAAAAGGCCGGCTCGCGGCATTTATTAGTTTCATTTTTCAAATAATAAAGGCTACTTTTTTATTCTCATTATATGCCGCTTCAATCCCTTCTTATTTTTATGAATTAAGCATTAAATGAGGTATTTCAAGCACGTCTAGTAGTGCTTTCGAAATAAATTTATTCCATTGAAAATAGGTAAATAGCTACGGGTAAATCTGATGAACGATACGAATTATTATGTCATCGCAGATACTTGCGTACCTAATGAGTAGAAAATAAGCCATTTACGATGACAATCGACGAGCATGCAATCTTCAAAAAAGCAAAAGGTTAAAGGCCGAGTTACAAATAATTTATGAGCCGAAAGCTCGGGTAGTCTATAATTTTTGCAGCCTTCCACCTTATTCTAGCGGCGCGCTAACTTGTTAACAATCTAAATCGACAAATCATACGAAACCGAGTAATTCGTACATGAAAGTTTTTTATCTTGTCGGAATTCGCGTAATAAATATTAATTGAAGAAAAAGCGGGCGGATGAAATTAATGCGCGCGAAACATCTTCGATATTATCAAGCGCATTATACGCGTTGTTACAGTCGTATTCGAAGATGGGCGCGTCGTAGCGAGAACAAAACATTACGCGAAAGTTTTTGAAACAGAATTTTTTTCTTAAAACCCCATCTCTTACTTCGCTATCTTTTATCACGTGTAACGTCAAATACTGTTTGTGTTTAGCAAAGTTCGGATGAACGCTATAATATCACTGCAATATAATGTTTCGTTTCTGCGTTATTTGTGTTCGCAGTGAAAAAAAAAAAAACGCGAAAGGAAAGGGGCGCTTTGAAAAAAGGTCGATGTAATATTATTCGAAATTTTTGTTTCAGTTCTCGTTTGATACATTGTTTTCTATTTGATGGTTTATCTTCCGTATTTTATTTGTCATTCCATTTGGAACGGTGAAATTCAAAATTGTCTTATGCGAACTCCACTCCAATGAAAAATTTATCAAAAGCGCCGTACGGAATATTTCGGCTTATCTCGAAGAGAATGGGTAATTTGATATTTCAAGCACGTCTAGTAGTGCTTTCGAAATAAATTTATTCCATTGAAAATAGGTAAATAGCTACGGGTAAATCTGATGAACGATACGAATTATTATGTCATCGCAGATACTTGCGTACCTAATGAGTAGAAAATAAGCCATTTACGATGACAATCGACGAGCATGCAATCTTCAAAAAAGCAAAAGGTTAAAGGCCGAGTTACAAATAATTTATGAGCCGAAAGCTCGGGTAGTCTATAATTTTTGCAGCCTTCCACCTTATTCTAGCGGCGCGCTAACTTGTTAACAATCTAAATCGACAAATCATACGAAACCGAGTAATTCGTACATGAAAGTTTTTTATCTTGTCGGAATTCGCGTAATAAATATTAATTGAAGAAAAAGCGGGCGGATGAAATTAATGCGCGCGAAACATCTTCGATATTATCAAGCGCATTATACGCGTTGTTACAGTCGTATTCGAAGATGGGCGCGTCGTAGCGAGAACAAAACATTACGCGAAAGTTTTTGAAACAGAATTTTTTTCTTAAAACCCCATCTCTTACTTCGCTATCTTTTATCACGTGTAACGTCAAATACTGTTTGTGTTTAGCAAAGTTCGGATGAACGCTATAATATCACTGCAATATAATGTTTCGTTTCTGCGTTATTTGTGTTCGCAGTGAAAAAAAAAAAACGCGAAAGGAAAGGGGCGCTTTGAAAAAAGGTCGATGTAATATTATTCGAAATTTTTGTTTCAGTTCTCGTTTGATACATTGTTTTCTATTTGATGGTTTATCTTCCGTATTTTATTTGTCATTCCATTTGGAACGGTGAAATTCAAAATTGTCTTATGCGAACTCCACTCCAATGAAAAATTTATCAAAAGCGCCGTACCTAATATAAGCCGGCAGCTATTCAATACGTACAGTTTGGAAAATCGTCGTCGCGCGTCTTCTTTTATAACTCGTGTGTGTACAGTGTACAGTATATACTTTGTACGAACGCGTGCATGGTATAATGAAAAAGATGTAAGTTAATGAACTCCTAAATAGCTCGCTTTATCCGCGATTTACCACCGCCCAGCCTTTCAGTTGTTGTATGAATTTACGGAGAAGCGTCGCGTGTTTAGACACTCGCAGCCCTTTAGGGAGTGGCATCCGAGGATACAACTTCGTAGTACATTCTGTTGGAAATGATTCGATACGATGCGAGGTATTCTTATGGTTGAAACATAAATAAAATTGGTTTATCTTTATCAGTTACCATTACGAATTCCGATATTGACAAAATAAGCTAAAGGCTATGAGCTAAGAGCTGGATGTCACTAGCTAATATGAATTCCAAGTTCAAGTCATACGATCAAAATTATAATAATGTATCAGCTGCTAACTTTATAGAACAGACTGAAGTAACAAGGTCTTGTGAACCATAATTTATAAGCTGGATTTGTAAGCTACAAGTAGTATAATAAGAATACAGTACCCAAGAACGAGAATGAAGAACAACAAGAACGTAAAATTTTCGTTGAAGTTGTCATATCATAGAATGAACTGAGGGCACTAACATATCAAAGTTTGTCCTTCTGAGTTGAGTTTGAAGAGGATTAGAACCAAAAAGTTGGTTTTGGAAGGTATTTTGAGTAGTGTTTTAAGAACTTACCTGAGAATAAGAAGGAAGAAAAACAAGTACCTACGAAAAATTTTCATTGTTCATAAAGAACAGAACGAAGAACGAGAACAAGATATTTTCAAACTGAAAGATCGAAGAACGAAATGAGAACCAACTAATGTACTGTCTGTCCAATATAGCTTGAGACTTTTTGATAGCCCAAAGTTAGACAAAAAGTGCGACAATTTTCACGATTTCATTACTACCCAAAATGTGTTCAAATTGAGAATGCAGATCGAATCGTCGAAATAGTAAAGCACAAAAAAAAGTCTGTGAATGTGTTTCCTGCTAACTTCGATGAGCTACTAGGCAATAATATATTTACCTACTTTGTAATACAATCCACATTTTGAGTAACCATGTATGAATTGTTGCCTAACTTTGCGCTGTCAAAAAGTCTCAAGCTATATTGGACAGACAGTACATTATTAAGGAACGAGAACAAAAACAAGAACGATGTAATTTTTTGTTGTTCTTTATTCTTTTCAAAGTTGTGATTTCTTTAATGAACCTGTCTGATTTGCGTTGCATAAAATAAAATAGTTTCCCTCAATTTTTCATGTATGTGCATTATACTTTACTGTTCAGCATTTCTACTGTCTTTGATAGTAATGATACTGGATAATAGTATGATAGCATTACCATCATTCCCCATGTTCCTAGCTTTGAACTTTTTGGTTATTACAAGTATGTATAAATCTTAATTCTTTACGAGATAGTAATATTAGGTATACATTACTTCATGAGTTTATGGTTCATCATAAAATTAATAGAAATAATGCGAGGGGAAAGAGAAAATAAATAAGCATAAGTGTTACATATGTACTCAAATAAGCAGGGTTGTAGGAACAAACCCAAGAACGAGAACGAAGAACAACAAGAACAGAGAATTTTCATTGTTCCTGAGGAACAGAACCAAGAACGAGAACATAAAACTGATATGTATGAAGAACAAAGAACAGAACGAGAACAGAATGTTTCCAAACTGAAAGATCGAAGAACGAAACGAGAACCAACTAATGTAAAATGCTGAGGAACGAGAACAAAAACTAGAACGGATGTAATTTTGGGTTGTTCTTCGTTCTTTTGAAAGTTCATGATTTGTCATGAAATTAATAGATATCATGAGGAGAAAGAGAAAAGAAAAAACTTCTAAAAGCGGACAAATGCTGCGTATACCCATATAAATCTTTTTTTTTTCATTAATTAGCTTCAATTAATTAATTTTCAATTTCAACAACAACATAAACCGTAAACACGTCATCAAAAAAAAAAAAAAAGAAAAAAAAAAGAAAAAGTTGAAGTTTGAAGAACGAGAACAGAACGAAGAATGAGGCCATAAAGGATTTAAAGAACGAAGAACGGAACGAGAACAATTGAAACATTGAGAATAAGAACAAGTCAGGAACAGAATCAAATGACTGGGTCTTTCTAGGAACGAGAACAGGAACAAGAACAGACATATGTTTGTTCCTACAACACTGCAAATAAGTAACTTCTTTTTTTATTAATTGGGTTCAACTTCAATCAATTTAAGCGTCGGTTATAATGGCACTGAATTTTTCACAGAAAAAGTTGAACCTGTGTTTTTTTATGGAACCGTTTATAATAGTCGGTGAATTAGGCAATGAAAGATTCTCTAGGTTTCAGTGAAAAGTTGAAATATTTTAACTTTTCAGTGAATTTCCACAGTGTCAAACATTTGTTTGTTCATGTTACTCTGTTACCACTTCAAAGTAATGGGGATTTTTTGGATAGTTCTAGCCATTCTGTGAAAATTTCATTGACACAGTCAGTGCCATTATAACCGACGCTTAACTTCCAACTTCTACAACATAAACAGTAAGCACGTTATCAAAAAGAAAAAAAAAATATTAAAGAACGAAAATAGTGGATGAAAGAACAAGAACGACACCATAAAGAATTAAAAAAACAAAGAACGAAACGAGAACAGTTGAAGCATTAAGAATAAGAACGACTCAAGAACAGAATCAAGTAACATGAGTTTTTCCAGGAACAAGAACAGGTGAACAGCGTGTGTTCGTTCCCACAACACTGAATTTTTACTCATTGGTTGGCTGCCTAAATTCCTTACTATTTGATTTTTTTTAATTGGTTGACCATTTAAACGCTCTATTGGTCGATTTTTCTCATTGGTTGGCTACATAAATCCCTTATTGATTGATTTTTCTAATTCGTTGGGCATTTAAACGCTCTATTGATCAATTTCTCTCATTGGTTGTTGAATAACAGGCTGAACAACTGAACTATTTGGAACATCGTGAGCACGAAATCTTCGACCCATGTGGGAATCTTCATATTTTGGTTGAAGAGTCTTTTCTACTTTTCAAGTTTTCAAAGCTTCGTTGGGTAGTAAGCGAATATGTGGGTGTTACTTGGACGCACGGGGGACTACCATACATCACGTGATTCGATGTTGCCAAGTTGCGTTCTTCAGCCTGTTATCCAAGTTGTTCTCGACTGTAAGCTCCAAGATGAAAGTTCATGAGTTTTATTTACAAACTGCGAACTGTAACAATAAACTATGAGTTGTAAATAATCTATAAGGTACATTTACGATATATGAGCTGTAAGTTATCAGCTCGGTATAAACTATGAGTCTAGAAGCTAACTATTATCTAATACCCTTCGACTAGTTCAAAAAGCGCTACGTAAACTTTATTTTTGAATCATAGGAGAATTCAAACACACCCGAATAATCAAGTCGAACGATACTGTGGGCGAGTGACCATCCACCGCACTAAGCGGTAGCCAGTCGGTTGGATTTAAATTACTATTGTGTATTAAAAGCGGGGCGAGTACACGCCGCTGATTACCGCCAGATAGGAAACGAGGAATACACGGAAAAACAACAAAACGGCCAACACTAATCCGAATGGTAATTTCTTTATCAAGCCGTTTAATCAAATTTAAAACGCAGACTACATAATTACAAATGAACGTTTCGAAAAACTCGCCGACTTGCTGTATACCTTGAAAAACGAAATCCTAATTTGAACCGCTAGTTTGGAATTAATTTAGATAACAGTTAAAAATAAAATACTTAGGTATACCCGGCAATTTCACACGCCTCCGAAGGTACCGGTAATCGTAAAGCTCGTAAGTCTTTTTAAGGTTGCGGCCTTTTTCTGTCCAATTCGCGGCGCTTTTTCGCGCGCGCCATTATTTCATTCGATTTTCGTACGTTAATGCGCGGATTAGTAGGCGTATAGAGTTTATCAATTTACACGTGTATTCGCCTCTTCCCGTGTAAGGTTTATTTGGCTTTTTGAACAAAGGCGATAAATCACCACTGTATGTGTCTTTACGGCGATTATTTCGAAATACGGAGTCACATATAATCGATAAAGGGGATTTTTATATCACTGATTATTGGTAATCAATGTTTTTAATGATCGAAAACAGTTTCGATATCATCGAAACCTTTCTTAGCTTATTATAATTTTGGAAATAATTCGCTCTCGTTGGTATATTCATCGAAGCAAGAATAAATCAAGAGGGTGACTCGATAATATTCATTGCACAACATTCAAACTCGAAATGCCAATTCAAAGGCATATTGTTATTGGTATAAGACCGTAAATGTAATCACAGCGAGTCGCTAGTTTACCACTTACACACAATATTTCAATTAAGAGTTTGGCTTAAGCCACGATTCCGACCTCGTGTACGCTTTATTAATGTACATTAATATCGTATATTAACGTTTCGTCAAATATTACATTATACCGTGGCGTATCCGAAACACTCGAATAGGTATCTTGAGAAGGCGCCTGCATAGTCTCGGCGTTTCACAAATTAATCACTTATAAACAGGAAAGACCAAGAGGGCAAATATTTCGGTTCATGAATTCTTGGAAGGATCCCGAACAGAATGGTATCTAGATTTGTGACTTTTGTATAATAAAGGCATGCGAACATTTGTATATCAATAATCATATTCAATAACAAGGCTTGGAAAACCGCTATCACATGTTGATTGTAGGTATTAGGAATTCGTCTAAAAAATATTTTAATATGTCTAAAAACAAAAACTCATCGAAAAATGGTTTTTGCAAGAAAAAAGTTTTTCCATCAGTTGTTTGAAAAAATAATTACATTTGAAGAATTCAACCATAGCTCTCATCCACCTGGCCCAGATAAGGTTTAATTTTGATTCTACACCAAACCAAATACTTATATCAGCAGGAAAAAGAAGAGACGTCGTGCAGCATAATCTATACAGTTGAAAGTTCACGAAGGCTACGAAACTCGGCCAGACACTGGATGAAAAAATTCAATTCCATAAAAAAAGCCTACTCAGCGATATAAAAGAGAGAATATTGACAGATGGAGAATACGTGTAAAAACTTGCCAAAGGCTTTATAAGTAACAAGGGGGAAATGTGTCAATATGTCATTTTAAAAAAGTAGGTCTACTCTATCGAAAATTTTCTCGACTAAGAACGAAGACCCGAAGTAGCCCTGGCGGGGTGTTAATCGGTGTACACAGATTTTCGAATCGACAAGGTTGGCGTTGCGCGAATAAATTAAACAAGATGGGTAAGATGCAGGCGCGAAGAGGTGGATAAACACAATCGTTTCGGTAGGCTCGATAATTTATCCATTTTTACGGTACAATGGTGCTAATTTTATTCAAAATATCTTCATAAATTGTTCAGCGACGCTTTCTAATTAAGGACCTTGAAATAAAGCGGTGCGCGGTTAAAAGCTTAGTATTTTAATTAGTTAAACCTTACACACACTATAATTTCCGGCGACGACGCTGGCTCATATCTATGGTAGTATTTTAACAAGGTTGTATAACAAATTTCAACAGCAGTTAAATAACGGAGATGACGTTAGCGTTAAAAAACAAAGAACGCTGGAAAATATTAGGCCGGTGTTGGATTTCCACCTAGTACCCTTTTCGTGATTACCGGTTGTTTTCCGCCGATAATGGTAGGGTCAAAATGTGCACATATAGGACGAAACTTATTCGGTACCACGGCGAACGTACACAAGTTTATATGTAATGGTGCGTCGGTGTGTCTTTATAAAACACTATTATTAAATTTTCTTAAAAGTCGGCCATCGTGCAAAAGCATGGTCGGGCGTAAACGTTATAATAAACTCGTCGGCACTTGGCGCAGCAATTGCGACACATGTTATACGATGAAATTGGTTCGTATACCGGGAGATTTTAATGAAAGAGGTGGTAATTTTATTGCGCGCCAGATAAATGGAAATTATTTACTATCGCATCGAGAAATTATAGTCGCCTTGTCTTTGAGAAAATTCTCGCGTATAGTTGTTAGCGTTTGAATAATAGCGCCATTAAGAAAATAAATTCGCCTTTTTATTCGGTTAACTCTCTTCGCGACAAGTTCCTTTAAATGAGAAAATATGCAAAATACAACCATTCCTGATGGTATTCAAATTGCAATATGTTATTGTAAACACCATCAAACGATCGTTACGCACTCGCAACCAAAGTTTATTGACCTATAACAGGTTACACCATTTCAGATCGAGTGAAAAATTTTCACTTTATTTTTTCAAATGCATTGTTTACTGATGAATATGAGCAACTATGGGGTGATAATATCAACAGCCAATAAGAATCAATCTTAATGCGCATTGATAAAATTTTGTTGGCCTCTCTTACACCTCAAAAATAGTGATGAAAAGAAAAAGAAAAAGAAAAACTGAAAAAAATATATAAGTTTCAATTTCAGTTTTCAATTTCCGTTTCAGTCATTGTTGTAGGAACAAACCAAAGAACGAGAACGAAGAACAAAAAGAACGGAGAATTTTCATTGTTCCTGAGGAACAGGACCAAGAACGAGAACATAAAAGTGATATATCTGAAGAACAAAGAACAGAACTAGAACAGAATATTTTCAAACTGAAAGATCAAAGAACAAAACCAGAACCAACTAATGAACAATGTTGAGGTACTAAAATAAGAACAAGAACGATGTTATTTTTTGTTGTTCTTCGTTCTTTTGAAAGTTCATGATTTATTATAGAATTAGTAGATATCATGAGGGGAAAAAGAAAATAATAAACTTATACTTGAAAGCGGGCAAGCGCTACATATACCCATATAATTTTTTTTTTTTTTTTAATTATTAGCTTCAGTCAATTGATTTTCAATTTCAACAACATTAACTGTAAACACGTTATCAAAAAGAAAGAAAGAAAAAAAGAACAAAGAAAGAAAGAAAGAACAAAAGAAAGAAAGAAAGAAAGAAAGAACAAACGAAAAAGTTGAAGAACGAGAACAGAACGAAGAACAAACAAGAACGAGACCATAAAGGATTGAAAGAACAAAGAACAGAACGAGAACAACATTGTAAAGAATTAAAAGAACGAAGAGCGGAACGAGAACAGTTGAAACATTGAGAATAAGAACGAGTCAAGAACAGGAACAAATGACTGGGTCTTTCCAGGAACGAGAACAGGAACAAGAACAGACCTATGTTTGTTCCTACAACACTGGTTCCAGTTTTAGTTTTCAGTTTTCAGTTTCCATCACTGCTATTGAGCAGCATTAAACAGCAATAATGCACAGAATAAAAGAGCGAAAAGGTAAGTTTTTTTAATGAAGTGAAAATAGGGATGGTTAATTACCGGTAATTAAAGTAATTTAAAAGTATAAAAACTTCCAAATTTCATGTGAATGAGTAGATTTTGCTGAAAAAACTTGGTTTATGATCTAAAATTTCGCTAAAAGGACCCAAAAACCAGTTTTTAAATTACCAGAAGAATTTAAGAAACTTATGTTGTGGAAACTTACCGGTAAGTTACCAGTAAGTTACCGGGTAAGTTACCACTTTAAATTACCACCATCTCTAACTGAAAATGATGCAAATTGCATTTTAGTTTCAGTTTTCAGTTTCATTGCTCAATTTTTTAGTTTTAGTTTTAGTTTCAGTTTCAGTTTTCAATTTTCATAAAAAATTGCATAAAAGTTTTAGTTTTTAATTTCTATCGCTGCTCAAAAGCGATAAGTTTTCATGAACATTTAGCTGTTCATATTGACGTCACTCAGAACCAAATATTTATCTTCATTGGTTGTGTTCTCAGACTCTTATGGTTAGGAAAACAAATAGAAATTTATTCAAATATCTTGATGACCAACCGTAATGGTTTAATGCTTTAATCCATTATAGATTATAAACTTTGCTCGCCATAATTTTCTCATCATCTATCACCGAGTAATGAAAATTCATCGTTATAAACCATCGGTACGATTCACGTTTGTCGTTTATACAATCACGACGACTCGACCATAGTCGAAATTGAATACCTATTCGTAAATAATCGAACAAAATTAATTATCGAATCATCGCCCCATATACCAATCTTATATCTTTCACTCTTCGTTCACAACGAATAGTAGAAAGCTTTACCCATACTTGACGTCACACTAAACTTAGTTGACGTCATTGTTCGCCGAGATACCGAAAAGATACTAACTTTTTGTACTTAAAGTATTCTATCTCTACTGCTGTCACCGAATGTGGTTACAAATCGTAAAATACGACATTCGATACGCTATACAGATGTTACCCGCGATACCGCAGTCTTCGATATGAACCGATGACCGAGTAATTTCGAATCCGAGTTATAAACATTTTACAATTGTACTTAATCAACTGTGTAACCGAGCGTACTGGTCGAATTTTTGGTACAGCTTTACTATTTCGTACTCCATAATGCTTTCTAGAAACTTCTCAAGTTTAAATAAAGATATCGAAGGTCTTTAACGCAATCCTTTCTGTTAGAAAAATAGGCAACATAATTATGCTAATGCTAAATTCAAGGTGCTTGTTAATAGAGAATCTGCGAAAGTAAAATAGAATATTTTAGCACATAATTTAGGTATTTTTGGAACCCCTAGAGGGAGGACAAATTACCATTTTTTTTTTCGAAGTTGAAGAGGCAAAACATAATGCTTAAACACAAAAAAAAATTAAATAGGTCTAACATAATTTTTTCAATTTTTTTGTAAAAATTTTGCTTATTTGCAAACTTTAAGCAAATTATTGGAGGGGTAAATATTAACGTAGAAAGCTGGATTTTTTTACATTCTATCAGGATCATTTTACAACAACTGAGCTAAGTCTATGCTCATTTTTCTAAAAAAAGTGAAAATTGACCTACCATAATATAGACTTGCACTAAAGCGCTTTAGTGTATGTATGAAAGAACGAGTCATTTTATGAAACAACTAAACAGTCCGTGTAAAAACATCCTATTTATATACTCACACTAAAAACACGGTAAGTTACCACTTTAAATTACCATCCATCTCTACATCACACTAAAATGCCTCTGTGCATATATAAAATAACGAGTCATTACATAAAACAACTAAGTAGTTCGTCATAATTATAAGGAATAACTAACGTTTTCATGAATCAGTAAAATTACTATGTTATATGATCTAAATGAGCGTTTACTTATCATATTTATTTATTGTTGATAACTGATATTAAGTATAGAGAATACAACATGGTTGCTAAATATTTTTTCATTAAAAGAAATTTGTAATTGCAAGAAAATTAAGAGAATTCAATTTCATGAATCACCTGGTATGTTTGAAGACATTTGGCAACTTTTTTTCTCTAAATGCAATAATTAATTTATTCACCAATATAAGGGTCCAATTTATTATCATATTTATGTTGATATAGGAATAAAACTTACTTTAACTTGAAATATCTATTATTGTGAAATTATTACAGTGCTGATATTCTTGAATGGAAGATGGTCTGATTTTTGGAGCATCAATGATTGGTGTGATCGTTTTCTATCCTAAAACACATCATTAGAAAATTACTGACTTACATTCTTCTCAATATCTTTGTTTATGAATAAATTTCATAATACAATTTTTATGGATATTAAAGATCAAGTAGAAGATACGACAACCAAACAGCAACATAGAATACATTATTCTTGCCACCAAAATCCGTTCAAACTTATATCAAGTCTTTTAAACTTTTCCATGATTTTTCGACAACTTTTCGGGATAATTTGTCATCCCACAATTTCCGTTTTTTTTCTTCTCCTTTTTTCTTTTTTTATTATCAAGACACGGTATTTAGGACGACCGCCTGAAGCCTTGAATTTCTTTTTTTTCACTTGTTACATTCGAAATAAGGGATGGTACGACCCTTTCTTTTTTCAAAGAGTGACAAAATACCTGAAAATGGCTTGCGGGTAGGTAAGAGAACGAACATGGTTGTGTTGAAATAAATTATTCGTAAAGGCGTAAATTTTAATGATTCGTTTTTGAGTTTCGAAGCCTGGTTGAATTTAGGAATTTTTATATTTATTAAAAATAAAATTATGTATATTTTGTGTTCATATGTAAACTACTAGTATTCCGTGTACGCAAATACGCATATCGAGTTAAGATTGATATAATCGCTAAAGACCTGAGATCGACAGCTTTTACTTCAGTTCTATTTACTAAAAAGAAAAATGTTATTTTGAAAGTACAAAAATTCAAGAGGAGTGCAGACCCCCATCTCCTGGTAAACGTATACAAGTCCATCATGCTATCTAAAATCACCTACGGAACACAAGTCCTTGTCTCCCTTCCCAAAACAAAACTGTTCAAATTAAACGGTATTCACAGATCCGAACTACGAATTGCGATAAACGCGTTTCCAACAGTGTCTATCCACACCATTCCTCAAACGACATCAACCAACTACTCTTCAACCATATTAAAAATCTCTGGAAAGCTGAATAACAAACTAAGGAAGATTAAACACACTGTTGATAAGTGGAACTACAATCCAAGCTGGCTGAGAAAAATAACAACAGTCTTACAACGACTCCGAATCGGAACTCAAAACTCAGACACGAACACCTTCTAAGGCACAAGCCTACTACAATACATGAGGTACAACGTATACCTTATCAATAGAACACATTCTACATATTAGAGTGTCCGACATACCAAAACGCTCGCTCCAAGACCGTACTACCGAAAACCACTCATAAGATCTTTGAAAATCCTGCGAATCTAATTAGATTCACTATTGACTCAGGACTAGCCAATCTCCTATAAATTAAGTAATACAGCTTGCACCCTTACCAAAACCGAAACCGATAATAAGCGATATACAAATATACACGAATAGAAATACAAAAATTCAAGAGGTCATATCTGATTTCCAACTAATCTTGTCTATGCTTTTTCGATAAATATGTTGGCAAAATTCAGGAAATTTCATGATTTAAAACCTTCCCAAAGAGCTTTTTTTGGGTTCAATTCAAAATTAGATTTACTAAAATTTTAAGCTTAGGTGGAGTATGCGCATATGAGTTGAAGTTTGCAATCAAGATGTCATATCATAGAATGAACTGAGGGCACTAACATATCAAAGTTTGACCTCCTGAGTTGAGTTTGAAGAGAATTAGAGCCAGTAATTTGGTTTTTGAGGGTATTTTAAGCTGTGTTGTAAGAACTTACCTGAGAAAAAGAATGAAGAACAACAAGTACCTACAGAAAATTGAACGAGAACATAAAACTAGCATGTTTGAAGAAAGAAGGACAGAACAAGAATAGAATATTTTAAAACTGGAAGATCGAAAAACAAAACAAGAATTAACTGATCACAATAGAGTATTTATAATGACTGGTCTATGTTCTAATTGGTCATACGTCACGCCTGTAACAGCCAATCAGCAAGTTGGAATGTGGTAAATTTACCTCGACTAACTCGTAAAATAAAAACACAAATCAGCTGATGATTCAAATCACAAACAAATTTTAGTCGCTCACTGAAAACTGAACGATATTATTTAGGAAGGTAGAAATGAAACTACCTACATTTTATCACATTCTAGCGTTATGATTGGTCATTACGCGCGTAACATATGACCAATTAGAACATAGACCAGTCATTATAACTGTTCGCGGGCTTACAAGTGCTGTTGGGCCGAATGGAACTGGGAAACGGTAAGTGAAAACATTATTTTTGAAGAATTAAATACAGTTTTAAGGAAGACGTTTTTTGTTTTCGTTTTCAGTTATTCTAACACCCGATGAAAGAGAAAGAGTTGGAACAGTTATTGAAAGTATTATACTAAGCAAATATGTCCCCAAAATTTATTTTCACACGATTATTCAAGATGGTAAGAAAACGAAACAAATAAAGGAAAACCTCGACAAGATAGAAAATGCGCTTGAGAACGTCTTCTTTTGTAACACTGGATAATCAACGAGAGTAATATTGAAACGAGAGCATAATGTAGAAAGGTAACTAATTACGTAGCTGTTTCAAATTTCTACGAAGTTGATATTCATCATGCTCTTATCTCTCTACATATCTCTCTACATATTAAAATCAAAATCAAATCGGTTTTGAGATGCGCGCGCATCCTTGTTTTGAATAGCAGGTATACCAAAGAAAAGAGGGGCTGTAAAATGTTGTATATGCGCAAGGGTAAAGTCATAAAATTGTTTTAAATTGCAGGAATAGGAAGGATAGCAGGTATATAAAGAAAAAGAAAGGTTGTAAAAAGCGTTGTACATGTGCAAGGGTAAAGCTATTAATTGTTGTGAATAGCAGGTATAAAAGGTATAAAGGATAGTAGGTACACAAAGAAAAAAAAGAGTGTTTCAGTGGGGGTAGAAAGTAAATGAAATTTTGTATTACAGTTGTGTAGTTTGAATATAGCAGTGCTTGCCTTACCTTTCCATCAGTTTGTGAAATTATTTTTCTTAGTTTGAAATGAAATTTTGTATTACAGTTGTGTAGTTTGAATATAGCAGTGCTTGCCTTACCTTTTTTCCATCAGTTTGTGTAATTATTTTTCTTAGTTTGATATTTGTTTTCAAGTTTTTTTTTCTTCGTTTGATTATAGTTTGTGGAAATCGTTCAAAGTTGAAGGTAAGTGAGTGGTAATCATCACTAAATTTTGAATTTTAATCATTAAAAATTTTGAATTTCAGCACAACAATGACAACGATGAAAACAATCGAAGAGATAAAAAAGATGGATGTGGGAGTAGAAGTGAGTTTCCATGCATTTATATTGAAAAAATATTAGATAGGAAGCAAGTTGAAGAAATTCGTGTTGCAGGACCGTAGTGGTAAGTTTTTATAGTAAAATCGATGTATGTAAAGAAGTATGGTTGGTACAATAAAAAAAATTTTGAATAAAAAAAATTTTGTTTTGCAGGAACCATAGAAGTGAATTCTTGGAATGATATCATGGATGCGGAAACGGGATCGGTGGTTGAGCTGAGAAACGTCGAAATAACATGTTATCGCGGTGTTTTAGAGGCAACCATATTGAAATTAAGTGAGGTTATACAACATGTAGAGGATGAAGAATTAAAAATTTGGTAAGTTACTCTCACAAATATGTTGTGGTATGAGGATTCCCTGCTTATCAGTTAGTCGCACTGTACTGTGCGTCCAAATGATTCGGATACAATCAGCGAAAAAATATGTTTTCCACTTTTTTAAAATTGATTTTTTAAATGCATAGAAATTGTAACGTAGTCAAAATGAATTCATCAGCCTGACAGTGCACTGAAGTAATTTTTTTTTATGTTTTTCACAGCATGGTTCGATATCAATAAAACAGAACAGGCTCATCACCTATTATATGCTGACATACCTCAGTTCTACCGTTGGGAAAATTCAACCAAAACATGGGTAAAACGAAAAAACAAAATTAATGTAATTTCTCGTATTGTAAATGTTTCTCCAAAAGATACAGAGCGATTTCATTTAAAATTAATGTTACTCAGAGTAAGGGGAGTAACAAGCTTCACTGATATAAAAACAGTTAACTCTAAACCATTTCAAACATTTCATGAGGCCTATTGAAGCTGGTTCTAGCGAAGAAACAGTACATTTAATGAACGAAGCTGTATCTATTATGATGCCAAACAAAATACGCCAATTCTTTGTATGGTACTTAATTGGAGAAATGCCTCAAGATTCCACATACTTTTGGAATAAATATAAATCGTATATGATGGAGGACTGCGTTGGTAACCCCCTCCAAAAAACTACCACAAGGTACAACGGCGCACAAATTATTTAATCTACCTTTATATTTTAATGAAAATGATATGTTACCTCAACAATTTTCAAAAAAAAAAAAAAAACGAACCAATATCAATGTCATCTCTCATGATAAAGAATGCACGTTGAAATATCCAAATGAATACCTAAATTCAATTTCCCTATCCGGTTTACCTCCTTATCATTTAAAATTAAAAATAGGTGCAGTTGTAATGCTTGTTCGAAACCTCTCTATATCATCTGGTTGATGTAATGGCACTAGATTAATTGTTAGAAAAATTTATACAAGAATTATTGTAATACAAATCTTGACTGGATCTAAAGCTGGGAATATCGCTGAAATCCCACGAATAGAACTCAGTACTGCTGAAGATAAAGAACTTCCTTTCGTCTTATATAGACGACAATTTCCAATCAAATTAGCTTTTGCAATGACCATCAATAAATCTCAAGGCCAAACTTTCCAAAAATTAGGACTACATTTAGAGAGGCAAGTATTCACCCATGGGCAATTATATGTTGCAATGTCCAAGGTGTACTTCCTCTCAGTCTATCAAAATTCAATTTAAACATAATACCTTAAATAACATCGTTTATAAAGAAGTGCTTTTATAACACACTTACACGCAATTATCATAACTAAACTTTTCAAAATACGTTCATTATAGGAGGCCAGCAAAATTTTACATACAAATTACCATGTGAAGGAAATTTAGTGTTTAAAAATTTAGTAAAATATGACTTGAAAACTGAACCAGGGCTGCGCTAGACTACGACAGGAAATTCAATTTAGTTAACTTGATGAAAAATGGAAGATTTTAGCTAGAAAATGAGAAATCTGAGTGTGTTGGGAATTTAAGTTTTAAAAAATTTGGTAAAATATAACCTAAAAATTGAAAATGATAAAATATTTGAGAAATCTACGACTGTGTTAGAAGTTACTAGAGTTATAAAAAATTATGAATTTTGAATAAAAATGAAGAAATTTTGACTTAAAAATTAAAAATCTGAGAGTAAGTTGGAAATCTAAGTTTTTTAAAAAATGGTAAAATGTAGCCTAAAAATTGAAAAAAATCAAGACTGCGTCAAAATTTTCTTCAGCTGTGTTACCAATGTGTCAGAGGAAATCTTTGGTTGTACTACCATAAAAATTGGGAAATCTTCAGTTGTTTTTGCTGGTACGCTAAGATATGAGAGACTTAAGGATGTTTTTTAAAAAAAGCTTCACAAATTTTAATATAATTTATCTAAATTATAAGGGGCTGAAGATTTAACCCCTTGTAATATCACATTTTAATTTATAAAATGACGGTCATGTAGACCTGGATTCATTCATTAGTTAACTTTATAGAGTTTCAGAAGTCGGCTCTCCGACGCCTAAAAATATAAGTCTAATTAAGAGACATTCAATGAAAAATAAGTGTTGACAAAAAAGAATGAATTTTCTCTTAAAAGGAGTAAAAATAGCTAAAATAAAATATGATAAAATCTGCTATATACCTACCTTGCTAAAAATGCTTAGTGTTTGTTTGGTAGTTTTTGTCTGAGAAAATAGGTAAATATTCAATTTAAAAAATTATTATATTGACTGAATGCATGTGACCCTATAAAATAGTGGGGAAACAGTAGGTAAAAACTATGGAAATTGGTGTTTTTCCAGGATAAATAAAGAATATTTCTGCCTAAGATTTAAAAAAAATTTTAGAATTGTGATTTTAGTAGTTATTTAGGGTATTTTTTAATGAATTGTCCTGGTGTCCTTGACCTGCCCTTTAGAATAGAAACGTACTCTTGGATTAATGATTTCTATAAGAAAAAAGTTAAAACTGACTAAAATAAAATATGACAAATTCTACTGTATACCTACCTTGGAAAAAGTGTTTAGTTATTGATTGGTAACTTCTGTCTGAGAAAAGGGTTAAAACAGGTAAACATTTGATTTTAAAAATTATTCTCTCGGCTGAATGCTTGTCTTCCTATAAAAAAGTAGGAAAGCGTAAGAGAAACTATAAAAAAATAATGCTCTTTCCAGGATAATTGAAAGATATTTCTGCTTAGAAATTTATGAGTTGTGATTTTAGTAGTGAATTAAGGGTTTATTGAACATATTTTTAAAAATTGTCCTGTTGTCCTTGACCTGCCCTGGTACTACTCATACACATCGTTTCGAAATGGAACACTTGTACGCCTTGTAAGTCGGCAAGCCAAAACAGTTCGATTAAAATGTTATATGAGATGCGGTTACAAAGGCTAATGGAAAGCTAACAAAATACCTCCGTCTCAAACAATTACCGTCGACTCGTAAATTCAAATAATGGCCATCTAAATTCGGCGAAACTTGCGAAGCCGGCATTTCAACCCGGACCGAGGTAAAAATTGAATTTTAATTGCTAATACATTCGCAACGGCGCGCCGTACCCATTCAGCATACAGTATTGGAAAAGAATCGCAATTACCTTTTATAGGTTGCCATTTAAAAGCAATTTCCAATTGTAGATTACAAAAAAGTACATACAAAAATTCGAGGAAATATCAACGCCCAAAGTACGCTTTTCCATTTCCGCGTGTAATCGGTATTTGTGAATAAGCGTAATTTAGAGGAAATCGCGGCTGCCGTAGTTGTGGACGTTGCGACACGACGAAATTGTATTTTGTGCGGACTCGACCAACGTGGCAATGCTGCCGGTCGAATATAAAGAGTATAAAACAGGCGGACGATACGTCTTGCTTCTCACCTCCAGAGAATATGTTAAATTTTCGCTTTAACCTCGTACAAAATCCATTCAATATAAACGCGCTCCGTATCGTGCGTTCGCAAAATAACGCCAAGCTCCGCTCTCCGATACGATAAATATATAGGCCGAATTGCATATGTATTTTCAATTGATTTTCACGCGCCCGCAAACGAACGCAATACGCGTACTCTTCGACAAGAGTTGCCCGGTCCAGGCGTGTAATTAAAACCAGCGAAGCGGCTGCTAAAGGTGTAAAATGAGGCTGCGTGCCGAACGAAAATAAATAAGTAAATAATAATGAAAAGAAAAATGTGTATCTGGAAAAGTGGTAATGATACAAGCGCGAAGAGCCCGGAGGAGAGGAAAACCGACCACAGCGGCTCAAGAAAACGAACAGGGAAGAACGAAGAAAGAATGAACGATGAGTATGGGTGAACAGAGAGAGAGAAAACAAGTTACGGTAACGGCATTTAACGGTAAGGTAATCCTTTTTTCCCGAAAAAAAGGTCGGCTGCTCTGGCTTTTAATGCACGTGTCTTACGAAGAACGATCTAATGACGTCACCACTCCGAGTACAGCAGATTCCGTTACCATGGTGACCATTGCAGATGACGTCATTACACATTTATGGTGGCACACCCATGGGCCGTGACACACATTCCCGCAGAAGATGCACACTAACACAAGCCAACTATTACGCGCTTTTTCCAAAAGTTTATTAAGTATAAAATATTTGTGTATACGTGTACGCGTATATACGCGCGCCACGCCGCGTACCGGAGAATAATGGATGGGACAGTGGCGGCTGGTCTACATTATCGAGTTAAAACCTTCCGATACAGAAATTCGCTGTTTACGTTCGTTTCGCACTCATTACTCGTTAGAACGTTCCCCAAAAATACTATCGCTTTAGTCTTCTCAGCTAGTTTTTTCTCCTTGTAACATCTTGAATTTTTTTTTAAATACTTGACATAGTACGCCTACAGCCATACGCGGTATATCCTAATTATACACCTAGTTTTCGTAATTGTCTCGATTGATTCGAGTACACCCTTCCCTTTAACAACACGCCGTTCATCATTTCAAGATTGCGTCGAGTTTAAGGTTTTAGTGGCTCGATAAAAGTCAATATACAAAACCGTTTTGATACAGGGTGACGGGTCGATGAAAAGGTAAAGAAGGGAAAAATGTATAATAGCTTGCCATTTATTGTCTTTTTAGTATATTCGTAAGGGCTTTCTGCTCTTTCTATTCGACGACATTATTTCATATTTTCCTCCGAAAAAGAGAAAAAGAACTTTTAAATTTATCTGTTCAATAACTTTTTATATAAACGGAACCGTGACCTTTTCTTGAGTCGTTCAAAAACAAACAACTCGATTTTATTTTATACCATAGGCATGCTTTTTAATTTATCAAAGACGAAGTGAAATTTTTTGGCTCAATTTTTCAACATTTTGAATGAAAGCAGTAAGAATCTTTGGCCGTTTTCTATCACTTTTCATAGCTTTGATTTAATAAATACATAAATATAAAAGCATATTTATTTATTTTTTTGACAAATATCTCAAGCTGGTGCATTTAGGACTTCAAATGTCCTCAGCCCAAATACGTCGGACAATGAAGTCCCTGAATGCTGGTTTTAGTGAGGAATTTCCATCTCAAAGAATCATAGGCAATACAAGGACTTTATTAATAAAAATGACCTACCAAAGGCTGTCGTTATGAAACGAAATTCTGGAATTGTTGCACATATGATGTGACACCAAAATTAAGCCTTAAAGAACTGTCGCAAGTACATCGAGATACAAAGGAATATCTGTTGCGATAAAGAGGAAATCAGGCAGTTAATTTACTTGCATAATCATTCCTGGCACACCTCCGACTTATCAACAACTAGCGCAAAAATGTTCAACTTTGGTTCATTTTTTTCATTTTTTTCATTTATTTATTTATTTTTTGAAGCGAAACTTATTAATCTTTCTTAACAAATAAGAACTCAGTGTGGGTCTCTTAATGTTCAAAAAAAACTTATATTTCCACTACATATTTAGGTTATGTCATGAAATGTTTGTAATTCCGATGGACCTTAAAATACCAAATCACTCAAATTTTGAGGGGGCTAGAGGAAGGACAAATGAATGAAAAAACTAGTTTTTGATGCCAAATGAAAAAGTAAGTCACCCATACCAACATATCTAAATTTCAGTTCCCTAAGTTTATGTGAAGGGGAGTTGAGCGAAAAAACAATTTTTTGAGTGAGTTATGAGTCATGCAATTTCTTGTTTCTTCTACATCTCGTCACCAAATCAGTTTAGAAAGGTCAAACTTTGTGTGTGGGGTTAGTTTGGCACCAGAATATATACCTTTGAATTCGGGTCAAAATTAACCCAAAATGAAGTATCATCAAAATTTGAGGAGGGCTTAAGGAGCCTCAAATTTGTAAAAATGTGATTAATACGGACTTATATGATTATTGGCGATAAGGTGTATGCTATATTCTAAATTCACTATCACACATGATGTAGGAGAGGAGAAAGAGGGGTTATCAATCTTAAAAGGTAGTAAGTACGCTTCGAGAAGTGATGCCGGTTGGTGTCCAAATCATCGGCTTCGCAGACGACACCCTCCTTATTGGCAAGGGGCAGACGTCAGCGGAACTCGGAGAGAAGATGAACAAAGTGCTAGATAGGGTCAGCACCTAGATGGAAGACGTGAGGCTGGAGCTCGCAGTCCACAAAACCCAGGTGATGGTGAGCACGCGGAAGCGTAACTTCCCCACCCCGCACATCCGGATCTAAGGACAGGAAGTGGAAACCACGAACGTGATGAAGTATCTGGGAGTACACGTGGATAGGTTGGTGTCGCTCACCCACCACCTGAGCCAGGCGGGCGATAAAGCCGAGAGAATCGCCTGGAACCTGGGGAGGCTGATGCCGAACCTAGGGTAACCGAAAGAACCACGAAGAAGACTGCTAGCCAGTGTGGTGAATTCGGTCCTTATGTATGGCGCACCGGTTTGGGGAAGTGCCACAGAGACCCCAAACCGCCAGCATACCCTGCTAAGAGTCCAAAGACGCGCTGCATTACGCACGATAGCAGGGTACAGCAACATCTCGCTAGAAGTCGCACTAGCACTGGTAGCAACACCACCTCTCGATCTTGTCGCCCAATCGAGAAGGGCCCTCCAGAGAGTGAAAGAGACGACGCCGCCACCCTCTAAGAGGGAAATTCGCGTAGCGAAGAGGCAACTGGAGGAGTGGGTCACAGAGTCCTGGTCCGCCAGATGGAATTGGATGAAGGAGAAGACCCTGATAAAGGACCTACGAGTTTGGGGCAACTGGATTCATGGGGAGCTGGACTTTCATTTAACACAGGTCCTCAGCGGGCACGGGTGTTTCAATGATTTCCTTTTCGACATCAGGAGAGCACCCAGCTAGATATGTGTGCATTGTGTTCAGGAAGCCGATGATGCTGAGCATACCCATATCAGTTCGTTACTAGTTCATGGGACTCGTTGAAGTGATCTTCAAGTACGTACCTACTCCATCCACCTTGCTTGAAGAGATGTGATATCGAAGTATGGTACATATTATGTAGTTGATGGGAGAGTAAAACAGTAAAATTTCCTTTCTAAGCTCATCGTGCTGTATTCAATTTACCATCAATAATATTTGGACTTTATGTCAAAATCATAAGATATTACTCTTAGACGAGTTTTCAATACGCGGCGTGTCAAAAATTTTGAGAGAATATAAAGCACGCGAAACGAATATAGCAAGCAGTACATAGATGAAGATTTAATTTATTTTTCGTTACGCAAATATACTATTTTCTTTGAAATATTGAAAAAAAGAAAAACTGCATAAAAAATATAAATTAAAAAGTTAAATAACTTCTAAACAAACTCGACCCTTCTTTACTGATGGTATCAAAAGAAAGTTCTCACTTTAAAGTTAGTCACTGAAAATAAAGTTGGAAAGCGAAAGTATTCTTTACAATTTCCATTTGTAAATTTTTCATGACGCTTCAGAAATTTTTTTCACTTTTCACCGACGCTAATCTATGTGAATACATAATATTCGTTTGTAACTTCATCAAGTGCAATTCTGACGCACGTAAATATAAAACACCGCTCGAGTGGTTTGAACTAACGCGCGATCTTTTTAATTTTCATAAATGCAGTTTAACCGAGAGCCATCACGTTCATTCATAGGCTTTTTTATCGAGTGGCTCGCATCTCCTATGAAGTATCGCGGATGAAAGAAAAAATCCACCGATGTGTCACTGGCAGCGTGCATTTTAAATCTCGCTTCGTTCGCCACCAATGGTCATAAACGAGAAGCCGTTGAAATACGTCATGAAAACGCCGCAGAACGATGGAAAAAATACAAAATTCTGAAATCACATCGCGCCTCTCACCTTATGCAAGCGACGGGCAATAAGCCAATTTTTGTGGTCAATAAAACCGACGCGATAAATAATCGTACCTTCATTCTCAGACGAGCATCGACGAAATCAACTCACCGAACGTAACGTTGTTAAACTAGGACCGTTTAATAATTTATAATTGATTCGTTTCACAAAGAAATGGTCTCTAATAAATTTCCCATCGACTTGCAAATTGCCCATTTCTTGCGCTTCCGCTTTTCGATTACCATCTACAAGCATTAAATGTTTTAAAACCTTAGAAACTTCCCAATTCACCTTCAGCTTCGTTTTTAATTCTTCCAAGAGTAATTCAACGATGAAATTTACCATCTTTAGCGTTCGAGTGGTAAAATTGTGTTCGCGAATTGACGATCTCGAGTGGTCTTTTGACACCTTTTCGTTAGCTGTTTATGAGGGAGTTTTTTTGTTCGCTCGAGCACCCTTTGCGGTGTGTTGATTCTACGATAGAAATCGGCGTCGATAAGTTACCTAATTAGTTTTTTAGCCTCTTTAAGAGATGCTCAAATATCTTCGCGAATTCCAGAAGTTGTTTTTCAACTTTGCGAGAACTGAAGCGAATCTTATATTAAGTGGTGTTCACGTCATGATTAGAGCATTGTTTTCGATTTCGGTCAAATTTACACATAATGTATCATATAGAAAGAGTTTTCCTTCATTAATTGCTTTCAAGATTCCAAATACTTCGTAATATCACACACAAATACGCAAGCTGAAATTCTACACATATGTTCTGAACATCTTTGAAAATTCGTAACAATCGTGTGTTGAGTTTTCAATGAAAAACTAGGCTACTACAGGTCACCTAAAGCATCTGATTTAGGTAAGAAGGATCAAGGAAAGGCAACCACTTATCTTCATGATTCAGACAATTTCTAACTAATTGGCTTATGTCTATTATGAATTTATGATATCGGTATTATATCAGGGGCTCAGATCAGCAGCCAAAATAATGAGGAATGCTGGAATGCGTCTAAATCAAGATGCTTTAATTGAATGCTCCAGGTTGTAGCCAAAACGAACAATGAGTGAGAGAAGTGGTTAATTTGATTTTAATATAAAAGAATAAAAGAGTAAGCAGAGCCACACTATATCACTGAAGCTGAGTTTTTAACTAGGGCTTCTTCAGTTTTGCAAATAACGTTGCCAACTCCTTCATGTCTACAAGCCACACCCAGTACCAAGTCTGAAAATCTCCACTCGTCACTTAAGAATAATTTTAGAATTAAGTTAGTATTAATTGTTGTGTAGTAATTATATGAATACATATTCTTCAAATTATAGAACTTGAGACCCTTCAAGCTCTCCTCAAGTTTTGATGATCCGCCATTTTGAACTAATTTTTACCGGAATTCAAAGGTTCATATTCTAGAGCCTAACTAACTCTAGACACCAAGTTTGACCTTTCTAAGTTGATTTGGTAAGGATATATGGAAAATTTTAGAAATTTCATGACGCATAACTTCCTCAAAAAACTGTTTTTTGCTTCAATTCCTTCTCAGATGCACTTGGGAAGCTGAAATGTGGACATGTTGGTGTCCATAATTCACACTTTTATATGAAATAAAAAATAAAAAAATTTGAGCCATTTGCCTCTTCTCCAGCCCTCTTCAAAATTTGAGTGATCCGCCATTTTGAGGAATATCGAAAAAATGAAAAAGTATTTTTTTTGCATTTCCGAAAAAAAGTCTCTCACTAAATTTTAAACGATTTTCATCCACCTAATACCGATGTCACGTACTGTAGTAAAATAGGAAGATTTAACACGACCAAATTTCAGCTTTTCGAATGATACGAGGCTCCTCAAGCATCCTCAAATTTTGAACATGCGCCATTTTGAATTCATTTTGATTCAAATTTGAGGGGTCATATTCTAGTCCTCAAGTAACACTACACACGAAGTTTGACCTTTCTAGGTCGATTTGGTGAAGAGGTATGGAGGATTCATTAAATTTCCTGCAGTAATTTCCCCTCCAAAAGCTATTTTTTACTCTAATTCCCCTCAAAATGCACTTAGGAAGCTGAAATTTTGACATGTTAATATCCGTGACTTACCCTTGCATACGAAATCAAAAATGAAAAATTTGAGCTATTTACCCCTTTTCCAGCCCCTCTCAAATTTGAGTGATCCATCATTTTGAGGTGTATCAGGAAAAAAGTACTTTTGTTGCATTTTGAAGAAAAGTCTCTCATCAAGTTTTGAGTGAATTTCATGAATACCCGCTAGCGCTAGCGTGAGAGAAAAAATATACATATACCAAAAAGTTTGACATTTGTCGTGTGATTACAAATGGTCTGAAATGCAAAGATTTGAAGACCATACCCTTCATTAAGCTAACAAATTTGAGAAGTCATCAAACTGAAATGGCATTCCTAATATTCACACACTAAAAGAGCTAATATAGCTCATTAAAGTTGAAAAGAGGATTCACAGGAAAGTGAAGTTATGAAATATAGATACCTATATTTTATTTAAAAAAATAAAAAAAAACAATTAGCATTTTCAACACATTTAATAATTTGATTGATATTTTTAAAAGTTGTTTTGTAATTTTTCGCAAGATTGTTTTGTTGCAATATACTACAACACTATTATTCTATTTACCCATTCTTGAAATACTTATTATGATTAAATTTGCATTCAACATTGAGAAAACTTTTCTTCACTCCAAATAACCTTCTATCGCTCGAATCCTCCTCCATTTGGAAAATCCGTGATGGCAATCATCGTTAAAATACTCATTAAAATTACATCGTTTTTTGTACGTTGAAGGAAACCTTCAACGAAGCAAAACGTCAGATATTATTAATACGTTGAATAAACAAAGTCACCATTAAATTGTGGTCACTAGTACATTTTTAAAATAAATTACCCCCCACGCGGAAATAAAATAACTACTTTAAAACAACGTTTTCTACGCCGCCATAAATTATGTGGCTAAAATTACACAGTTGAAGCATTGGTTAAAAAAAAAAGCTCCAACGCAAAAAAAAAGTAATTTTTCGTTAACTCGAAAAATTTTAATAAACTGGATCGATTTAAGTCGTTCCACGACAGGTATTTACGGCGAATCGGTTATGCAATTTCATAACCATGTACGTGTTTAAGGAGAGCTCGTGTTGCATTTATAGGCGTAAAACTATATTATTTTTGTCGACTTAAATTCACACGAACGAGTTGAAAAGGTCGCTACGAAGAGCGTGTTCAACGTGAACGAATTTCAAGTCTTCGTTTAATATAATAGTCGGCGTTAATTACGCGCGATACTTTTTCGAGCCGGGATTCGTGCGGCCTGACTCGTCAACGGTAAACGAAAAAAAATCGCTACGTTGTGCGATAATACTAGTTGAACGGTTTATTATATACGGGTAATTAAATTACACATACATTTACATTGGGCCTTAGCGGATTCAAAGAGAACACACCGAATAAACCGACAACAAATTGACACTGACGCGTAAATCATGTTTGAATAAACATTTACTCGGTAAACTTGTAGTAACTTACCAGTGATTTGTTTACATACCGGTGTACCTATCGATGGAGATTATATTACGTTAATTGATCGTTTTCGTATTGATTAGCCGGCTCGAGCAAGAAGGAAAAAATATCCATCGAAATTCTCGCATAATGGCCTTATTGATTTAATACGCGCTTTACACCTACATAGTGTGTTTCAATTCAGAAGCACCACCTGCAAACCACAAATAGAGCAACTCAAGTTGCATACATGTGTGGTGGTCTGCCTGTACGAAAATTTGAAAGGGCTAAGATAATTATGATAGATTGAAAAAAATTAAATTGTTAGAACTATCAAACATCTACGCTAAAATATTAAGCACGTCAGTTTAGGGTTTGAACCTTTTCCAAAATATTTTTTTCTTTTGTAACAATGAAGCATCTTTTAACGAAGTACCTAAGAAAAAAATGAAAAACCAAGAATTATTTTAGAATTTGCAATTTTTGATTTTTTATACCATAAGCATTTTATGCTCCTAAGCTAGCCATCGATAACGTAACCTTATCATAGATTTGCACTGAGCGTGGTAGAGCGTTTAAATGCGGCATTGTCGAGTTATATATTTTAGTCAACAAACATTTTTGGAGTATGAAGTATCATGAGAGGCACCAAAATCAGAATAGGTTAGTCACTTTAGTTCATTCTATCATATAACTCCACAATAAACAATCCTTGGCCTCTCTTGCATCCCCACCATATTTTGAAGTCAATAACCCCTTCTCCTCCCCTCCAATATCATATGTGAAGATGATTTTGGGATATAGTATATGTTTTATTCACAATAATATGTATGAGTTAATATTAAGTACATTTTGACTAATTTGAGGCTTCGCAAGTTCTACCCAAATTTTGAACATCCACCATTTCGCATCCATTTTGACCTAAATTCAAGAGATCATGTTCTGGCTACCGACTAACTGTATATGCAAAGTTTGACCTTTCTAGGTTGATTCGGTTAGGAGATATAGAAGATTCTAGAAATTTCACGACTCAAAACTTTCATCTCCTTACCAAATCGAACTAGAAAGGTCAAACTTTGTGTCAGGTAGAATTATTAATGGGTACAAGATATGGCCCTTCACATTTGGGTTACAATAAATACGAAATGGAGAATGACTAGAATTTGAGGAAGCCTTGAGGAAGCTTAAAAAGCTCATATTTGATAAATTTGATGGCATATTATTCAAAATGTGATGAGGTTGGTGAGAAGTTGGAAATATTTTATTATGGCATTAGATGATAAAGTGATCTCAACTGGCCAAGATATTTCACTTTTATTTTCCCCAAGTTACCAAATATGGAGGGGAGTTGAAGCAAAAAAATGGCTAATGGAGTGAAAATCACGGTAAGAAATTCCATAATTAATCTTGCATATCTCCTCACAAAATGGCTAGAAAGGTAAAACTTTAAATATGGGGTTAGTTAGAGATGAAAATATGACAACCCTGAATTTGGGTCAAAATCATTTAAGAATGAATCGAAAATGACACATGGTAAAAACTGAGTTGAGCTTGTTCCTCCGGGATTCGCATCTAGCGAATAAGGGTCTGACAAACACGGGCACTATAGCCAGCTCTGGCATCGTTTCTTATTTCTCCATGCCAGAACTATTCCTTTTTCAATTCTCCAGGGACCCCAGACTGCAGTTATGAATCAGAGCAATTGTAGTTCCGGGAGCGGGCTTTGCAACCCCGGAAAATCCCAGCTCCAATGGGCGTAATTTTTCCCATTGGTCCCAAAGCACACTCTGTTGCTGGGTTGTCTATCCTTCCTTAAAGAAATCCTTCTTCAACCACTTTCCATACCTTGACCACGGGTATATGTAGCAGCTCATCAACGTAACAGTTAAAGAAAAAGCCCTTAAAGAGTTTGTGAGTCTTGCTACGTCAGATCCTTTCAGTGCTCCATCTGGGACCTTAGAATCTGGCAGGTAGGAAATGAAATGGCATATAATCCTATTGATAAAAGTGCTATAGTTACATATAAGTTGGTGCTTCAAAAGGGGACCCTTATTGACACTATTCCACCCATATAACTGTACAGCAGTTCTTTTATTATCAGCTGAAACTCCTATGGGTCCCTGATTACCTAGGTGATGATGAGTTATGGGGGTGCAATGGGCTATGAATGGCCAAAATGCACGATGCTTGAACAACCCAATTAGATCTGAACCTGAACCTGAACCTGAGTTGAGCATGAGAAGCCTAAAACAGCTAAAATTTGGAAAATATGAGCTTTTTGTATTGTTGTGGACAAATATTACTTCAAGTCTCAATTTGAACTTTTTGTGTATTTTGTGGAGAGGTAAAGTAGGGAGTTTTAGACTCTGTAACAGATGTGGCAGCATGGCTGTTTACTTTTCTGGCTGAGTTTTCAATGAAAACGACAGTCTACGTTTGCATTTCAGATCGTTTAGTGTTAAGTCATGAAATTTCTTGAATCTTCCATACCTTCTCACCAAATCGATCTAGAAAAATCAAACTCCGTATTTGAGATTAGTTGGTAACCAAAATACGACCTTTATAATTTAGGTTTAAATAGATGCAAAATGGCGGATTATCAAAATTTGAGTAGAGCTTGAGGAGCCTCAAATTAGTAAAAATGTAATTCATATGAAGTCATGTGATTACTGGGAATAAGAGGTATACTATATCCCGAATTCACTTTCACAGATGATATGACAGGGGAGGAGGAAGGGTTATCAATCCAAAAATGTGGTGGGGATACACGAAATGTTGACTTTTTTTATGTTGGTGTTATATGGTAAAATGAGTCCAAGTGACTAATATATTCTGATTTTAATTTTCCGAGTGAATTTGGAGGGGAGTCAGAACGAGGAACAGCTTTTGGAGGGGAAATTCTTCACCAAATTGACCTAGAAAGGTCAAACTTTGTAAGTAGGGTTAGATGATGACCAGAATATGGGCTCTTAAATATGGTTGAAAATGGATCAAAAAAGGCAAATCGAAAAATCTGAGGATAATTTGAGTAGCCTAACGTATAATTTGAAGAATACATATGTGTTCATATACTATATGAATTATGCATAGCAAAAAAAATGTACTACATTTATTTTAAATTCAACTTTTCAAGTGGTTTTGGAAGGGATAGAGTAGGAGTTTTTAGACTTGGTACTGGGTGTGGCCTTTACACATAAAGGGGTTACCGAGGTTATTTGCAAACCTGAACAAGCTCCTATTGAAAACTCAGTTCCAGTAATCCAGCATGGTTGCTTACTTATTTACAACTTTTCATTGCTCCTTCAAATGTTTAAAAAGGCAAACCACCATACACATATGTAACTTGAATAGCTCTGTTTGCAGTATGGGGGTGGCACACTGGTACGCCAAAAATAGGACACCCTGTAGATACAAAACGCGAACTTAAAGGCGAATAAGAAAAAGCATAGAGAAGGCACTTTAAGAAATGTCATTTAAATATAGTGGAAAAAAGACGAGTCTCCATTTAAAGTAATCTGTATCCTTTTTACTTCCGGCCATCGCAATTGAACGCCATTCAAAAAAATCACCCTGCCAAGAAAGGTACTTTGTGAATAGTCTGCTCGAACATTTATTATATTCGACTGGCAAGTATTTTCCTTTTACTCGAAACCGTCGTCCGAGTACTATAAATAGCTCGATCGTCCGATGCGCCCGAAATTTTCCTCTCCCCTATCGACAAAAAAGAAACGATTGACAGAGGCTTTTGCGGCGGTAGATTTGCGGCGTATTATAATTTCAATTACACGACCCCATTCAGGTAATCGCCAAACCGTTCGTTTAAGCGAACCGGTCGGGCTAATTAAAATAAAAATCACATCGACTAAAATCTACGTACTTCTAAAAGCACACTATATTTCGAAGGCGATAGATTTTTTTATTCGGCCCAGCGAACGGGATTCTCGTATTACCAATGTTATATATAATCTGAATAACGACCTATACAAAAAAGTTATTCAAATTGCCTACTTAAATTTTTTTACTCGGGATACGGCGGCGACGAGGGTTATAAAAAAGCCCTCCGCGTCGTAAGAAGTGCAGGGCGTTAAATAAAAATGTTGTACGGTAATTTTTCACGTAGCCTTTTTTTCGGACTTGTTTTTCTTCAACTTTTCTTCGCGCTGTTTACTCCGCAAGACATGGTTCTTGTGTTTTTTTTTTCGTTTTCGTTTTATTTCGGTACGAAAAGCATGCATAATGAGCGGCCTCAATCCCTTAAAACTTATTCTCGTATTTTAAAATACTTCGTGAGATAAATTTTTACAACTTGTTTTGCATCGCTATGCTATGTACTATACGTGTAGTAAGAGCGAATGTAGACTATTACCATTCTTTTCCCTCTTTCCTTCGGCCGTCCGTAGCTCGCTAAACTAACGTGTAATTAATTTGGTCGGCGAGTTTTCCACACAGTATAACAGCCCGTTTCGAACTCGCCTTAATCCGATTTGCTAATCGGTGCAGGTTTTCATGCAAGCCGGAGATTACACGAGCGATTCTTACGCAGCTCTAAAGGAGAGCAACAGGCCGATGAAAAATATCAATGAATTGGAAATTTAATTAAAACTTAACATCGTCTATGGCGGCTCAAGAATCTAAAATATTGAGATGTACTCGCGTCCGCCGTCTTCGTATTCTAACCCGATGCTCTGCGCAAAAATGTAAAATCAAACCGAACCCTTTTGGATAAGAATTAAATTATACATTGATTTTTGTATAAATTAGATGTACAACGAACTGTCGGTCTCTTTTTCTTTCACAGTTTTATGGCGGTAGATTTTAAATTATGTAAACGCGAATAATTTGCATTTTTACTCTTGGCAATTTTATTAAAAAATTCAAATTACCAATGGAAAAATTAAAATGTTTGTTGTACTTATTATCGGTAGTCCTTAAGAAAATTGATTTGAATAATTTTCCAGACGATATTCGGCGCGTGTTTTCACGCTAAGCAAGTTCGCCGCTGGTGGGGAAAGCTGTGAGGAGAATGAAAGGCTGAAAAGTAAGGAAATAGTATTTCCTTATTAATTTTACATTTTAGCGCATTTTTCCCTTAAAAGTGGTCCCAAGAAATGAATTGTTTTGTGCAAAAATTTCAATGATAAATATGATATTATTATTTCGAAAGCAATGCAGAGTTATCTCAATCACGAATTCAGCAGAGCAAAGGTGGTAGTAAGTATATGGAGGAAATTATCAATTAATACGTAAAATACGAACTCCGGCAGGTATTCATGAAATTCGCTCAAAACACGGTGAGAGGCTATCCTAGAAAATGCAAAAAATTATTCTTTTGTTTTTTCGATACACTTCAAAATGGCGGATCATTCAAATTTTGAGGAGAGCCGGAGAAGTTGCAAATAATTCAAATTTTTTGGTTTTAATTTCGTATAGAAGAGTGAGTCACGGAAACAGCATATCCTAATTCAAGCTTCCTAAGTGCATTAGGAGAGCAGTTGGAGAAAAAAACAGCTTTTTGAGCAAATTTTGAGTCATGAAATTTCTAGAATCTTCCATACATATCAACGAAAGGTCAAACTTGATGTCTAGAGTTATTTGGTGGCTAAAATATGACCTATTAAATTTGGATCAAAATGGATCCAAAATGGCGGATTATCGAAATCTGAGTAGAGCTTGAGGAGCCTCAAATTGGAAAAAATGTAATTAATATGAACTCATGTGATCATTGGAAATAAGAAGTATTTTATATTCCAAACTCACTTTTACACATGATGTTGAAAGGGAGAAGGAGAAGTTATCTTTCTCAAAATATGGTGAGGGTGCACGAGATATCGAAAAATTTTTATTGTTTTGTCATATGATAAAATGAGGCCAAGTGACTTACCTATTCTGATTTTACCTTTCCAAGAGCACTTGGAAGGGAGTTGTAGCGAAAAACTGTTTTTGGAGGGGAAATTACTACAGGAGATTTCATGAATCCTCCAAATCTCCACACCAAATCGACCTAGAAAGGTCAAACTTTGCATGTGGAGTTGGTTGTTCTATAGAATATGACCTCTTAAATTTGGGTCAAAATGGATTCAAAATGGCGGATCGCATAAATTTGAGGATAATTTGAGAAATATGTGTTCACATGATTATTGCATGGCAATAAATGCTACATTTTTTCTAAATTTAACTTCTCAGTTGGTTTTGGAAAGGATAGGGTAGGTGTTTTCAGACTTGGTTTTCGGAGTGGCTTATAGGTTTGAAAAAGTTAACAATGTTATCCGCAAACCTGAAAAAGTTCCAATTAAAAACTCAGCTCCAGCAATGCGACATGGCTGCTTACGCTTTTTTTTACACGAAATATATTATGTTTTGAAATTGGGTGACAGATTAGGCAACGGGGGAGGGGGTTGGGAGAATGGTCGTTATATAGCTCATTGGACAGGAAATTCAATTCTGAATACTTTTGGTAGTTACAAAAAATGTTGCCGCATCTTCCAAACTTTTCGATGAAACGCGAAAGATGTGATTTTCATGTGTTTTCAACATAAATGAATTTTGATGAGAATGAATGTGTTCATTATATGTTGAGGTATAACTTTTGTTCAAAATTTTTTTTCTATATTGTCCATAGATTAGATGATACACGCATTCGAAACATTGTGGGTTGAAGACTGGGAAAAAGGGAGGTATAGAAATGGGCATACTAGCAAAATTTATTTGTTTAGTGTCCAAAACAATAATCAATTATAAAATCGCTTTTAACGGGGATAGCGAGTGGATGCACAATTGAGACCTGACTAATTACTCGCGAAGAAAGTGGAGAACTGTTATTATTATAATCTTCACTTACAGCATATAAAAATGCCAGCCTAAATGTATCCTAACATGTTGAAAAATTTATCGAATGCGTCGAAAAAAAAGAATAGAATAAAGATTATACCCTGGTAAAGTTTATTTAAACGAAAGCGCCAGATTATGAAGAGACCTACAAAAACACTCGAACGTAAAAGTAAACGGTGCGTTTAAGGCGACAACTTTAAAACCAACACATCGACACCAAACAGTCTGAAAATGTCGTCTAAAAGGCGAAAAATACTTCCAACGTGAAATTTTCAATTCGATAACGCATATGTGCAGAAAATTTTTCTTTTCCCCTTTTGATAAATACTTATGAAATGAGATTTTCGCACGAACGGTGTAACATTTATTCGTAGCGTACAGGACGACTTAGCGGAGCTGCATGTACATAATCGAGGTAAATGAGAAATCGTGCATCGAGCTCCTTACAAGGTTAAAAATTCAACCTTGGAACATGCGATCACTTAACTTCAATTTAAAGCAATTTCGTTTACAGGCTATACCGGCTAAATGTAAAGCCATAAAATGAAAATACTTTCGATACACTTTTCAATCCGGTCGGAATTTTGCGCCGCCATATAGCGACGTTTTTAATATTTCGTCCGATTACAAATTTACGTGCTACGCTATTTTTCCTTCTTGCGCATATGAACTCATGCTGCTTTACAATTCTCTCACTATCTACTACTAAAGGTTCCAGTAGACGTCTGCAGAATGTAATAAAAAACTATCCGGTTAATTTTTCCCTTTTTTCTTTTTATCGATAAATGGAATATCCCCTCTCTCCTCGACGGTGTTACGCTGTTGCAAAGTGCAATTTAAAAAACAATAAAAATTTTTATGAAGAAACTATGCCATTTGCGAACGGCTAGTAAAGTCGAAGGTAAGCCATATAAAAAGCGAAAGAAGCATCTCTCGCGATTTATTGTATTTGCACAAAAAATTATCCAACTTTGCGTTACTTTGACATACTTTATGGTCTTTTTTTTTGTCGTTTAAGCAATTTATAACTATTTATTAATGCGAAAGTCGTTTCAAGGTTTTTTTTACAACTTTAAAAGAAACAAAATTACCATTAATTTACCAAATGGTGTTTATTTTTTGATATTTTTCAATTTTTCATCTCATCTAATGAAGTAACGGAGCTATTGATATTTGATAAACCGAAATATAAGTTAGATGAATTGATAAAGGTTTGATATGTTTCTATAATCAAACTTTTGTTAGAACTAGCGTAGCAAACTTCAAACCACCTTTGATAGCATTTCAACTTTTAATTCAGTCAGTACTGGTCAAACAGGTTTTCGGTTGGTGTTACTGGGTTTCCTGGTTAATAAAGTAGTCGAACGGGTTTCCTAAACCAGTATAGCAAACTTTAAGGCATATTTTATGACTTTTTCATTTCAACTAAACCCATGTTTTATTCAATTGATATGAGTGAAATAAGTTTTTCAAATGATATTACTGATTTATAAACTAGTTGAATGAATTTCTAAAACAAATGTAGCAAATTTCTTACATATTTACCATCTTTGATTAGCATTTCAGCAACTTTTAGTTCAATCAGTACTGTCAAACAGGTTTTTGGTTAGTATTACTGGTTTTACTAATTTATAAAGTAGCCGAATGGATGTCCTTAACCAATATAGCAAATCTTCAACTATATTTTATGACTTTCCTATTTTCACGTCACCAAACTTTTATTCAATTGATACGAACAAGTTTTTTCGATAATATTATTGATTTATGATGCTAGTTGAACCAGTTTCTAGAATCAGTATAACAAAACTTTAAACTATATTACATTTACCACTGTTTGATTTAGGTTTGAACAAGTTTTAATTCAATAAGAACCAGTCAAGCAGGTTTTTGAGTGGTAATTACTGATTCATAAACAAGTTGGACGGGTTTTTTAAACAGTATATCGAAGCTTAAACTATATGTTCTGATTCTTCTATTAGCATTTAACCAAACTTTCATTCGATTAATACTAGGCAAGCAAGTTTTTTTAGATGATTTTACTAGTTTATTAGCCAGTTAAACGAAGCTAAAATCAGTTTTGAAAACTTTCAATAAACATTTACTATTTTTTGATTAGCATTTATCCAAATTTTAATTCAATAAGAACCAGTCAAGCAGGTTTTTGGGTTGTAATTACTGGTTTTACTGGTTTATAAACAAATCGGACGGGTTTTTTAAACAGTATATCGAAGCTTAAACTATATGTTCTGATTCTTCTATTAGCATTTAACCAAACTTTCATTCGATTAATACTAGGCAAGCAAGTTTTTTTGGATGATTTTACTAGTTTATTAGCCAGTTAAACGAAGCTAAAATCATTTTTGAAAACTTTCAATATACATTTACTATTTTTTGATTAGCATTTATCCAAGTTTTAATTCAATAAGAACCAGTCAAGCAGGTTTTTGGGTGATAATTACTAGTTTTACTAGTTTATAAACTAGTCGAACGGATTTTTTTAACCAGTATAGCGAAGCCTATACTATATATTATGATTCTTCTATTAGCATTTCACCAAACTTTTATTCAATTGAAACCAGGCAAACAAGTTTTTTAGATAATTTTACAAGCTTACTAGCCAATTAAACGAGGTTGAAATCAGTTTAGCATACTGTGAACTATACGTATACATTTAACATTTTTTGATTACCGTTTATCCGCAAGTTTTAATTCAATAAGAACCACCCGAGCAGGTTTCTGGATGATAATTACTGGTTTTACTAATTTATAAACTAGTTGAACGGGTTTTTTCACCAAACTATATTTTATAATTCTTCTATCAGCATTTAACTCAACTTTTATTCAATTAATACTAAATAGGAAAATTTGCCAATTGAACAGCGGAATGTAGTACCCCGGAATTTTGAAAAAATTCAATAAAATCGTTTAATTCATCAATTTACCCCATTTAGTGAATCCAAAAGAACTGCCTAACTGGCAATAAAATCGGAAAATTTCAAATTTTGATAAATTTATAATCACGTAAATTTGTTTTTTGATTTGGCAAATTTCTGCATTGTTATTTAACAAATTTTCAGTTTTTAACCCTGCCTACCAAATCGGCTAATTTCGTCGCTAAGCAAACCTTAAACTTGATTTACCATTTTTCCATTAGCACTTGACCAAACTTTTGTTCAATAGGTACATATACTAGTCATGCAAGTTTTTAGGTAGTATCAGTCACTGATCTTATCAATTCATAAACAGTGAAACGTTTATTTTTTTTTAATCGGAAAATATAGCAAAGCTTCAACTATATCTTAGAACTTTTTGAGTAGATACTACTTAACCACCCTTTTGTCCAGTCAGTACCAGTTAAGCAGGTTTCTCCAGCGATATTACTGTAGTGTGTAATAATCAAATTGATTTTTTGAAGAAGTATAGCAAACTTTAAGCAGTACTTCACAACTATTTGACTAGTATTATTAGTTGAATACTGAGCTTACTAAAATTGAAAAAAAAAAGAAGTTACATAAAATTTACTTAGACATAAAAATGCGACAAAAAAACCGTCAGGAATGCCTAAATAATAATACCAGATACATTGTTACATAATAATATATGTACAACAAGGATTTCCTCTATTGAGTTTCATTTAACAACAAGTCTAACGAAAATACACAGTTATAAGAATCTATCACAATAAGAATGCACCAAAAAGGAAAAAAATCCACTTTATGAATCCACTCCAATACGGAGTGTTGAAGCAGCCACTTGGAATTGAAGCGTTTCATTAAATAGTGCTCATGAAAAACAACAATGTATTGAATAAAAGAGTGATGAACGCTGATGAACGAGTCATTGTTTACCATAGCACGTTTATACATATTAGAGAGAGTTTCGGGTGACAATAATAGGAAAGGTAACCTTTCAAGTCATTGTAGTATTAATGCAAGCAAATGAAATAATTAAAAGTTGACTCGACGAGTTCAAACCATTTCTAAGATGATGTAATGTTACGCAAATTTTGAACCGGTGACTTATTTCATGTAAACTTTTTTTGATAATATGACAAAAGGATCGTTGTTTTATCCGAATGCTTTGTAAGTTATCTGAGGGATTCAACATTTCGATAGGTTCGTGTGGTACAAATTGCCTAAGCAGCAGTTTTTAGGATGATGTTAGATAAGTTGCCTACTTGTATGCCTATGAGGTGTTCGTAGTATAATTTGAATACATTCAAGTCGAATAAGTTGCCTAAGTATCAGAGGGTTCTGGCATAAGTGTATGATAAGTTGTCTATCTAGCAACTTATGCGGTGTGTTTGATCTCCTAGTTTCATTTATATTTTGATGATGAAACATTTTTCCGCATTAGTTTTTTTCTTCGTTGTTATCAAATTCATATCTAGTGGTTTTTCTTTCGAATGAACCGTTTCCATTTTTGTGGTTTACAGTTCACAGCGAAATGGTGAAAAAGATGTCAACACTATCAATGAATCATTATACCCAAAATATTTCAACTGTGGCAGTCGTAACGGTTGATAAAAATAGGCAAAGAAGATTAATACGAGGTGATGGAAATTAAATACGAGGTACCTAAAATATCATATCTCAACAAGCACTTATACAAAACGCCAATTTAAATCTGCCTACCTGCTTCCATCATAATGAAATGATTGATATAGAGCTATTGGAGGGGAAGATGCTATCATCATTTAAAACGAGTCCAGCAACAACAATTATTCTTCGCGTGTAATTTAATCAATATCTAGAAGATGAACGAGCAAATGAAGAAGAAAGTGATCCTAAACACTTGTCAAATGGTAAAGAGACGCCGACAATGATAGGTAGAAAATTAGCTCAACCGAAAACCACACAATCACCTCACCTTTTCACCTTTCATCTCGTGCCAGCGTTTGGAAGATTGCGAAATTTAAAATCCGCATAATTTGCTCGCCTTATACGTATACGCCATTGAGCAGAGAGATGAAATGGAACGGTACGCTGAGGTGAATCGCGTTTAATCTCTTGCGGTTTGATTTATTCACTGATAAGGACAATAAGCTAAAACGTTGTATAATGCGAAAAAGAAAAATACTATTTACAGTCACGCGATTCAATCAAAGTATTCGTCATGTTTCAAATCAATTTCTACATACATAAGAATAAAGTATCGTCGACACTCACCAGTACTTTGAGTTTTGATATCCAGAACACGAATGAATTTTTTCCCAATATTCGCGAGCCGACCGATAACCCAAGTTTTTGAAATGTTAAAAATTAATCACAACTTTATTTTTTATCTAAACTTTGCCCAACACCGACACACGCATACAAAGTAACGCTAAAACGATGAATGAACCAACCGAGAGAAATAAAACGCGGCTACTTCGGCGTACCCGGCGCTAAAATAGCGGAGACGCCCGTTTTACTTTCTCTAAACTGCTTCGTCCAAATCGATGTGATATCCCATTCGTTGGCCCACAGATAGCGCCACTGCGCCTTCACGTCGCCCATCATATTCGGCGGGGAATGAGTTGGTGCTTTTTTTAGTTTTTTCGCCTCCGTAGAGGGGCCGATTACCGAAATTTGAATTATTCTAAATTCTGAAATTCGTGAACGATAGCGAACCATGTATGATATTTAGGGTGGCTGCGGCCTTTTCACCGTAATTATTGGCTCGATTTAGGCGTAGCTATAAATGTCGTTCTCTCGTGTGCGAGAAATTAAATGCCGCATCTCGGTTCAGTTTTTCGGGTCGCTTTTTTTTTTCATAACAGGTATTTTTACCGTGACGAATGAAACGTAAAGATATGATGCGAAATATGGAGCGGTACACCGAATCGTCTTTTCTTTCATATTATACCACCTATTTTTCATTCTCCGGCGTACCGTGACGTAAATGATGCTCTAAATATGCCAATTTGAAAGTGGCAACGGAGCGTCGAAAATTTCACCCGGATTAATATAGATTTTATCAAAAAGAAGTACTTTTTAATAAAATACTAGTTGAAATTCACCAAAAAACCTATAAATGATTAAAGCTTCGAATTCGTTAAAAAAAATCTCAAAACGTTTTAGAAGTAAAACTTGAAAAAAAAAATACTTGAACCAACTCATTAAAATCACACAACATAAAGCCTAACTAACATGAATAAAAATTGATGCACCCTAATTCCTGAAATTTCCTTGATGAAAGATATTACAAAACGCCTGCAATTATAACCCTATAAACTGCATAATCAAATTCTTGAAATCTATCATGATGAAACCTTATTTACACACAAATTCGTTCATATGTGACAGATAAGCAGTGATGTCAAAATGCGCGCATTTGCGCGAGCATGCGCGCATTTAACCGCGCAACATCTCCAATTTGTTACCATGTTCAAAAACAAGGGGTCGAACAGATGTTCCCAGCCATTATAACCAATATATAAACAAATTAGAAACATTTGTAGATAAAAAAAAAGATGTAAGAAGCCATGCTGAATTATTGGAGCAAAGTTTGTTCTGTTTTGGAAATAACATTTCTAAATCATTCATGACTACAGGCCACACCCAATACAAAGTCTGAAAACCCCCACTGTATTCCTTCTAAAACTACTTCAGAAGTTGCATTTGGGACAATTACAGCATTTTCTTATCATGATAATCATATGAAGAATGAATACAATATGTTTCTCAAATTATAAATAGGTACTTGAGGCGTTAAGGTTCCTCCAATTATCATCATTTCAAATCTACGTTGATACAAATTAAAGACTGAAAAGGTTATATTCTGGTCACCAATTAACCCCACATACAAATTTCAAAGTTGATTTGGTGAAGGAAGAGAAATATAAAAGATTTAAGTTATTTCATCACTCAAAACTTCTCCAAGAAGCCGTTTTTTGCTCCAACTCTCCTTAAAATACACTTAGGAAGCTGAAATTATATATGATGGTATCCGTAAGTCACTCTTTTATTTGAAATAAAACAAAAAATTTGAGGTATTTGTCCTTTCTCCAGTCTCTCTCCAAATTTGAGTAATCCGCCATTTTAAATTTTTTCTCTTAAGCAAAAAAGTGCTTTTGATGGATTTATAAGAAGGATCTCTCACCAAGTTTTGAGCGAATTTCATAAATACCAGTCAGCACTACAGTGTGGAAAAATATACCGGGTGACTACTTGATTCGAGCACCCAAGCGAAAAAATTAGCTAAAAGGTGAAAAAATTCAAAACAAATATGCATTTTTGACAACGAAAGTATGAATTAAAATTTTGCGTTTCATTGATAAACGCTTTTAAGCATTAAATAAATAATATTTATGGTATTTATTCTCGCTAACATCATTCAAATACATAATTTATTTCTATTTGGGAAAGATTTTTGCGCTTGGGGTGCTCGAATCAAGTAGTCACCCGGTATACATATAATTATATCAAATCAAAAACTTAGGCATTTGCTAGATGATTACAAATAGCCTGAAATGCAAAGACTTGAAGACTCTAACCTATCCCAACGCCTCGACTCTCCTTCCCAAATCAGGTAGGCCGTAATAGCTATCGTTTTTTGACCGTATAAATAATAATTTAATTAGCACATTACTATAAAGTATATAGAGATCACAGCATAGGGGATACCATTCAGGCTCACAGTAAGATTATCTGTAATAGGTTGTAGCTTTTGTTAACGCTATATTCAATATCAGCGTCACTAGACGTGAATTTTGATATGCAACATGTCTTTTTGAGCATGCGCACAAGAAGGCCGACCACAAGCTTGAGAATGCGCGAAAGCGCACGAGCATGCTTATTTGAGCATGCGGACCTTGACATCACTGCAGATAAGTTACATAACTATAATGCCTAAAATTTATCTTGATAAAAGGTTTTATAGTCCAAGAGCCGAACCTGTCGAAAATGGGCCGAAATAACTGAAAGCTGGAACCTGTGCCAAAAGTTAGTGTATGTACCCCTACTTCGAAAACCACCGGTCTGCCGATCCACAGTTGCTGCTTTTAAGCATAGCGAAAGCTGAAAAGTTCGCAATTTTTATAAACTTTTGGCCGAAAATACTGAAGTTTGAAATTGAAATCAATTACAGGATTTTTGCGCTGAATCAGAATATGTAGGTCTGCCGGCCCTAAAGAGCAGCTAAAGGCTCCACAGAGGGGGTTAAAGGGGGAGAAAACTCGAAAAAATCAAGTATTTTCGATGAAATTCATATAAAAATCGCATAATGTCAGATTAACGACACCACAATGGCAAACGGAATGTATAATTTCATATGTTTTCTTGGAAAAGAATTTTTAAAATGATGCCACTTTACCTGTAAACATCAAAAAAATGAGGCTACTACCACCGTAGACCGAAAAAATTTCTTCTGTATGAAAAATAGAATGTAATTGGTAAAGTGACATCACCCAAATAACCACGCAAGTGACGTCATGACACATAGCTAAATTGATGAGCAATGTGATGGTAAAGTGACATCAAAAAAAAAGATGCCACTTTACCGGTAGACGACGAAAAATCATGCCACTTTATCCATAGATAAATCTATAGGCCTATACATATTGGAAAACCAAAATCGAAACTTCAACACTTTTGTTCTAGGTTCATTATTCTATACTAATATTGTTTCAGCTTTGCACTTTGAAGTCCAATTTGTGAAAAATTATTTACATTGCTCAATAAAAGGTACAGATAAATATTGTTGTACATCAATGATGAAGACATTACGTTATTTGATTCTTAAAATCTGTGAAGATAAAAGGTCAACTCTAAACACAAATCACTTGTGTAACCATAATGCCTAAATTCACTTTGATGAGGGCTGATTTAGAACTGCGTACAAAGATGTGTAAATTACAGGAACTAATTCCTAAATAGATTACGATGAAAGTACAACCCTATTTATGCATAAACCCCTTCATATGTGACGAATAAGTTGCATAACTATTATACCTAAAATCAACCTTGATAAAAGCTATTATGTGCGCACAAAGGGCCAATAAATTGTATAATCAAATTCCTAAAATCGATCATGATGAAAGCCCAACCTTATTTATGCGCAAATTCCTTCATATGTGACGAATAAGTTGCATACCAATACACCTTAAAATTTACCATGATGAAAGCTACATTTCTACATTTTATGAGACTGTACACCAATGACGAATAAACTGCATAATCAAACTCCTAAAATTGGTTATGATGAAAGCTCGACCTTGTTCACACACCAATTCTTTCATATAAGTAGGACAGTTATATTGCTTCTGGCGCACTTTTTATTTTCGCAATTTTTCACGCAATTTTTTCATATCTTATAGAATTAAAAATCCTTAAATTTTCCATATTTTTCAAACAAAATCAGACTATTTTCTCTCAGTTTTTTATCCATACAAGTTCAAAAAATTATCAACTTAGTATAATTTTTTATAAATTTGCTATATTTTTTTCAAGTTTTTTCAAGCTTATAAACTTTTGATACAGATGAAAATTTCTATTCTAGCAGTTTCAGATTTCTTGATTTTAAATCACTTTTCAAAAGTCTATAACTCAATGAAATTCAAATTACTGGAATGAATTTTTTAATTATTTTCAGAGAGTATTTCTTCTGTCGTCAATTTCTATTGATGTTCTCATGAAAAAATAACTTGAAATCTATTCGATGAATTCAAAGGGGAATGTCGCTTATATGGAGAAGTTCGACTAGCAGCTATTCCTACACTTCAAGATAAACTTTCGTCCATTTCAATAAATTTCTTCGATAAATTAAATAACGCGTAAATTTATCTATTCAGTAACTTACAATCTCAAAACAGCATTAGAGTATGATATACCAGAAATATACTTCCATTAGTGATCAAATTTCGAGCAACAGAGGAAAAATTATGATGTACCAGAGGTCTACTTCCATTAGTCATCGTCATGTGGTCTACCCTCTGAATTTCTCTTGTACGAGTTGAAAAGCATTAATGTTCAAAAACGCAACTAGAAAAGATCAATAATAAAATTAACTGCATTCGTAATTTTATTTAAATTAAATGATAAATAATTTAATATGCTACATTTCAAGAAAATTCGTTTCTTTCGAATGATCATCGTTATTCAAAAGTACACTCAGAGAGATACATTTATCCATAGACATATGCGTAATCCTGCTAGTAGGTACATAATATTTTATTTCCATGTTCTCAGGATTATATTTTTCATTCTTGAATACATCGACATATTTATTTTTTAATATTTGGTTCAATCCAGCATCAGCATTCTTAATGCTCTTATTGTCATTATCTGCAACGTCCCCGAGCATTAATTCGAGAATAATATCTGCATTATTAAGATTAAATATTATTGTATCTAATTTTGTTTTGTTGCTACTTGTGCTACTTATTTTCATTTTATTTTTTGGTAATTATTTATCATTCATCTATCTCTGTTGTCAGAATTTTTTCAAATAATAGACAAATAATTTTAATGTAAAACGTGTTTAAAGAAATGTAAATGATTAGATGCACAAAATGATTGAGCTTTTAGAAACTCTTCCATATTCCAGCGATGTGTTAATGATTTCAAAAGTAGAACAACTGAAATCAAAATATCGAACATTGTTAATGAACCAATGATACTATGCCAGAGGACAACATCGAACTAATTTCAAAAAAGTTAATGAACTTTTTATTTATTATAAAAATCTGGCTCAAAAAGAAAATCCAAGTAAAAAAATAACTCGGTAAAGAAATCAATGAGATAGAATCCACTAGCCAAGAAGACACGAAAAAAATCCTCATTTTTAATTATTTTCTTATTAATATTTAGCACAATGGAAAATTTTCAAATTTCATATCTTTTCTCACAGATAAGCTGGGAGTGGTTTGTGCAGTGCTACAATCTGTAATCTTGAATGTGAAGGTTACATGATCTCTTCTCACGAGTTTTCAAACTATGGAAAAGTAGAGTTGATTTCCAAGTGTCACTTGACAAATCAAGTAGATAACTCCAACTTACACTGCAAGATAGGCAATTCGATTGTTACGGTTTTTCCCTCTTTAAGAACCCCTTATAGGTGAAAATTGAGGGTATATTCTACATACAAATTGCACCCATAAAATACGACATATTGGCCCGGATAAAACAAATATGGACACGAATTAGAAAAAATATAGCCGAGGTTATCTAAAAAAGGAGAACCTTCGCAGTTTCCACGCTTCGAGTATTGATTCGAAAACTTATTAAGAGAGAAAAAAGAAAACCAATCTAACCAAATTTCACCCGTGTAAGTAGTACAGGATTGAACGCACACGTACAAAAATTGCTAACTGAAACACGAAAGCACATAAAAAGAGACCACTTTTACCCAGACTCGCATACTCGTCGGTAAAAATAGCTCGAGAAAGCCAACTCGAAGATACATATTTAGCTAATGATAAAATACGCGTTCGCCGTCAAAAGAAAAACAATTAATTCAAGAATCTTGCAACTTATAAAAAGTTGCGAGAAAATGAATTATTTGTTCGGCGAAATTGCATTAAAATAATACGAAGAAGCGGGAAAAACGCGGACGAATTCCAGAAAATAAGGAAGTTAACGTTGCAATTACCATTCTCGGTTTCCATATAAAAGAAGTAAAAAGGAAAAAAAATATACGCTGATAAAATGTTGAGAAAAAGTTTTAAATTTCCACTAATAAAGTACCTTATTACAGCGTATTGTGAATTCAGTCGGTGAACCTTTTAACAGTGGACTTTAGTCATATCGATACTGTTGGTTTTCATTTTTCTTCAAAGTTTTTTACTTTATTACCGAGCGAAAATTTACATAAAAATTCACAATGCAGCCCAACTATAAAGAGGAAAAAATTACCATATAAAAGCTGAAAGAAAGTTACGACAAAAAACCACCCCGCCAATTCTCGCCAAGTATTTGGATGATCGATTCACGTTAATGAAACTGTTAATTAGCGGATATCATTTTTATTAAAACTCCAACGCGGCTTCACCACTTACAGCTTTTGTTCGCAGCGACACAAGTGTTGTCATATGCATTCGCATCGTGATGTTGAAATAAAAAGAGGACTTAGTAATTACCATTCGAACGAGTTCTCGAGCATCATTGCGTTTATACTGATTGGTTTGTTAACTTCTCGAGATGAATGCATGGTATTTGAAGAGAAAGAGATTTTTTAGATGGAAGAGGAAAGTAGGCAAAATATTTAGCGAGTACTAGAGTCCTTATTTAGGCACGTTTGTAAAATTTAATCTATGCACCATGATGTAAAAGCACGATACACAGGAACTATTTTACTATTTTGCAATTTAGGCACAGTTAATGTTTGTTGTTTTAGCCCACTAGCCCATGCTGAAAAACATACAAAGTTGCCAATTTTTATTTAAAAAAAAAAAAAAAATTAAACAAAAATTCAAAATATTTTCTGTTTGCTCTTAAAGCGTAGAAATTATTCCACAATATCACTTCTTTATAAATAATGTAATCCCAGCCCCAATTCCCCAATATACAAAGTTTGATAATCTTTTAGCTGAGGTTCTAACATGAAAGGGATAGCTATTATAGCCTACCTAATTTGAAAGAAGGTGGTCAAGGAAGGATGTGGTATTCACATCAATGCGTTTCAGAAAATATGTTCAACTTCTTTATATAATACACATATCCCCTCCCCACGCGTAACATCGACAGGTATTCATGAAATTCGCTTAAAATTTAGTAAAAGACTCTTTTTGATGATATAAAAAAAGTACTTTTTGGTTTTATCGATACACCTCAAAATGGCGGATCACTCAAATTTTAAGGGGGACTGGAGAAGGAACGAATAGCTCAATTTTTCATTTTTGATATCACATGAAGGAATGAGTCGTGGACACTAATATATCAAAATTTCAAGTTCCTAAATGCCCTTGGAGTCAATTGGAGCAGAAAACGTCTTTTTGAGGAAGTTTTGAGTCATGAAATTTCTTGAATCTTTCATATTTCCTCACCAAATTGACCTAGGAAGTTCAAATTTTGTACTAAGTGTTAGTTGGTAACCAGAATATGATTTCTTGAATTTGGGTCAAAATGGATAAAAAATAGCAGATAATCAATACTTGAGTGAAGCTTGAGGAGCCTCAAATTAGTAAAAATTTAATTAATATGAACTCTAATGATTATTGAGGATAAAAATTATACGATATCCCTAATTCAACTATACGCATGATGTTAGAGAAGAGGGGGAGAAGGGGTTATCGACCTCAAAATGTGCTAAGGGTACATGAAAGGTCGAAAATTCTTTATAGTGGTATCAAATGATAAAATAAGCCCAAGTGATTAATGCATTCTAATTTTAGCTTCCTGAAGCTATTTAGAGGGGAGTTAAAGTGAAGAAGGGCTTTCAGAGGACGATGAGTAATGAAATTTCTGAAATCTTCAATATATCCTCACCAAATCAATCTACAAAGGTTAAACTTTGTATGTGAGGTTAGCTGGCGACCAAAATGTGACCTCTTGAATTTGGTTCGAAATGAATCCAAAATAGCCGATTGCCAATATTTGAGTAGAGCTCGAGGAGCCTCAAAATCAATCTACAAAGGTTATACTTTGTATGTGGGGTTACCTGGCGACCAAAATGTGACCTCTTGAATTTGGGTCGAAATGAATCCAAAATGGCCGATTGCTAATATTTGAGTAGAGCTCGAGGAGCCTCAAATTGATGAACTTGTAATTAATATGAACTCATTTACCATCATACATGATATTGGAAGCAGGGTTGCTAAAAAACCGTTTTTTATAATAAAAAACAAAAAACGGTTTTTTATTGTTTAAAAACAGATTTTTCGTTTTAAAACAACAAACCTCCATTAAAAAAAAAGAACGTGTTTAAAACATTATTAATTTACTAGTTTTAAACAGTTTTAAATCCGTTTTTTTTTTTTTTTTTTTTTTGATATTCAACTATTCTAAATTTATAATGTTTATGCTCTTCACAATAACTTCATAATTAAATAAGAAAAAATTAAGAACCATAATTATTCAATTTTCACTTGAGCACTAAACACTACGAGTATGGAGAACCCAGCAAGCATTCCCATTCATTTAATAATATTGTTGTCTAACACCTGTCGTGAGTCTTAACCAAATTCAAATAAGTCGACTTATTCCATTCAATAAAAATTAAATTCAAAATTTCACATTTAGCTAGCCATTATACCCTTGATGACCTTCACTTCTCAAGTTCTCAAAAGTTCAAAACATTTGAAAATGGAAATTTGAAAAAAATTTCAAAATTTAGAAGATGCCTTCACAACCTAGTAGGTAGAAAATTCTTCATAATTAGCGTTTACTTGTATTTCTTTGGTTAAATACAGTAAATTTAAAGAAAAAATGAGGAAAATAAAAAACATGTTTAAAACAAAAAAAAAAGTTTTAAACACATTTTAAACAAAATTTTGTTTTAAATTTCATTTTGTTTTTTTTTTAGTGTTTAAAACATGTTTTAAACATGTCGTATTTTAAACATTTTGGTTAAAACGCTCAACCCTGATTGGAAGGGAGAAAGAGACGTTAACTACCTGAAAATATGGTGGGGTACCTTGGGATTGTACAGAACCGAATGAACTGCTCCAACATGATTTATTTCAAACAAGCAATTTGTCGAACAGGAAATTTCAAAACGCTCTTCCATTTTACATTACCATATTCATGTGCGGCCACGGATTCCCCCACAGGCAGGGAGGCAGCACGCGTTACTAACACCACATATTTATATTTAATATCATGTAACAAAAAAAAATAAATAAAATTCCGGCTCAAACTTTTAAATCGGTACACACGTTAAAATAATGAAAACTATATGTAGAAAGCTTTTTCAATCACACTTATACTAGAACGACTAACGTACCTATCGACAGCAGCGATAGATGACGACGACTAAATACTATACTTTCTTATCGCAAGGTACGCCACCATACCACCAAAGGACTGGGAAACCCCAAGATAGGATGATAGTCCCGAATTATCGTGTTCATCTTCATGATGCTACAGGATGTCATGTCATACGATGAAATGAGCTCAAGTGACGGTGAATTAGAGCAACAAAACAGTTTTCAGAGAGGAAATTACTGCAGGAAATTTCATGAATCTTCTATATCTCTTCATCACGCAAATGAAATTTTCAACAAACATTTTTTTATACATGGAAAATTTAAAAAAAAAATACGCAAATATTTTTTCATATATTTCTGAAATTCATCTGTGATTTGAATCATCAACTAACAGGGCTGCACAACAGGAAAAATATTGGTTTTGGTTCCGGTTCCCAAATATTGGTTCCGGTTCTATGACTTCAGTCCTGATTCTGGTTCTGGTTCCAGTTCGACGATATCGGTTCCGGTTCTGGTTCCTGTTCTCACTGGTTCCAAAAAAAACATGTGTAACCTATCAAAATACTTGGTTTACCGAACGTAATCATGACGAAGTATCAAAACCAAAATTTGAAAAATAGTATCATTGAAAAACGGTCATGAAATGAGATAATGACTAGATGTAAATTCCTAAATTGTAATTAAAATTAATACTACTGTAAACAACCGTACTACTAGTATTGAATTCCAAAGTAAATTCTTCAATGTTTAATATTTCATATTACTTAGATAAAAATATTGCACTCTCAGAAATTATTAAACAGTAAATATGAGGAGTAGGAAACTTGAAAACGACAAAAATGTTTTATATGTTTCGTACTAATGAAGTAATGAATAAGTTACACACAGATTTTGACATTTTGTTTCATGTATTATTTATTTTACAACACGATCCAATGAAATTAGCTCGCTGGTTTGTTGTAATAAATATTGTTAAACTCTTCTAGAACCAAACCAAAACCACTTAATTTTCATAATGGTTCCGGTTTGGTTCTGGTTCTGCTGTGAAAAATGTTGGTTTTGGTTTTGGTTCCAGCTTTAGTATCAGTTTTAAGATATTAGTTCCGGTTCTGGTTCTGGTTCCAAAATTGTATCCGTTTTACCGGTTTTTGGTTCCACTTCTAGTTGGTTTTGCAGCCCTGTCAACTAATTCATGTTTTTATTTTACGAGTAAGCCGAGGTAATTTGGTACTTTCCGACTTACCTTAGACCATATATATATATACTACGTATATGGACTGCTAATTCTTATCAATTTAAACTCGCTGTAACAAAGTTTGCTAAAGTCCACGTTTCCAAATGGCATGGTTGTATGTGATAATAGAGATAATCTCTCGCACCAAAATTCGGTAAACGAGAGTTAAGTTTTTACATCATATATCATAATGAGATTAATGATTTTTTAATAGTTTATAATGGGAATTTTTGTGAATTGATTAATTCTGTAAATGACAGTCAAGTTTTTGCATTATAATGAGATTAATAACTGTTTAAACTTTTCACTCTTAATTAACAGAAATACAAAATACTTCTTGTAACTTTTAGAAATGGTGTAAAACTGTAAATCAATGAAGAAATATACTATCCGTGCACTAAATTTAAATCATCGGTATTTTCTACTTTGGAATATAAAAATACGCAAAGTAAAACCTCTCTCAATAGTGAAAATTAATGAAAAAATAATTTATACTTACCTTGCATTAAATTTAATGATAAAGTGATAACTGCAACACGGGATTTTGAAACATAGACTTTGGTTAGATGGTTACTTTCATTACGTTTATTGATAAGAATTAGCAGTCCATATACGTAGTATATATATATGGTCTAAGCGACTTACTGATAGGTTGTTATACGTGTGACGTACGACCAATAAGAAAGGGGAACAGTTACCATAATTATTTCATAATAGACGATTTAGCAGATACGTTACAACATGGCGACCATATCTGTTATCAGTTGTAAACAGTAGAAAATTTGGCACAAATGCATGTAAAATCGTGTTTTTTAGATTTTACTCGAGAATCATCGATTATTTAGAAATTGCGCTCGCAAAATATGAATTTCCAAACAAAAATACTTCAGTTGAAAGTCAAGAAAGTTGTATAATGCAATTCGCGCACTTTCTATCCATGATTTTATGTACTGTATAGAGCTTTTTCATCTCCATTCATGAAGTGGAAACTACACACTCGTGAATTTTCATTTAGTTTTCTATTTTCTTGTCTAACGCACATATACATTTATTAATAATATGATCAACAAGTACTGTACTATAACGTTTAAACATTTATGTGCCTCAGAGTTGAAACCAATATTTTAAACATATTACTCTGTTCAGGGAAGGAACAGAAGCGACAGTTATTTCGTCCACTAACATGGTTACAATCTGGAGGAAAGTAGGATGGCATTTTTTCACAAATTCAAAATTAATCTGAACAAATTATGGGGAAACACTGAATAAAATCAATAAATTCGTGTAATAAGTGATAACTGAATAATTGATAAGCAAATAAAATAACCGCCAATTCAAAATCTGAAATGTTTAGACTATACAAAGTTGTAGTTCTGCTTGAAAATTCATTTCTTCGGCGTATAATTTCTAAATATTTCTTTGTTTACTAGAAAAAAAAAATTATGTTTTCACCAGGCTTTTGTGCCAATTACCTACTGATAATCAATGCGCCTCCATATTGTGACGTCAACGCTAAATCATCTATTACAGTATTGAGAAAAATCACACTAACCCATCATATAAAAAATTTTTATTTTGGTTACATTAAAAATAAAAATAACGCAACAAATATGTCATAACATTCGATTATCGTTAACGATAAGTATTATATAAAGTATACAAATAATCTACTTTTAAAATAAATCAACACATAACGAAGACAGAGAAAATAGAAAATGTTATAAATATTCGCTTAAATTAAAAAAAAAAAATTAATACAGCAAAATCATAACAATTAGAGAATTAAAAAAACCAATGGCAATTTTCCCTTACACAGGATTGAGGTGAGAAAAAAAGAAAGAAAGGACCTTTCCACTCGAATACAGTTACACTTTCCTATTCTCTGTTCTATTCGCGACACGATTACTCTTGATTTCTAAAACGGAGAAATTTCGGTGATCGTACAGAACAGAAGTATACGCCTTCTATTCATCAGGTAACATCGCACGAAAATATTAAATGTTAATAAGAAAAGCGTTAGCGTATTGGTATTACATTCCGTCCGCGTAATTGTATGCTGAAAAGTTTTTACATACTTTTATTATTTCACCGAGGAAGTTCGAACGTAGTGGGAAAAAAAACACCTACGTTTCTCGCGTGTGAAATAAAAACTCAGAGAAAAAAAATACGCATCGACGGAAATTCACTTATCAACACGATTCACAATAATATCCGTTTCTCGATTAAATAAAAAGTTGATCCTTCTCGATAAAATTATAAGGCAATAAAATGAAGGTAAATTTTACTTTCAATCAGTCTTAATGCTTAAAAGTTAACTAAAAAAAATTATACACTTAAGATACCGCTATGTACAAAAAATATTTATAAATTATTTCGTATAAAAATAACTTGATGAAAATACATCGGCCATTCACGATTACCACCCACTTCCAGATGATATAACCGTAAGCCGAGAAATTATATTCCATTCATTGGTCATCTTCTAGATGTATATTTTTAAATCATTCGAAATTTCGTTTTTTTTTTTTTTGTAATGCTTTATTAATCCGTTATTTTTTTCGCTTGGTAACTATGAGTGTAAATTTATTACGCGAAATACCTAATTATATATTATGTGAAATATTCGTCGTTATTAAATGCACTGTGTAAACAACCGAATACGATTCAACAACTAAGAATAGCTAACAAATATCAACAAAGGTCCGGTGTTGGGTTTCGTAAATTAACACGAAGAGGAAAACAAACAACAATAAGAACGAATCGAAAAGCTATCGGTTTCGGTGGTAATATACAGATAACGTTGACTGTGTAGTAAATCGATGGTTTCTATATTTAATGCCAATAAATGCACCAGGCATATAAAAAAATTATCGTTGATAAGAATTTCTAAGAATGAGCGGTGTGTGTTGTATTCGCCATACCTACAGGAACACCAAGAGTTGATAAAAAAAATATCGATATTTAGGTTCGAAGTAGCAAACAAATCAGGACCAGATTTAGAGTGCAGTCAGAGGGGAAAAAGACTAGAAAAGTTATACTTGAAACTCTTCTTTATGGATTGATCATATTTGAACTTAATTATATATATTTTCGTATATAAATTATTTATTAATGATGAGTTATATTTATTTAATAAAATAACTGAAAAAAATTAAACATTAAAGAGCAAAAAAAAATTGTACAAAATTTGTTTATGAAATTTTTTTCATTAATCCGTATTATTTTTTAAATATTCTCTTTTTTTTAATATACATATGTTTTTTGAACAACATTAGTTGATCACAGTTGAAAAAAAATATTTGACTTTTTTTCACTTCGCTCTAATGATATAGAGGGCGATGTAGTATTAATGACCGAAAACTGATAATGATGAAGGTGGAGGGGGTGGGTGAGGGAAAATACTATGATCAACTTTTTGTCAGTTTTACTACATTGCAAACATCGTATTATATCTGGCTTATATTACGAAACAAAAATTTTCAAAGTTCATCATTACAGAGTAATAAAATCTTCAAATTTGGGTATTTAAGCCCCTTCAGCGAGCTGAGTAGACAACCATCATACAAGAATGCTACATTAGTAGTCATACACAGTGGCAGCAGAGGGTGCGGTAGCATAGGTTATTTCTTCTCCCCCCCTTCCATCGAACTGCAATTTTACAGCGACAAATCCTGAAATTATTAATTTTTCACTCATAGCTAGTCAACGTGACAATCATAAAAATTTTTTTAAAAATAATAAATAAAAATTAGCACAATTTTTAGTACGAATTTTGGCGTTGTAAATATTTCAATTTCAGAATAACGACCAGATCACGAAAAAACGCTAATTTTTGACGAGGAAATGAGTTCCATTTCAACATTATTGCGGAGGAGTTAATCGAAAAAAAAAATGAAAATCTTTGAGAATATCAATTTTTTATTCGTCAAGTATAAAAATGAAATTAAAACAAAAACAATAACATAACTGATAAAAAGAGGGAAAAAAATAGTAATGACAGTTTTCAGAATTGGACAGAACAGTTTAAAAAGACAAATGCGGATTTCTTGAAGGAGGGCCCCATAATGAAAGGACAAGTAAATTTTTCGCGTTTTTCTTTCTGAAAAACTTTATATCCCAGCTGATATTATTTATTTAACAGTTGGAATGTAAGGTTTTGCGGAAATGAAAGCGTGAAAAAAAGGTTAAAAAATTATTCGTCATTTCATTATGTGGTACCTCTTCAGAAAATCTTTGTTTTGCTTCTTAAACGTTTCGACCCATTATCAAAACTGTTATTATTTTCTATTTTCCAATTTTCGTTTTTTTTGCTATTTTTGTTTTTGTTTTAAATGCATCAAAATTACACAGCAATGAAATGAGATCATTATTAGGGTTTTCGTTTCGCTACGAACGATAACAAAAAATATGACGAATATCCCTCTTATCAAGTTCCTTGGATCTGGCTTGTATTGAAATAAAATCGAACATCATTCAACCCAGTGTAACCACCAAATAAAAAGCTTCCTCTGCGCTGCCACTGGCCCTACATGTGGTATGGAATAGCTTATATCGATGGGAACACCTTATATAAATTATCATGCACGTATATATTAGGACGTTTGGAATATAAATATTGAATTTTTTTTTTTTGTTCATAATCCCTAAAGATGTTCCTTTTTTGCGTTGAAAACATTATAACAAATTTTCAGGAAAAAAAAATTCATTATAAGCAGTTGGGAATTCGAGTTTAATAATGAAATTCTTGTAAATTAGTAAAAAAAAATTTTTTTATAACCATTATTATTTTTTTCACTTTTCAAATTGACAAATTACATCAAATGAATTCTAATTTTTTTTTTTTTTTTTTAATATAATTTGACGTTTTGGAAAATGAAAAAAATAATAATGGTAATATAAAAAAAAAATTTATCATCATTATAATTTTTTTAATTTTCCAAATTGACAAATTATATCAAATAGTTTTTTTTTGTTTTTTTTTTGTTATAGTAAAATGATTTTTTTCAACACTGAATTCCTCAAAAAAAAAGTTATTTGTAAACAAGTTATCCATTTTGTAATGAAATTTTTGCATTAAATGAAACCGTGTGATTATACAACACTGATGAACCCCCCCCCACCCACTCACCCTCCCTCCCTAATTTTTTATAATGTAATTTTTTATTTACAATTTTTTTTTTAATAAAAGTGAATAATATCACAGATTACGAATACGAGATTTGGGAAAACTGAAAGTTGAACTATATACAAATTTTCTCATTTTTTAAAACGATTATCTAGTGTTTGAACTTTTTTTTTGCTTAATTTATACTGACAAAAATTATTCAATTTTTTATGAATTTTTTCCTTCCAATTATACTCCTAATTTGTGAGGTAAACGCAATTTATTCACAAACCCAAAGTCTTTTCATGTCTGGAATAGGGACTAATGTGCCCAAAAGACGCACAACAATCTGACCCTACGATCTGAATTACCTAAACCTGGCCCTACTGGTCACTTTCCTCGTATCCGCCAATTCCACTCCACCACTGGCGATACTTTTTCCTCGACGAAAATCTGAGATATTGAAAAAAAAGTCCTCACAATTGTCGATAAGATAAGAGGTAAATAAAATCCATCGATAACAAATGCGATAAACTGTACGCCGTTTAAATTATACGAATTGGAATATGAACCGCAGCAATCACTGATGTATGCTCGACACGGATAATCGAAAATGGCGAAACAAAGACAAATACACAGCTTTCGACGCACAACCTAGTTACACGAAACATACGCGTTGAATTTTTTCGGGCTCTAGTCGCGACGTGAATCGTTGTGCGTTGACTTTAATCGCTCAATTAGAACAATTACGTTCAAGGTTCGGCTACATTTGCGTGTCTACCGGCGTCCGCTATGGGAGTCGCGATTTGGTGTTTTATTATTAACATCGCGGTAGCGTCCGGCTACCTTTTCAATCGTAATCGAGGGGTCGGCGAGCCTTACGTGTCGCGTAAAAATTACCTCGTCCAGACGCCCGATGATCAATATTTCACGCAGAAATTAGACCATTTCGATCCAACCAACGAGCATACTTGGTTACAGGTAAGTGCCCATATCACGTTCGCGTTAAAACACTCGACAGATGATTCGTATAAACTTGTGCACAGCGTTACTGGACGAATCCTTCGTACTATAAAGACGGACCGGCGTTTTTGCTGATCAACGGCGAGGCTACAGCTTCGGCTAAATGGGCCATCACCGGTCAATGGATTGAATATGCTAAAGATCTGCGAGCCATTTGTTTCTCTTTAGAGCATCGTTTCTACGGCAACAGTAGGCCGAGAAAGTAACTCGTTTAGATTTTTCTTCATCTAACATTACGTACAATCTGGTATACATATTGTGGTAATTTCGTAGCGACACGAGCTCCGAGAATTTGGTGTATTTGAGTAGCGAGCAAGCTTTGGCCGATATCGCCTATTTCATCAGAGGTATGAGTAAACTATACGAGTTGCCTAGTGACATTAAATGGATAGTTTTTGGTGGCTCTTACGCCGGTGCTTTGGCTGCCTGGGCTCGTTTGAAGTATCCGTATTTGGTACACGGCGCCGTTTCCTCTAGCGGACCTCTTCTCGCTAAAATCGACTTCGATGGTATTATCGATCATTTTAGTATAACACGATTCCTTCGATTCGACCAACCGTCGGTTATCTTTGTTGCAGAATATTTTCAAGTTGTAAAAGATTCCCTAGATTCTTATAATCCGAAATGCGCCTCTAATGTAGCTTTGGCGAATAAAGAATTGGATGTTTTCCTTAAGAGTGAAAGCGGTCGAGAAAAATTAACTTCGATATTTCGGTAAGCTACGTTAAATTTTTTTTTCATATTTATTAAATTTTTCAGCCATACTTTTTTGCAATACATAATAATTTTTTTTTCAATTAATCACTAAAACTCAAAAAAAAAAAATTAATTATGATATGATTGAAAAAATTCTTGAAGAGTAGTAAATGTTTAAAAATTAATTTAAAAGGATGTTTTCAGTTCATTATACTGATAAAAGGGGGCAGGGGGGGGGGGAAATACACATATATCGCACACCAAAATGTGGTTGTTAGAGCTAAATAGCTACACTAGGAGCGCTAATGTCGCCATTTGAAAAGGTGATAATGAACAATATTAATGAAAACTGAGATTCAATATTATTTTAGTTCGATTCTAGTTGATATTAGTATTTGGTTTAAATTCATCTCAAAATGATACTACGAACTTGAAAATTGAAAAAAGTACTCAGTCACTCGAGTGATAACAATTTTCTTCATTCTCAACTAAAAAATAAATCCTACAAAATATTTTTGATTTTATCGTTTTTTTTTTTTTGAATTTTTAAAAAAATTAAAAAGTATTGTTTTTTCAAAATTTTTTATTTTTTTTAATTTTTTTTTGTTTTTAATTTTTGAATATTTCATCACTTATTTTTCATTCAAACATATCAATAAAGTTTCATTTTTTCTTCTTTTCTTTTTTGAATCTGGTTTTTAGATTTTTCAGGTTCGATTCTTTTTTTTTCGGTTACTTTTTAGCGATTACTTTCATTTTGAAATATTACTTTTTTCATGATAATATCTCTCGTTGTTGGATTTTTTTTGTTTTCCGAATTTTTCCATTTTTAACAATTATTGTTTGGTTTTTAGACTTTCCAGATTTTTTGTTTTTTTAATTTTTGGACTTTTTTTTTATTGATAAAAATTTTTTCATTGTACTACGTTGTTCGAAATTTGGACTTTTTTTCAAATTTATACACTTCCTCCCTCGATTTTTTCTTCAATTTTTGAATTTTTCAATTTATTTTCTAATTATTAAAAAAAAAAAATTAGACGTTCTTTGTTATACTTAGCTTATGTATAATATACCCTAAATCTGACTTTCATGGGTCCAAAAAGTTTGGTACTATGAGTTAAAATATCTAAATTTATTCCTGATAATCGTGGCTAGATTAAAAAAAGCATTTATTCGATATGGACATTTTTGTTTATGATTTTACATTCAGCCAGCCGAGTTTCAACAGGTGACTCACAGAATCTGTATTCTGTTAAGATTTGAAAATTCGAATCAAAATGTATTTTGGATTTTTAATCTATTAATTTTCTTATCAAGATCTAGTCTCTTTTCAGCATTCAATTTTCGCTCAGGCCAGAGACACAAACCTTTTAATTGAACTCTTGGATTATTAATTTTTTATACCATTTTTTTTTTTTTTTTTTTAATAAATAATAACATTTTATATTAATTATTAATAAAACTCCAATTAAAAAAATGATCATTCCATTAGTTGAAACTTGAAAGACACATTTCAAAATCATTGTCCAAAATCAATTGAAATAACTCGTTCCTTGAACAAGCTCACTACTGCATTCGGTATGCGATATAAATAATTCGATCATTTTACATCCCACTTTCAATATTTGTTCAAGACTATGCAAAAAATTGGAAAACAATCCGGACGATATATCTTCATTATTCGCCAATCTAGCCGATAATTTCGCCGGCGTCGTCCAGTACAACAAAGATAACCGAGAATCGTCCACCAAATCCATTACAATTGAAACATTATGCGATATTATGGACTCCGCTAATGGCACAGCAGTGAGTAAACTCTGATTCACATTCGAATATCAGAACCAGAGCCGGATTGAGCTGTTGAGGTATTGAGAAAATTCCACTACGATTGGACCTTAAACTTGAGAGCTGCTGGTTTGTAAATGGATATTCCTGAAAATGTTGATACTCTGTTCGAGTGATTTCAACGTGTTTGAAAATTTCATCACTTTTCGAAACATTTTCAAAAGCAGTGGGGTGATTCCTACTTCTAACACCTTTGGTGATGTTTTATTCGATTTTCAAAGGAAAAGGAACAAAATATCACCACAAGTGTTGCTACAAGAAATCCGAATGAAATAAACTGCTAATAACGACAGAATTTCAGAAGTGACATATGCTTCGTTTTCAAGAACAGTGCAAAGCGAGAAAAAATTCATCGGTGATAAATTTCTATCTCATTTTGCTATACGTTCTCGAAAACGAAATAATCTTACTTTTTTGAATTTTTGTCTTATTGTACGCTTTTGAATTTTTTCTTTTCATTTTAAAAATTAGCCCATCATCGAAAATTTATCAGGCGACGTATCCCCATTCTAACGTTCGTATTGCAAAAGCAGTGAAATTTAACTGCATAGGTATTCAGGATACATTATGGACAACTAGAAAAATACTACTTATTTCAACGCTATCACGTAAGGATTTCATTCATCCTCTTGAGTAAAATAAATCAATGCGGTGGTCATCTCCATGTGTCGTAAGAGACAACGGGTTCAATAAAAAAAAAAAATTGTACCTTTGAACAATATTTTTTATTATCTTTTTAATTCAACCCCCACTCTCCCCTACAATACATTTGAAGATGAAATTCATTGCATTCGTTTGTTATAGCGTTGAAACATGGAGCATTTTCCTCGCTGTTTGTACTGTATCGTGATACTGTAGAGTTAAATTTCACCACTTATGCACTAAGAACATTAAAATAGGGAAATTTAATTTAGAAAAACACAGAAACAAAAGTTCACGATATTGTACGATTTTCATGAAAATTAGCACAATAATATTGCTGGCTCATTTAGAGTTCATTTCTCAGCGTTATTTCCTTCTTCAATCCGGCTCTGATCAGAACGTCGAGTATTTATGACATCGCAATATTAACATGTACTTTTACACTAGGTTTCTTTATACGCTAATGTAAACAATATCATGCTGAAAGCTTACAATCTCACGTGTTTAGATCATCGATACACAAATTACATAGAACAATTACAAAAGAAAGATTACGAGAGTGCCGGAGAAAGCGGTATTTGAAAATGTTTGAGAACTATATGTAAAATATTCTATAACAATACTTCATGTAACATCGATCTACAGGTAGGCAATGGATATATCAAACGTGTACAGAATTCGGTTACTATCAGAGCTCGAGTAAGGTCTCGGACATCTTCAGTAACCATTTTCCGGCTTCGTTCTACACCAAACAATGCGAACAGATATTTGGACAAAAGTAAGCTTTCGTTCATTTGCCGAGATTTATACAAATTTTTCATTCCAATGGAATTTAAATTTTCGTCGAATTGTGAAGAAAGGCTCGGCCCAAGTTATCATTACCATAAATTTAAGAAAAAAAATTAATAATTTAACGTATTTTAAAATTAACATTTTATGCCAAAGATACCGAGAGAATTTACTGGAAAATGCGGTCTACCGAACCAACACGATTTACGGCGACTTGAAAATTAACGTCGATAATATCGTATTCGTTCACGGTTCCATCGATCCATGGCACGCTCTAGGAATCACCCGCGTCCAAAACGAAGATTCTGTATACCAAACAATTTTTATCAACGGTAAAATGATTTTTATTTTTATCCCAACATCGACGAATTTTATATATTGATAATTTTTGCCGGCAGGTACAGCCCATTGCGCCGATATGTATCCTTCGAGCGACGATGATATCGAGCAATTGAAATCGGCTCGCGTGAAAATTCGTAAATTACTACATAACTGGGTGCAGAAAGGAAAACAGAGAAGAAAATCGAAAAATTATTATTTCAATATAATTTATCAAAACGCTTCTACATTGGACGGAGTGAATCCTAAAGAGTATTATGAGGTTTAAAAAACCTGTCGTGTCTTTACAACGTTTTAATACGATGGTGCTTGATATTTTGAATTTATGATTAATTTTTTTACGTAATAATATTAAAGGAATTTTTTTTTAATTTTTATTTGCTTATAATCTCACCTCGAGAGAAGCCATATAAATATAAATGATTCGAAATTGCCAAAAAAATATACATTTTTTTTCAAATAATAATTTGGGTCTACGTAAAAATTGGGGGAAAAAAATACAAAAAATTTCTACACATATTTGAATAAATCTTGGCTTCTTTTTCTTCGTCCTCAAAAAATCATTTAAAATTTTTGGAAAATTCTGCACTGATTTTTTCGAGATTGAATTATTCATAGCACCTCCTCCAAAAAAATTTTCTTTGGGTTTCAAATAAATCACTAGAAAATTTCAGCACGAAAAATAATTTTTACACCTACACGGTGTCTACTGGATAACAAAATCAAAATTTTGCACTTTTCGTTTTTTTTTTTTTTTTTTGCGGATCAACAAATTCATTACCCTTCTCCCCCGCCCCCCCTCTACTCCAAAATTAGATAGATGACATTTTGCACTGCATTACAAATATTTACAAACAAAACAACAAAAGACACAAAATACGAAATTTCGTACCTTTCTCATACTTTTCGTATTTTTCGTAACTGGTAGACAATCGCAAATCTGTAATTTAAAAAAAAAAAAATTCCAAAGACAAAAATTTTTTACAAATTTTTTTTTTGTTTTAAAGCCATATTTTGTGCCTTTAAAGCCATATTTTGTCTAAAAAAAATTAATCGTACAATTTTTTTGTAATCTGTAAATTTTTTTCAATTTAATTGAGAACCAAGAAAGCGTTGCATTGCTGATATTCTCAAAATGAATCAACGAATTAAGAATGTGATAAATGCAAATGCTTCACAATGTAACCAGAAATCATTAAAATAATTTTCTTCGGCAAGTTAATCATGAAGAAGGATACTGAATGGAGAATTTTTTTTTTGCATATGCAGGGTGTTCCACATGAAGTCACGCCCCTTCAACCAAGTGATTAGGCAACTCCTACTGATATAAAATGGTTATATGAACCGTAAGCCTAGAATATAAGTGGCCAAAATATAACAATGTGTATATCCATAGATCTTACACCTATATATCGGAGCAAATTTTTTCGAAATTCACCGACTTCGCGAAAATTAATTAATTTCAATTTTTTTTTCTCCAAACATTAGTAAATTCATCGAATTGTCCAAATATGTTGAAAATTCTTGAAAAGGAAGTAACTCATTAGCAAATTTTCCAATTCAGAAGCAAAACGTTCAAAAGGTTTTTCACACAGGCCACGCATTGAAATTATTTTTTCGAGCTGATATTCTTTAGTGACTAATATAGGATCCAAATGAACATTTTCTCAGGGAAGCACCTTAAAAGTGGCAAAAAAATTTCACCTCCATAAATCAGTGGCACCCTTGACACCATACAACAAATTATGGCGAGCACAACACACGACGAATTGGGTATAAAAATAGGTATCGAAAGTAATTACTCGTACAATGGTCGAAATAGAAGCGCGGCAGTGCAACATGAGCTTCAACGATATCGTACAAAAAGTGAAAAATAAAATTATTGCTTTCACACGATACTGGAAATTTTTTCGCATCATAATTGCTACAAATTTCAAAATCGCCGTCGAATAGTACATTAAATTTAGACTGACGTCTTAAGAAAAAAAAAAAAAAAAAACTCGTTAAACTGAAAACAACACGACTGAGAAAATAAACAGAAAAATATCCGAAATAGTTGCAAGGTCAACACGCTGGTTAACTCGGAATCTATACTCTACGGTGATGTGTCGAAGAAGGCAACGATAAGAACGTACTTTTTTGATTACTCGTATAAACTTGAAAAACAACGAAAGATATACATAATAGTAATGGCTGAAAGAAAAATGAAATCATAGGCACTTCGAAAGCGCGCCCATCAGCCTATCATTGACGACGATTATCAATACAAACGATGGCGTTTCAACCGATATTTTACGCGAACGATGCATACGCATCTCAACAGCGTTACGTCCTTTCGCAAATATTCGTAATTATAAGAATTTCGAACATAAATATAGGTAATTAAAAATTAAAAAAAAAAAAAAAAAAACGAAAAAAATAATAATAAAAGCGTTCGCGCGTATTCTTTTTACATAACCGAAATCGAAACATATAGAAAGAAGGAAAAGAAAGAAAGAAAAAAATAAAAACAAATAATAATACTAACAACGACATAAATTGACTAAAAACACGTTTCGTGGGATTTACAAAAGAAAATACCGTATTCCTTTGTTTTTTTTTTATTTTGGCGCAAATCATCGTTCTCTCGTTTCGACGTCGAAATCTAGAACTAGCAATTTGGTTTCTTCGGTACCGTTGCGACTGCCGACCGCGCACACCAGTTTCGTTTCGCTGGCGCGAATACGCCACACGACGCCACCGCTGCCGCCACTCTCCAATGATACCAGGTTTCGAATGAATTCGCCTGTAAAAATTAATATTATTAAGATCACATGCAATTGAGAAAAAAAATTATTTCATTTTTAACAATGAAAAAAAAAATCTGAGGCCTGGAACCAATTTCCTTATCTGCTCCAAAATCATAAAGAAAGTTAAATTCGAAATAGATTCTTTGCCTTGACCCCAGTAATCATTTATAAATCCATATTCCTGAAATTTGAGTTATTCAGGGGTTCTCAAACTCTTCAAATTTGATGCAGCCACCATTTTGGCCTAAAAAGCGAACCTTCTGAACTGTAAAAAAATTTCATGGAGAGCGTATCACCTAAAAAACCCCATCACAAGATTGGTGGTAGGGGGAGGCCAATATTTGGAAAACTGGGAAAAATTATGAAAATCATAAAATCACGAAAAAAAAAAAACACGTAGTATAAAGTATAAGGAAATTAAATATTCAATCAGTACAAATCTTCAACCGGAAAGACCATGAATCGTCCAGAGAAGGGGATGGGTGGGTGGTTCCATTTGAGCAAATATTAAATTTAGCATCCAAAACCTAACCCATCCTTTAATCTCGCGATACTTACTTGTAATAACATATTTTCAACCTATTCTGAAATTATTACCTCGTATTGATATTTTGACGTGAAGAGGCGGGGGAGGGTAATTTTCCAAAATAAGCCGTAATTCGGGCGTATTCAACGCCTGAAATAGTTAGACTCTTCATTGTGATAATACTTCAGTCGTCTAATCTGAACAATTGTCAATCGATTTCGGAATTGAAACTCCGTCCAGGAATTTTTGCAATAAGGGAGAGGGGAAATAAATTTTTCGAAAAATGCTATGGCTTGAGTTAATATCAATTATGCCAGTTAGAACTTGCTACAGAAATTATAGCGATGATATTTCATTCATGTAATACATTTTCGAAAGATTTTGAAATTTTTACATTAGTTATAGCATTTTTTTTTTCTTCTTCTTCTAAAAATCAACCCATCATCGAAACACACGTGAGATGTGTAAATTCCAGAATTATTCAAAAATGGGTTAGACGGATGAAATATCATCCTGATGAAGGGTTTAGCGAGTTTCGACTGCTAAAGTTGATATCAACTCGAATTATACCATTTTTCGAAAAATTAATCCCATCTTCTTTCCCTCTGCTGAAATTCTAGAGCAAAGTTTCAATTCTAAATTCGATTGACAACTGTTTAACCGCAATAAAGAGTCTCTTTCAGACGTAGAATACGCCAGAATTGCAGCTAATTTCAAAAAATTATCCCTCTCCCCTACATATCAAAATACCTGCAGGGTGATAATTTCAAAGTGGTTAAAAAATACGTTACTTGGAATATGTGCCAAGTAATGAATACCAAATACACTATTAGCTCATTTTTAGCATTTGTCAGGAAACGAAGCTCCCACTCCCCACCCCTCCTCAGTACCGATTACATTGTCTTTTTCGATAGTCGGTTTTGCTCTGATTGAATGTTTCATTTCTTTTTGCCGAATTTTTCTAATCTCAAACCCCCTCCCCTCCTCACCCTCCATATTAACTTGGGGAGCAAAAATTGAAATGTTTCAGTAATCTGACTCGCTTCATTATCTGACACCATAATGATAAATGTTAGACCTTTCGCTACCCCCACCCTATTCATAATACAATACTCCCCCCTCTCCTCCCCTCCAAAATCATGTATGGTGGCGAAACTGGCATACAGCGTACTTCTCATCACCAGTAATCACATGAGTCTACATAAACGAAATCTGAACCATGAGGCTCCTCAAACCTTCCTCAAATTTAGGTAATCCGTCATTTTGGATCCATTTTGAATCAAATTGAAAGAATCGTATTCTAGTCCTTGACTAACACCAAATAAGAAGTTTCACCTTTCCAGGCGAATTTGGCGAAGAGAAATAGAAGATTCAAAAAATTTCATTACTCAAAACTTCCTCAAAAAAGTCGTTTTCGCTCCAACTCCTCGCCAAATGCACTTGGGAGGCTGAACTTTGGATATGTTAGTATCCGTGACTCACTTTTTTACATGAGATCAAAAACGAAAATGTTGAGCTGTTTACCCCCTTCTTTACCTCCTCTCAAAACCTGAGTGAACCGCCATTTTGAGGCGAATCAAAAAAATTTAAAAAGTAGTTTCGGTGAATTCCACGAACAATCTCTCACCAAATTTTCAACGGTTTTCATCCTTACCCGCCGGTAGTACATATGAACGAAAAAAATATAAATAACACAAAGTTGGAACCTGCTATACACATATGATCGCAAATGGCCTGAAACACAAACATTTGAAGATTCCCCTCTCCCCGACCCTTCTTTCACAAATCAAGGTAGGTTGCAGTAGCTATGGTTTTAAATTGAAACTCGGCTAAAAAATTAATTTGTGGTCATTCATTTTCCCCTTTTCCCCCCTAAACAACATTCATTAAAATTGCATTTTCTTATGCTACAAAAAATGAATCAAGATTAGACTTTAGTATGTTATCACTAAGAATGAATTGTGCGAACAAAATGATTCGTTCATGTATAGAATGAGATAACTATCTGTCCATTTTTTTTTTTTTTTCATATTAATCGAGTATTTCATTATTATTTTAAAAATCGTTGGAATAAATCAAAAAAAATTCTCAACTTGATCATCCATTCATTATCAATAAATTACATGTTTACGCTGAATCGAAATCAGAAAGAACGCTATTGCTCATCCTCAGTAAAATATGTCTGTTTTCGGTCAATTTCGAAAGGGATGAGCTGCTTGTTTTTTAATTTATTTCAAATATGTTTCCACTATTGTCCATCTAGTTCAAAATCAAGGGAGTATCGGTATGTAGCGAAATTACGAATAAATTATTTCTGCATGCTCTATGCATGCTCGAAACATGGTAAAATTCTTCTTTTCAATTGCTCCATAATTCCATAACCGTACTATGCCTACATACCGGATTTCTAAAATGGATGAGTAAACAAATGATTTTTTTTCCTTTATAATTTTACAATTTACAATTTTAGTTCGACTAGGCGATCGTGCTATTTCACGATGTGAAGTACAAGTTTGGCTATTCTATTAAATGAATACAATCGAGAAAGTAGTTCTCGAGATATTTCGTATCAAACTTGACTATCTCAGCAGTATCAAAATATAAACAAAAAGCATATCCTTAAGCGACACTTTAATATAAAAATTACCTGTCTTGACATCCCATAGTTTAACGGTACCGTCATCCGACGAAGTAATAACAAAACTGGAATTAAACTGTAAACATGTGACGGCTGACTGATGTTTATTCGGGCCTAAATAACAGAAAATATTCCGCATTGCAATTAGGTCCGTACGCGTTTAAAAACAACAATCACCTAAATCCACTGCACGCTTACAGGAAGTAGAAATAAAAAATACCTGAAAGCGTTTGAAGACATCTACCAGTAAGAATATCCCAAACTTTAACCGTTGAGTCAGCATTACCGGATACCAAAATATTATTTCTTAATTCCATGCCAGAGGTTAAAGACTGATGCCCAATCAACGTGTGCTTCAACGCCCCCGTTTCAACATCCCATACTTTGATACTCGCATCTAATGAGCCGCTCACTACGTGTACGCCGTCAAACTGAAAAAGAAAATCAAGTCAAGTATTTAATTTCCACATACTGCGCCAGATAACACTACTCGACGAATTTTACGTCATATCTTGTTTCTGAAAAGTTTTCTATATGATATGGGTATTAGAAAACCCAGTGTTCCATAGCCAAAACACCGGCAATGTTGTTTCCAGGGGGATGGGGGAGGGACAACGGTTTGGTCGATCTGCATATTTTGCGCAAAAAAAAAAAAAAAAAAAAAAACTTTTATTGCTAAAACCGTGATGGCGTCTGAAACACTGAAGTAGGAATCTCAAAAACTAGATATTGAAAATTTTTTAATTTTTTTGACGATTAATGGCAGATTTATGAGCGAAATGTCATACTTTTCCTCATTCCTTCTTAATAAAAAAAAAAAATCAAAAATGCCGACTGAAAATATATTCACACTCTTCTAATCAAAACACCCATTACACCAACTGAATAGAACACAAAATTCTGCATCGAAAACAAGTCCTACCCTATTTCAATCATAATTACGATAAAAAGTCAAAAATCTGTTTTCACCAGAGTTTTCAAATTAAAAATGAAAGCTATTACGAGCTACCGGATATAGGAAGGAAAGATTGGGGAAGGACGAATCATCAAATCTTCGTGTATCAGACCATTTTTTTATCATTTGAAAAAGTCCAACTTTTTGGAATACATTTTTTTTTTCATCTTGCTCATGAGTATGGATAAAAATTGCTCGAAATTTGGTGAGTGAATCTTCATGTGAATATGCAAAAGTACAATTTTTGGATTTTCCATTCGACTCAAAATGATAAGTTATTCGAATTTCGAGGGGTAGGGGAGGGAGAGGACAAAAGAGTGAAAATTTTTATTTTTCTTGTCACACAAAAGAGTAAATCAAGGATATCGACATATCCAAATTTTAGTCTCCTAATACATTTGAAGTAGAGTTAGAACAAAAACCAGCCTTTTGAGGAAGCTTTGAACGATGAATTTCTCGAATCTTCTACATCTCCCCAACAAATTAACCTACGAAGGTCAAACTTTATATGTATGAGTTCTTGAATTTGGGTCCAAATGGATCCAAAATGGCGGATTATCAAAACTTGAGGAGAGCTTGAGGAGTCTCAAATAACTTGAAATGCCATCAATATGGTCTCATATGATTATTTGGTATAAGAAGTACACTATGTACCAAATTCACTCACACACGTGATGTTGGAAAGAAGGGGTAGGGGTATAATACCCCTCAAAATGCGGTGGGGGTACCGTCGAAAATTTTTTATTTTGGTATCATCTGATTAAATGAGCTCAACTGAATAACCCAACTGATCTTAGCTTCCTAATTGAATTTGGAAGGGAGGAGCAAAAAATGGTTTTGGAGGGGAAATTGCTGCAGGAAATTTCATGAATCTTCCGATCTCCTCACCAAATCGACTTAGAGAAGTCAAACTTGGTATGCAAGATTAGTCGGTGATCAGGATATCACCTCTTTAAATAGGCTCAAAATGGATCCAAAATGGCGGATAGTTAAAATTTGAGGATAACTTGAGAAGCCTCAAATAACATTAAATGTAATTAATATGGACTTATGTGATTATAGGGTATAAGAAGTATACTATGTACCAAATTCACCTTCATACGTGATGTTGGAGGGGAGGAAGGGGGTTATCCACCTTAAATTGTGGTAGTGGTACTCGAGAAATCGAAAATTTTTCATTTTGGTATTATCTGATAAAATGAGTCCAAGTAACTAACCCATACCGATTTTAGCTTCCCAAGTGAATTTTGAAGGAAGTTGAAGCAAAAAATGGTTTTGGAGGGGAAATTGCTACAGGAAATTTCATGAATCTTCCAATCTCCTCACCAAATCGACTTGAAGGGGTCAAACTTGGTATGTAAGATTAGTGGGTGATCAGGATATGACCTCTTCAAATAAGCTCAAAATGGATCAAAAATGGCGGATCATCAAAATTTGAGGATAACTTGAAAAGCTTCAAATCTCTTAATTTTCAAAAATATGGGTCCAGACAAACTACACATTCTAAATTTAACTTCTCAAGTGTTTTTGGAAGGGATAAGGTAGAGGTTTTAAGGTTCATGGGTGTAGCCTCAAGACACTAAATACGAAGGTACAAGCAACATTATTTTTTACAAACCTGCGCAAGCACAGTTAAAAACTCAGCTCCAGTAATGTGGCATGGCTGCTTACATTTATTTATTTTATTATTATTATTATCATTATTATTATCAATTTTTTTTTTCAAGAAAATTCCAGAAAAATTCAAATTCAAATTTTGATTCGTCAAAAACAAAAAGCCCCAATTAATGTCAATAATTTGGGGCGAGCTAGATATTTTCAATATTTGAACTGTTTGGATTCTATACGGATTTCTGGAGAAAATGAAGATAAAATTTTACTTAAAATTTTTTTTCACCAGAATGGCGACTACGGCATGATTCAAAAAAACAAAAGTGCTCATTTAATTTAGTTGAAAAATTTTCAAAGTTTGGATGGTTCACATTTTTCGAAAATTACTTACAGCAAAACGCACGAGTATCCAATTTTAAGAATTTCTAGTTCCTTTTAAATCAACTAAATCAACTAGACTTCTGCTTTCGGTGTATAATTTCAAGTTCCATTCAATGCTATCATCGCCACTTCGATGAAAAAATTCCAAGCCGAATTTATCGTATTTTCTTCAAAAAATCGCAAAAAAATGCATGATTTCCAAATTTTGAAATTTTTAGCGTTGTTTTCGATGCATAATGTTATGCTCTATTCGATAGTCATCGTCATTTTGATTCGAAAAATGTAAATAAGTCTTCGATGGACATTTTTATCAAAAAAAAAATTTTTTTGGAAAATCCGTCATTAATTGTTAAAAAAAAAAATTGAAAATTTCTCAATATATTGTTTCTGAAATTCTAATTTCAGTTTTTCAGACGCCATCTCGATTCGAGAAATAAACTTTTTTTGTTTTTTTTTTGTTGAAAAAATACGGCTCCACTAAAACGCTGTCCTTTGCCATGGAAACAACTTAGAGAGATCTGACCGTAGAAGCTGGTTTTCTAGTGCCCTCCAGCCTTTATTACATCATATAGAAAACTCTACAGAAACAAGACACAACCAGAAACTTATCGAGTAGGTAAATAAATCAAAATATACCTGTAAAGAATATACTCTGTTTCTGTGACCGCTAAGAGTATGTAAACAAGTTTCAGTCTGTGGATCCCAAACCTTGACCAGCCAATCGTAGGCACCGCTGACCACCAATCTGCCATCATATTGGACGCATCTAACTGCAGCCCCGTGGCCTACTAACATATGCAGGCATTCGCCGCTTTCGATATCCCATACCCTGAGCGTGGCGTCGCGCGAGCCACTGACTACGCTGGTATTTTGAATGACAGAAAGCAAAAAAAAAAACCCGGCTCAATTATACATAAAAGGCAAAAATGCGTTACAAGACGATTCTTGTTTTTACTTACATATTGCCATGGAGATGCATACACCTAACGGTGGACGTGTGGCCGTATAATGTGTGAATACAGTTACCAGTCTCGGCATTCCAAACTTTTAACGTTCGGTCGGTGGAGCCGCTTATGATAGTGGTATCGGACATTTGCGACGACCAAACGCCTCCGGTGTGACCTACTAGTGTTCTCAGGCACTGCACACCAGAAACCATTAGTACACGAAAGTAACAGAGTACCAATCGTTCGATTGCTCGCACTTACTTTTCCAGTCGTAACGGACCAAACTTTCAATGTATTGTCATCTGAGCCGCTGACTATTCTATTACCATTAAACTGTAAACATGTGATAACGTGGTCGTCGTGTCCCCTTAATATTTTGGAAGCTCGCACAGAATTCACTCTCCAGTTCATTTCGATACCGAATCTTCTTACGTAAGCCAACTGAAAATCAGTCGTCGTTAAATACCTCCGACCTTCGCCATTTTCGACGTTTAATTACGGCGATAAAAATTACGAAAATTTCACTCACTTTATAAGGCGATATAGCGGAATTAGGAAATTTATTTTTGTGGCGTTTACTGACCATCGATACGTATTCGGAATCGACGCCGGCAAGCATACATTTCTCTTTCCATAAAAGATTATCATCGCATAGGCATCTCCAATAACGGCAAGTCTGAGCGGCGCGTAATAAATCTCTAGGCTTGAGGAAAGAAAGAACGTAGAGAGCCAACTGCAAAACGAAAAATAACGTATCGTTAAGGAAACCAACGTCGAGATCATATGCGCGTAAATAAAATGAATGAACTTGTACTGGAACGTTTTTCAGCCGATACTTGGGTGGTAGGTGAGCTAGGTTGGTACCAGGATAGGCCGAATTTCGTTCCACAGTCTAGCAGATTTGAGAAGGAGAAGACGACGAAGAGGGGGCTCTTCATATTTTTACATTTCAGCTCATTTGTTAGTGATGGGCTAATGTCCATATTACATATGAAACAGCGAGTAAGGACTAAGGAACTCCAATATACCTCAAAATGGCAGATCACTTAAATTTTCAGACAGGAGAGAGAAGGAGCGAATGATTCAAAATTTTCGTTTTTCATCTCACTTTTACAAATAGGTCGAGAACAACCACATATCCAAATTTCACTCTCCCAAGTGCACTTGGAGGGGACTTGGGACAAGAAAGAGCTTTCTGAGGAAGTTTTGAATCATAGAACTTCTTGAATGTTCTATATGTCGTCAACAATCGAATCTAGAAAGGTCAAATTTTATGTGGGCAGTTGGTTAGAGATTAGAACATGGCCTACTTAATTTGGAGCAAAATAGATAACAAATGGCGAATTGTCGAAACTTGAGGAGAGCTTAAGGAGCCTCAAATGAGTAGAAATGAGATCATCGCTGGTCTGCTATAAAGATTCCTTGTAGTTGATCAACGACCGCTACTTGACTAGCGACGGCCAATAAAACCATATTTTTAAGCATGAAACAATTTTTATGGTATTAGTAGGTATTTTGGCTTACAGCATTCAACGCTAGACGTTGAATCAGAATAAGAAGTATATTATATCCTGAATCCACCCATACACATGATTTTGGAGGAGAGGAGGAAGAGAGGGAGAAGGGGAGGGAGGGAGAGGGGAGGGGAGAACGAGGAGGAGGATATACGACCCTCAAAATATGTTGGAGATAAGTGGAAGATTGAAAATTTTCGATCACATTATATGAAAGAGTGAGCCAACACTACTAACTGATTCCAATATCGACTTCCCAAGTAAATTCGTAAGGGGGTTAGAGCAAAAAACAGCTTTTTAAGGAGATTATGAATTCTGCCTCAAACCTTCAATTTCATTCCCTGGCAGGTATGGATGAAAATCATTCACGTTTCAATGAAAGGATCCTCATTTGATAACAAAGTAGCACTTTTTTGGGTTTTTTAATTTCCCCAAAATGGCGGCTCACTCTAATTTTGAGGGGGAGAGGGGACAAAATATTCAAAATAATTTTTCTTGGTCTCATATGAAAGAGTAAGTCAATCATACCAACATATCTGAATTTCATCTCTTTAGGTGGATTTGGAGGAAAATTAGAGCCAAAACTGCTTTTTGAGGAAGTTGTGAGTTATGAAATTTCTCTTATCTTCCAGATTTCCTCACTAAATCGACCTGAAAATATCAAACTTTGTATGCAGAATTTGAGTCCAAACAGATCCAAAATGGCGAACAGTCAAATCCTGAGGACGACTTAAGGGTCTCAAGTATTTCAAACTTGATAAATATGAATTTATATGATTACTAAGAATAAAAATATACTCAGCCGCGTAGCAAGAATTTTTTTGACGTGAGAAACGTGATATCATGTCGCCTTTTTTTTGTTTTTTTTGCTGTAAGCCCTTACCCTCCCCACCCTTCTCCGCATTCAGAAAATAAAGATAAAAAATGTAAAAATTGATGTCACATAACTGCTAACATAAATATAAAATTCTTGAAGGCTTCGCCCCCACTTTTTTTCTGGGAACTGCTTCTACCACACGCAACACTACTTGAACCCTTGACCAGGAACTGCTTGTGACATTGTTCCAACCAAGAAGAGGCACTTTGGTGACCAACCTACATCTCCCCTGGGTTTTCCTCAGGCGGGTGTGCGCCCCTCCTGAGTTCCACCACATTGGAAGTTCAGTCCATCGCATCATCCTTCATTCTGGCACCATACTCCCTTCTGATGGGTTTCAGTGCCAATTGCTATCCTTGGCTTCATGTGCAATGTGCGCATATCTTCGCGGTAAGCTGATACCCACTATTTTGCGAGTACTATGTACCTGGGTGTTTACCTTTTCAGAGTGCAGTGGTCGCCTGTACCTTAAGACCCTACTTCTGTCTGCATCATCCCAATGGTGTAACATGATAAAATGAACCAAAGTGACAAACATATTCCAATTTCAACCCGCCAAGTGAATTTGGAGAATAGCCAAGGCAAAACCCTGGTTCTAGATAAGAAACCATTTTGGGAATTTCATGAATCGTCCATATCTATTTGTCAAATCGACCTAGAAAGGTTCAACTTCGTATGTTGGATTATACATATATATACATATGAATGAGGGTATAAACTTATGAATTTGGGTAAATATAGATCCAAAATGATATATGGTTAAAATATGAGAAAGGCTTGAGGAGCCTCAAATAGGTGAAAATTTGAAAAATATGCGCTCAGTGGATTTTTGTGAATAAGGACTACATATCCTCCATTTCCTAAGGAAGTCATAGGGGTACAATAGTTAACCCTTCATTGGTATCTTGGCAATAAAACGTGTTTAGTATCTTGGGGGTTGAAACGACCCCAAATTCCGTCTTCAGTATCTTGGTGGTCGAAACGACCCCAAATTCCGTCTTCAGTATCTTGGTGGTCGAAATGACCCCCAATTCCGTCTTCAGTATCTTGGTGGTCGAAACAACCCCAAATCCCGTCTATGATATTTTTACAGTTGAGAAGACTAGAAATCCCATCCAATATACTAGACGGGATTTGGGGTCGTTTCGACCACTAAGATACTAAAGACGAAATTCGGGGTCGTTTCGACCACCAAGATACTAACGACGGAATTTGGGGTCGTTTCGACCTCCAAGATACTAAAGACGGGATTTGGGTCTTTTCGCTCCGACGATACTATACAAGGGTTAATCTGATTGCATATTCACGTTTGGAGGTTTTGAGTTATGCGAAATGGCACCAATACTATCGACTAGGTGAAAATATCCTAGGGCTGGGGGGAAGGGGGGGCAAATGTTGCCTAAACTGGGGCACGAAAGATTTTCTTATTTGCAAGTAGCAAATAGGTAAAATATAGATAGAAACTATATCATCAGTAAACTTTTTTCAACGATATCTCTTCCGACTAGGAATGTACCAAGTTCAAGAGAGCACTTGAAATTTAGACGCAAAGTTCTTGAACTCGAATGTTTCTAAACCGAATCTGAACTGTGTGATTTTTGGAAATAATATGAATTTATAATGAACTTCGATTTTCCAAATCTCGAATTCAACTTTCATCTTTGTATAGAAGATCTCGTCTTCCAAGGTTTTTTTTTTTATTTTTTTGTTACGTTACCTAAATTTAAACATAAAGCTATAACCGAATTTCAGCTCTCAGCTCACAAATGCACTTCGAAATGAACTAAAAATAATAATAAATTAACGTTATTTTTTTATTATTATTTTTTTTTTGGAAACTGAACTCACCTGATTAAATTGGTGAACTCAACGCATCTTAAGTCCCCACTCCAAGTTTTTATGAATATTTCATTTACAAAAAAATGTAGGCTAAGTAGGGGTAAAATATACACTCGAAAACTTCAGTTCTATAATAGGACCAAATTATTATTATTGTAAACATAAATAAGAAAAGAAAGAGAGAAAGAAAAGATCACTTTCAGGAAAAAATATGAGGAAAGTGGAATTGTGAAAATCGATCAGCTAACACCGGTGAAAAAAGTGGTTTTCTTTTTTCATTTGAAGAGGTTCGGCTTAAACACAGGACTTATAAAGGGTATAAACTTTGGTCAGAGATACTTCTTGATAATACTACCTTACACTCTACTAGCCCAAAATCGTTGCAGCCCAAATTCATCCATCCTATTCCCTTAGGATTTCGGTGAACTATACGTACTTCTTTTGGCAATAAAGATATGAAATCTCTTTGAAACTGCGGTTCGATTATTTGCATCATATATCTTATTTGAGTGGGCTCGCATACTTCTATGAGCTGATTAAGAGCGACTAATCTTTCGGCGTGAGACCATGCCTAGAATAAGCAAAAACATCAAGTCCGATTACTGTAAATCTATCACTAGAGGCTCGAAATTGAGCAAATTTACCAACCAGAAATTGTTGTAACCAGGAAGACATTCCTGTCGGTGGATTATCTTTAGAAGGTATAATACTACGTTGGAGTTTGAATTTTTCCGATTTTAGATTTTCTTCGAGCTTTATTTTCTTAGTACTGCGTAGAAGACAAACGCGTTAAAAATAAAAGAGGTGAAATCTAAACTACGAAATAAAACCAGATTTGATTTTACCTGTTGTTTTCTAGTTTAATTTCTTCATCGAAATTTCTTTTAACAATTGAATTAAAATTATTTTCTTCAATTTCCATTTCTTCACTTCTCTTCCTCTGCGGCAAAAAAGTGAATATAATTAAGTAAAGCCTCCTCAGTTTTATTTCAAACAATGAAATATTTTGAACCAACCTTAACATAATGATCGGAGAATGTCAGAGAAGAACTTGAATTAGAGCTACACGATTCACCGTCGCTAATTTTGCAATTATCTTCTGCTTTCGACTTGAAGCTATCGTTGCCATCTTCATTTTCGTTATCTTCGTTTTCGGTATTAATGATGTTATCAGTTGAATCTCTATTCTTCCAACTCGGCAGCGAATGCATTATGTTGAGAACTACTTCGGAATAAACATCTTCTGCGAGAGTGGCGACTTCGAGTCCATGCATGGTGTCTTCCTTCACTATATTATTCTCTTCGTCGTCTACGATCACGCCTTCGTTATAATGACACTGTAACTCCATCTCCGAATCATCGAAAAGACTAGTACTTGTATGATCAGTCTTATGAAGTGATGGGACATCAACAGTTGAGCAAGCGGGATTATCCATATCGATACTAATACCTAAAACGCACATGTGACGAAACGATAATGTTATTAAAAAGCCGTTAAGTAAATAAGTGAGATTATTGTAATTAAAATAATGAAAATTTGAGTACACGAGATGTTTAGATTTTGATGAACTTTAAGTTCATCGTTTCAACGTTCAAACGATTTACATGCTAATTTATTTAGTTGGTGAGGTTCTCGATCTGAAATACTTACTTATATAAAATACTAATATATACACAGTCCATTCAGTTTATATAGAAAACTCATAAAATTAATGTTGAAAATCGACAGCAACTTATAAATTCTTTTGAAACACTTTGTTAATCATGTAAGTACCATAAAATAGAGATAAACAAAATTTTGCATTTGTGGTTTGGAGTTTGGACAAAAAGTTCGAGTAAACGTAAAATTACAGCCAGTAAAGGTATGTTCAAAATACTACACATTGCATATCAGTGTTGCTTTATACGTAAAACATAAAAATAAAATAGCCGTAAAATTTTACGTTTGTAAAATATCAACACTGATTTTACGATTGATACCAAACCGAAAACGAAAGTGCTCGATTTTACGATAGAAAAAATATAAAAAATTCTCCTTGATATTTTCCGCCTTCCCGCGTTATTGCGTCATCTTTACCCTTTCGTAAAAATTATCAATTATTCGATGATTGAGATTGACTTTGTCTAATTTAAATTGTCTAAATTACATACCGGGTATGTCATTACCGTTTATTAATCGTGTTTCATTCAAACACTACAGTGGATTGACGAAGTGTTTATTTAATCTCGGTCTAAAACGATCATTTACATCGAAATCAAATGAAGGAAAATCACATATGATGAAAAGTGCACTAACCGGTATTGCTATTGGAACTTTTGCCGGTGCAGGATATACAATATATCAGCAATTTAACCCCGACGTTACTCACATCAAAGAAATTCAAAACAACAATAAAGTTGCATCGTTTCCTAAAGTTGAGATTTCAAGAAAAGTTGGTATTTTATGGATAAATTTGGAGGAAACTCGTAATTGGATTTCATATATTTTTATGATTTTTTTTTCAGATAACTATCCCAAACGATTCCACTGGCTTAAATATCACCCTTTTTCAATATCCTACTTGTCCCTTCTGTTGCAAAGTTCGCGCATTTCTTGATTTTTATGGAATTTCATACGATGTTGTTGAAGTTAATCCTGTACTCAGGCAGCAAATCAAATGGTCATCATATAAGAAGGTTCCGATTCTGTTGGTCAAAACAAACAATGGGTATATTGTAAGTATGATAGTTTTGAATGTGCTTTTACGCAGTAGCATTGTGTTATTACATACATATTTTTTTCCAGCAATTTAATGATAGTTCAATGATAGTTTCTGGACTAGCTACGTTCTTAAAAGACCGGCATATTGAATTGGAGCATATTCAAGAATATTATCCAATTACATATGATTCGGAAAATCCTAAGAAAACTGAAATTATGAATAAATATTTTATAATGGATGGTGGTACTGATCAAAATAGTTTGAAAAAGGATAGGTGGGTACTGATTATGATGCGTTAATTTTTCGTTTATTATATATTTTTATTTATTTTGGTTTTATTCTGTAGTGATGAAAGAAAATGGAGAGCATGGGCAGATAATGTTTTAGTTCACATGCTGTCGCCAAATGTATATAGAACGAAAGATGAAGCCTTACAAGCTTTTAATTGGTTTTCAGAGGTGATTATAATGATTTATTTTCGCAGTGATTATTTTAAATTTAGAGTGAACTCAATGAAATCATGGCTTCTAGGTTGGGGAATGGGACAGATTATTTTCCAGTGCTGAAAGGCTACTAGTTGTTTATGTCGGAGCCATTGCCATGTGGCTGATAGGAAAAAGATTACAAAAAAAGTAAACACGTGTTAAATGCTTTTGAAATGAATATCCAACTTAAAATTATTATAAATTTTGATGTTCATATTTATGTATCCCTATACAGATACAATTTGAAAGAAAATGTCCGTGAGTCATTGTATGACGAATGTAATAAATGGATGAAAGAAATTGAAACCAGAGGTTCACCATTTTTTGGAGGCAAAGAACCCAATTTAGCTGACCTAGCTGTCTATGGAATTTTAAGTAGTATTGAAGGATGCGAAGCATTTCGTGAATTATTAGAAAACACCAACATTGGATCATGGTATTTCAGAATGAAAGAATCCGTCAAAAACCATGAAGGACAAAAACTACTCATATAAATTGCCAGTCAACTTGACTTTCTGTTGTTTAAATTATTATTTATTTGTCATTATTAAGGAATACAAAATACTATTTTACTTGTTTTTTTTTTAACCGATATTTTCTCATTATTTTTTGGGGAAAGAGCTCAATAGCTTTTCTTATGTGGTACAGGGGTCAAGAGCAGGAAAAGTTTCTCTTTTTCAAGGTTAGAGGGTTTCTATTTTTATTGCTTTCTTCATGAAGGCTGTGCAAGCATCATTTTAAAAAAATTGAATGAATAAAAAATCGATTTTACATGGATATTGGAATGATAGCAATTTAAAATTTAATAAAATCAGTAAAAATAATGTTTATGAATGAGTTGTATTATATTAAATTTTCTTAATCATCTGGTTTTACTTCTCTATAATTTTTGGAATGTAAAATTTCATTACATTATTAGTACGAGATCTTTGATCTAAAATGTAGTAATTTACATCTTTCCAATCTATATGCTTAACGATTTAGTGAGAAACAGAAATTGAAAAACTATGGAATGGAATGAAGTTGAAGAACGTATGAAAGTTGATGACATATACTGAGAATGATAATTTCTTGTTTGATTACTGTTCAAGAAAAACTTGAATAAGGTGGAAAATCATAAAAATTAAATACAATCATTCAATATTTTCTGAACGCATCTTTACGAACTTGGGGAAAATTTAATATTTTTCTGTAATAATGCACAACTCAATACATATTATGAAAATTTTTAGGATATTCAACTTTGGATTGAAAATTACAGAATATTCTTGGTCGATGAAAAATGAATAAAACGCTAATAACGGACATACAATAACTACAAAAAGAAATTGGCAGCATTTTATCTTTATTCTCGGTTGGTTTCAATCCTTTCTCATGCTAACGTATCCTTTTGAAAGTTCGTAACTTTCTTGTTCTTTCACTTTTGGTATTTTTAGCCATGTCCAGTAAAAATTCACTACAACGAAGAACTACTAAAATAATTTTTTCGAATTAAATTTACTTTGCAATTTGATCATCGGTCAAGTTGGTGTTATTCCTTCGAAGTTCAGTGCTTAGGGAAGCTCTAAACTTACGCCGAAGCTTACGCCACTGGCGACAAATTTTTTATCAGCTAAACATGTGATAACCAGTGTTACCATTTGAAGAATTTGTAAAGGAGTTGAATAAGTAGCCTTCTTTTTTTTTCAGCAGGCTCATCATCAGTTCATCAACCAGAACCAGAACCCACCAAAAACTGGAATAAAGTGATAGAAGAATTTTCTTGATTTTTTTTTGTTAATATTAGTAATAATTGTTTAAATGGTTCAAATAATACTGCAAATGTATGATGTATATCATATCGTTGTTTTATTTATTCAAGTAAATGTCTTTTACCGCCTTATTTTTGTTTTCAAAAGAGAAAGCATTGAAATAATATTATAAAATTTTTTTGGATCAAAAACGAAAAAGTAAACTACGATCCTACAGAGGAAATCAGAAAATAACGTATTATGAAATTTTCAGCGTGTTGTTACTTGTCTTGTATCTCGAAACCTGCGATAATAACTCGTTTTCGCATGTCAGTTTACCTTTGGCGGTTAACAAATTAACCTGACGACGTAGTACGCGACACACTTATGAGTTCCGAGTGTTCTACTTTAATTCGCACAACATAAAATGTTATGGTACATCAACATCAGTTACTGGCATCTTCTCTTTTATTACAGTTAACAGTTACGCGAAATTTCCATTTGTTAGAAATTTTTGGTGATGAGAAAAATTAATTTCTATCAAAGAAATAAATATTTTTAGAGATGCGTTTTGGAAGTATAGTACATTGCTCCAGTGAACTTTATTCATCCATGATCATCCTCAACATACATTTATGGTGCAGTTATTCGACCAAAACAGAACCATTATTCACAAACCGATGATTATTCGTTCAGTCTTATTAATTCTAGCAGGTATGACTGTTGTTTTACAAATTAGTATTTACGTATTGGAAATAAATCAACACGTATCGAGTAGTACAACCCCTAACAACAATTCTTTGGAAGAAGATAAGCCAGCGAATTTATCCTTAGATACGTTAGTTTTCATACAACGCAGAGAGCACATGAATGACATGTGCGAAACTTACGCTAGCCTCCATAGAAACATTTTTGACGATACCAAAGACCTCGATCATATTCTAGTAGATGAAAAAAATAAACTTCTATATTGCTACGTACCCAAAGTTGCCTGTACAAATTGGAAACGCGTGTTTATGATTTTACTCGGCTCAGCTGATAGTGAAAATGCTTCTTCCATTCCCGCCGAAATAGTTCATAAAAAATCAACATTTCCCAAACTCAGCGATTATTCCATCGACGACGTGAAATATTTCATAGAAAACTACACCAAATATTTGTTCGTAAGACACCCGTTCGAACGATTACTATCCGCTTTCAGAAATAAATTAGAAGAGCGTTCCCAACGTTCAAAATACTTCCAAATGAGAGTTGGTCGCGAAATCATTAAACATTATAGATTCAACGCCACTAATCACTCTTTAGAACATGGTAACGATGTGACTTTCGAAGAATTCGCTCTTTATTTAATTGATCACTATGTACCAGCTTTCAACGAACACTGGAAACCTATTAGTGAGTTGTGTTATCCTTGTTTGTTAAAATACGACTTTATAGGTAAATACGAAACTTTATACTCAGATGCGGAATTTTTGCTGAAGTCTCTGAATAAAAGTTACATTAAGTTTCCCCGAGTCAGAGTTTCCAATACTACCGCTCAAATTATTAAATATTATAATTCATTACCTTCCTATGTGATTGCTCGGCTTTATAATATTTTTGTGTTAGATTTTAAGTTATTTAGTTACAGTACTGAAAATGTATTAGGGTACGAAATAGGATAAATTTAATTTTTCAGACGTGATTTGATCGTGTTGTGATAGTGAATAAATAGGACGAATACAAAAATTAAAATAATTATACATATCAACTTATGAATTATTATGCTACTACTTGAGGTCGCTACTTATTTTGTATTAAGATAAATGATGCATTTTAACATTTAATACTCATTGGCTGTTAATAACATAAACTTTCATTTTTGATTTTTATACTTACGAATTTTTTCGTAATATGTATATAATTTTAAAATTATATACCTACGTTGATCTAAAATGTATATATATGTAGTATATTAGGTATATATGTGTTAATAAGTACCTAATAATACATAAACTTATATAAATGAAATTTTAGAAATAAATCATCTCTTTCTAGCTTAAATTCTTTTCATATTTTCCTCACAATATTGCAAAAATAACCCCAATAAACAGCCTAAACAGGTATCTATAAAATGATAGTAATAATAATAGTTTTCTAAGAATTTTTCATTTCATGGATCACTAGATAGAAATAATAAGAGTTGATAAAATTCCTACGATAAATCCATATAGATAACCGTCTTACCTATTTGGACAACTCTCGTTAATAAACTATGTTGAACGGAAAGTTAGTATTCATATTTAAGTATAGAGGTTAATAAATTTGTATCTCAAATTTTCATTGCCAAGGTCATGAACATTCTGAAAAATAACACCTATAATATTGTGTTTTATTTTGTTTATTTTTGAAATATCATTACTAATTTATTTCCTTGTTTATCCCCATTATGCGCTTAAATGCCATAAGTCACAACTGAAGTTGAATCACCTTTAAATAAAATGCATTAAACTACATGATGTATACAAATAAGTAGGTACATACTGAAAATAAAAACGACCAATTAATATCCTTATTGACATTATCAGTATTCTACATAAATTAGATGCCTACTTAATATTATTAAACTGCCTACCTAATTTTTTTAAATCAGGCAGAGATTCATTTACCATCCGATTTTATTACCTAATTAAAAGATTTATACCACTCCATTAGCATGGACTAAAAATTTTAAGCAGCTCGTGAAAGAATAACTGTTCTCAGTTGTTTGGAATTACCTTTTTTCAACAAAATAAATATGTTACAACAATGCTTCAAACCTATACAAAGTAGGTACATACATTGGATTTAATATCTAGTGAGAAATTCCCAATTTATTACAAATCCGATACAACCTTAACTTGACTGGAAACGAAAGCGAATACAGCGTTTATTAGGTTGCCTGTCTGGTGGCCTAATTATATACTGGATTTTTTGGCACATTATACCAGATTGTGAAGATTGGTGATAGTTGGATAATGTTGTTACAATACTAAATAAAATTTGTGTATCCATAGTGTGCATCAAAACATACTTCACATTATATTCATGCAAATTTCACTTCTGGTTTAAGAAATTAAGGTAAATGTGTTCATAATATACTAAATTTAGAGAATGGTTCCCCTTCCTTTTTTTTTTTTTTTGATGAAAAAATAAGTTATACGCTAACATATCCAAATTTCGGGTTCCGAAATGAATGCAGAGCAAGCGAAAAACTTTTCTGAAGTTGTATAGGTATATCAATCATGAAATTTCTTCAATCTTCCATAGTTATCTCCTCACCAAATCGACATAAAAGGTTCAAACTTCGTATGTGAAGTCAATTCGGAATCAAAATATGATTCTTCAAATTTTGATCAAAATGGATTCAAAATGGCGGATGGTCAAAATTTAAGGAGGCTCAAATGGCTCAGATTTTATAAATATGGTCTCATACAATCGGTAGTAATGAGAAATATGCTATATGTTAGCAATGTTACCTTTGTGAAAGTTTCCTGAGTCTCAAAATTTTTGTCTTCATTAAGAATTCACTTCCAGTAATGCAGCATGGCTGCTTATATATATTTTTTAAATTAATGATTTCATTTAATTTGGTATAAATTTTTTTTCATTTGCCTTTCCTACTTACAAAAATTTAATGAGGTCCCTTCGAGGCCTTCTCTGGACTTCTGGAGATGGAGTTGTTTGCAGATAATCGGAGTTCAAGAGACTCCCACAGTAATATTTACAGCTTAAACTGTCAGTAGTCGAGGGAAAGGTACTTCACCACCACCTATACCCGCTGGTAGCAGCTAGTGTTGATGAATCCGAAAATTATATCAAGTAAACACTACTATAGTAAAATTTACAATTTTTTTACACGTAATTAATTATTATACTTTTCTCCCTAAACTTAGTATAAAACCTAATTATTACAATTTGTAAAAGAAAATATAATAAAAAAATATATATATATACCGTGCGTCCAAGTGATTGGGGTACAATCAGCGCAAAAATCTCAGTTTGTTGATAACATAATAAGAGTCAAACTACAATTTCTAAATCAAAAATTATTTTTTAAATTACTTTAATAAATATCAAGGCTGATATATTCATTTCAAATGAATTACAGTTTATTTGCATTTGAAAAAATCAATTTTAAATAACTAAAAACGGATTTTTTCGCTGATTGTACCCAGATCACTTGGACGCACGGTATACCTATCCGATGTTTCGATTATCCTGGGTATATGGATTAGTACTTAAAGTAATTTAATATAAAATAAAATTATTATTTTATAAAATTATTTAATAAATTTATCCTTTAAGTTTACCCCAAAAAATAATTATATTAAAATTATAAAAATAAGTGGGTATCTAGGTATCTACAGCATTAAAAAATCAAATCGTGTAGATCAAGAAAAAGTTTCAATTTATGAATCAGTAGTCAACATGAAATATTTTCTCTCGTTATTAAGCTGAAAATATTTATCCGCTTAGATCACTATACATGCAATGAATTTCTCTCTATCTGCCAGTATAATGCACGTAGATGGTATATTATTGTGAAGTTAGCTCCATGATTTATTTTGTTAAGATGGAAGAAAGACATTGCTTCAAACGATATATTTCAAGTGAAGACGATTAAGAATACAGTCAACCAAATGGCTATAAAATAGTGTAGGCTTACATTTATAGATAAGGATCAAGTAACTGGAACTGCGACCACTGCCATGAGATTATGATGACGAACCTAACATATGAACGAAGTATAGGTACCTACTAATATACGATAACATACGATGAAATCATATTCTCATCATTATTAGACATACTTCTCTCCAAAAAAAATAATAACACCTCGCAGAACTTAAATATAAATTGAAACCAACCTCAGGTGTTGAAATATTATACAAAAATGTCAACGTATTTAAATGAAATATTTTATCTATACTTGTTAATGGAGACTAAAAAATACCTGTTTCCATGACAATCGTTTTATAAATTGACTCTTGAATTATTTGTTCAAGATGTTAATTGAGTATAATACAAATCCATAATAAAGTTAAAACACTTTAAAATTATCGGTTTCTTTTGAAGGCATATGAGTTGAAGAATATTTTTTCTTCACTCATTTGTTTACCTTAAACATTGCAAGTCGTAATACCCATGATAACACTGATTAATATTTAAAAACTTAATGCTGTACCAATTATGATATTATCAGCGAGCAGGATATTAATTGTATCTGCCTTATAATATTTTTCAAACACCAGTTTCATGAACAATAAAAATTAATAATACCTACATTAACGCAAATTCAAGAAACATACATGAAATATTTTTACTCTCAATGCCTAGTTTAACCATTCACTCACAGTTTTGAAGATCTGATGTCGAGTAGATTTCAAGTTTTCAGTATCATTTTCAGTTGGGGGACGCATATCGTCACAATGAGCTGTACCTAAGAAACGTAAGTAAGTTAGTAATCTTTTTCTAATATATGTGTATAAATTTGTAAGATATCATTAAGGAATTCAACACAGTATATTTAAGGATTAATGAAAGAATTACTACCTTTTATGTAATGGACTTGATAAAGAGAATTATTCTTTCTGCTGGTAATACCGAGTGCCTGCCATGGATCCAAGGAACCATGAACGAAAATTACATTGGAGATATTGTATCGCAATCCTCCATATTTATTGTTTGTACGCCGCACAGCATTATCAACAAATGCCTTATTAAACCTATGATTTTACAATTAATTATATTTCATTCATTAATGATATTATATTATACATTTTTTTACACAATAACATTATTACTATAGCAGAAAGATCATAAATTCGTACTTCAATCCAAAAACATCTTGACATATTTTTATGAAATATTCTATGGGAAAATATTCTCCGAATAAATCACTCGGTTTGCTCGAAGTCTGATAATAACCATATTCTGTACATGTTTGATATATCCATAATCTACCTACAATCACAAAATACGAGAAAGCATTAAACACTTTTATAGAATCATCGCTGTTGTTCTTATATATACCGGGCGTTCAACTGAACCTCATATAGGCAAAGCACCGAATTCCTTTTTAATGAAAAACTAAGTAAATATAACACGTTGGTAACACTGATTTCTATTTTCACAACCAATCACAGCACATTTATAGCAAGTGATGTAACATAAAAGTACTTTGAATTACCACGAAAGGGAATTATTTTGGTACTTTTGGTAGTTCAACCGCCCAAGCAGACGCACGGTATAGTTTTGGAACACAATATCTATTATAGAGTATAGATTGAGTACCTGTGCATTATAATTTTTAGCGTGTAGTTAAAACAAGAAAACTTTCAACTACCTGATGAAAATGATGTTTCGTTTTTTAATTCTTTGATAAATTCTTCATATTTGTGAGGGAGACAGGGTTCCTGTATATAGTCCAAGAGCTCTTTAATTACCTCCCCATATTGGTGAAGTTGGGTGAACTAAAGTGAACAAGTAACGAAAACAGATTATCAAGTACCTACCATGTATTATTTTATTTAAATTTGAAATATACCAATGATGCATCAATGTATGGTTTCGAATACCTATTTTTCACATGTAATTAATATGTTGAAATCAACTTACCCAAAACGATTTTCTTTCATTCATTATATTACATACTGTATTAATGGAGAATTTTTTTTATTGTATTGCACTGCATAAGAGAAAATAGAGGATATAATTTCAAAGAGGCTGGATATATCATTTCGATTGTTCCCTAATCGTGTACACAACCTGTATGTAAACGAAAAAGATAACTTTATAAATAGAGATAATTTAGATTCATTAATCACATTTGAATACAGACTATGTCAATATCTCTAACCGAAATAGTTTCGATACATAAGCTCTACCGATCATTGTATTAATGGCAATTTTTAGCTGTCGATTTGCCCTAGCAATATTACGAACGCAGTCTGCGCTGTGGGTAGCAAGAGAAGTTTCTACAACTTTCAAGTATTCTGTAAACAAGTATCATTAGCATGAATAATAAATTTTGTATTTTCAAAATTATTTATGATCATCGCAACAATATTAGATAGATACCAGGAAAATCAGTTTGTGCGAGAAGCGGTGCACTCGATGAAACTGCGCCGTGGATAAGATGAGGGTATTTGAGACGAGCCCATGCTACTAAAGAGCCAGCATAAGAACCTCCAAAAAGTATCCATTTTGTGTTCATTGTTGATAAGTTATATTTGGAGTTCATACCTTCGATGAAAAACGCGATGTCACCCAATGCTTGTTCGGTGTTTAGAAAAATTAGATTTTCAGTCGAAGCATTGCTATGTTGAAAAAAAATAAAAACCTAAGCAATCATATCGCATTGTTGAAGCTGAGTTTTTATAGGTAAGGTTACTAATATGATTATTTTTTTAAAGGTAATTTCTCAATAAAAACTATAGCTGGATTATAAATAGCCTTCCCTATTTTTGAAGGAAGGCAGATAGAGATATGATGTTTGCGCTAAAATGTAGCGTATACAATGTAGCATTATACTGACAAAAAATTGGTCTCAGTGATAAAGTAGGTGTGGAGCTATAATTAAAAAATTTTGAAAAACTACGAAAATAATTGAACATTTTTTCGTATTTTTCGCAAATAACTTTGAAAAATGCTCCTCCCTTCCCCGCAAAATATATCGCAGTTTGGCATTGGGCGTTATAAAAATTTTTTTATACATAAAAACAATAGAGCATTTTTCAACGTTATACTTGTTTGCAAAAAATATGAAAAATGGTAAGTTTTTTTCATAGTTTTTCACATTATTCCCATTACAGCCAACTCACTTCACCGAGACCATACATTTTGTGGCAAACAGCATATCTCTATCTGCATTCAGTAATGAAATAAAAAATTCAAAACTCTTGTATCTTAGCCCCTTCAGAAAATGATGTAGGCAAATCATCATACATGAATGTCATATGACTAGCCCCACATGTGGTATGCAGGAACTCGGATTAATGTGAAACACCCTGCATAGCTGACATTTTTTCGCTATGTATGCAGATGAGTATTGCGTACTACACGAGTACTAGGTGCGTATTATTTTTAAATTTTGATTTATGTTTTTTGGTATTTGCATAGGTTGTGGGTTGTGGTTTCGAGATTCGTTACTTTGGTTTGAAAATGTCATTGTTTGAATATACCGATATCAATACTTAAGTATCTATTAATGATTAGAATGTTTACCAATTACAAGCAATGATGCTCATAAGTAATTCAAGAGTATCAAAGTTACATGAGTTATGTTTTACAGATATACATACCGAATTTTTTATATAAGAAGAATAACTTACTTAGTTGGATTGCTTTTTCCGTAATATCGATGTTCTAAACTAAAACATAAAGCATTTAATTTTTTTGCGAATGAAATCCACTGCGCTTCGTTATTCATCCATTTTTTCGGTGATGCTGTAGCTTCTCCATAAATAAAAAGGAATATGGGCCCGCCTTTTTCATAGAATAAGTTGTTCACGAAATAACGCTAAATAAAATGTGAAAAATATTTCTAATAATTACCTATCTATAATAAAACACAGTACTTATAGTGGAACTTCTCCGATTCTATGTCTCATAGTGCGTATACCATTGCGTCCAAGTGATTTGAGTTCAATTAGCGAAAAATCTCTTTTCATGCATTTAAAATTAATTTTTTGAAAGCAAAGAAATTATAATACAGTCGAAATTAATTTATCAGCTTTAAAATTTATTGAAGTAATTTAAAAAATAATTTCTTATTCATAAATTGTAGTTCTACTCTTATTATATTATCAAGAAACCGAGATTTTTGCACTGGTCCAACTCAAATCACTTGGACGCACAGTATATGTGAATCGCCAAACACACATTCTAATTATGAAGGTATTTATTTGGAACTGAAAATACAAAATTATACACATTTATAAGTACCTGATTCCAAATGGATTCTTCTGTAGGTCGAGAATGGTCCAACCTTTGTGAAAAATAATTTTCTAAAAATACTACATTATCATTAGATGTTGAATTTGCTAACGATACACCGTACATATGATCATGAGAATGTTTTTGGTCGCGATGGCCAATACTAATATCACCAAGTCCGACATGTCTCCATTCGAACAGAAAAGGAAATGCACACGAGAAAGAAATATTTAAAATTAAAATGTAAAGTAAAAAGTAAAGTGACATTTCTGTCTCGTCTGAATACTAAATACTATCGAGGATTTTCTTTACAACAAATTTTGAAAACTGAAAAGTATGAAAACGGATATATAAGTATGATGTCTAAGTCAAGCAGTATTCGACATAAATCAACAAGTATTTGAAGAAAGATAAAATATAATTCTTTTAGGACTGCAATTCAACTTACAATATTGATAAATTATCAGAACTCATAATGACGGATTAATTTTATAAGTTCGGTGCCGAAAAAAATCATTGAACTTTATGTATTTTATAGATCACCAATATCAATTCTCACTACAAAGATAATATTTAATAGTCTTTATTTAATGTGCTAAGACTTCAACTTTCAAAGAATTAACAAAAAAATAGGAATTCTTAGTTTTGCGAGGTCACCAACAGTAAGCGATGAGTATTCACATAGATTGTCTCAGAAAATGCTAATTCGCCACATACTTTCAAAAACAAATTAAAATTTAAACAATCAGTAGAATAGACTGCAAAGTTTGAGTTCAATAAAAATGTCGATAAACCAAATATATTTTCAAATTGCCGCATATTATATTCCCATTTCCTTCAATTCACAACAAACTAAAAAAAAAAAATGTAAATCAAATTCTTCCCTATTTCATCGTAAATGAAAGTAAAAGAGGAGTACAAAAAAATTAACATTTTATTGTTCAAAATACATAGTAATTAAAATACTTATTTACAGACATTATTTTACTCAGCAAAAAAAAAGGAATAGGATGCTCGAACTCATTAAATACCAAAGTTAATGAGTTTTCTTTTTCTGCAAGATATGCAGATATTTCCCTCGTGTCATTTCTTTGGCTTCTTCCACACCTAAGTTATAGGCGATATCATATAATTTTTTCACTTCAGCTATGAGTTCCCTTTGAGATAAACTCCCGTAATCTGAAAAATTAAATACAATAATGTAAACAAAATCGATGAAACTTCATATTAAAATGAAGTGAATCATGTTTTACTAACAATTCAACTGTACAATATCTTCCCGATCTAAAGGACGGTTCCACGGCTGCTGTTGTTTATTTTGAAATGATTGATGTAGATGAACGAATCCTGAAACTCCTGGGACTGATGTAATATCAGAAAAGATAATTTTTACATTAAAATAATCGGTAATAAAAACGTGCGTGATTTAAAATTATTATATGCATATTACTTGGCTCTGGCCACAACTCTGGTGATGTGCGATCCAGGGTTTCTAACGCAATCAAACTTGGATCCACTTCAGTCATACCTCTTTCCTATGAAACATCAATAATTACAAAGAACATGAGAATATAACTGCATAACATAATACTGCGCAATTCACAATGGAAATAATGGATGTGGTTATCAGTGAGAATATTTAAAGCATGTTTAAACAATGATGAAAATTACAAGAAGAAACAACTTACCAACGCTGCAGCACTATTACAGCGATGCAGCGAAGCCGGGTGTTTGTGTTACTTCAGCTGCGTCGTATGATAATGAAAGTAAAAAAAGAGATATGGAACAGGAATAAAATATATTCTTTTTGAATGACATTAATATATTTATTATTTCTTTAGGTTGGTATTCCAATCAAATTTAAAGAATCTTCAAATTAAATTGCCCTTTTAGATTGATCAAATTACGATGCGTAATTTTGCGCAAAACAAAAACAAACGAAAAATTCAAATTTATTGGCATTGTTTGTGTGCCCATTCAGCTTACAATTTATATTGGAATCATAGGGTTCATTTTTAACGGGAATTCTCGTTCATTATTCTGGCGGTATTTTTTTGTGATAACGCATGCAATGCACATTGCTATCATGTATTCTGTCTTCCTGTGCATCAATTACCATCAAATATAAATTATCATCATATGTTTCAGTTTTGAGTACTTTTTGTCTGTTTGAATTTTGCAAATAAAAATGAATTACAATTTGTCGTTTTATTATTCTTACTTAATTATTCGTTAGATATTTTGTACCCGTCTTCAAGCTCAACGACAAGATATGAGTGATTTAAACTCGCTGACTAATTGAGATACTTCCATTCTTCCGAAGTCATATCAACAAATATGTTCAAACAAAGCATCAAAAGAAGCCTATTTGCTATTGAGAAAATTCGAAAGTTTAATCCGCAAGTACAACTTTTCCTCAGGTACAGTCAACCAGCTTCACTTTCCAATGTACATAAGCTCGACTCCCAACCAGCTAACCTCGACTCTGTATCGTGAAATTAATTAAAAATACTCTCGAAAAAAATGGATGTTCATTTGAAGATGGATTTACATGTATTTCAACGCAATGTACAAACTGTCATAAGGAAAAATGTGGTTCAATATTTATCAATAAAGTTACCGGTAAAATTTTATACTCACGTTTATAAATGTAAATTCACTTCGAATTCTAACCTTTTACTCGAATTCTTATTCAGGGTTCTTTATTTGTTTGGAATGTCAAGAATACGGAAGTTGGGAAAATATCGCTACGAAAATCAAAATACAAACGAAAGAAAACGAATCCTCAGATGATGATGTAAAAAAAAAGAAACATAAAAAAGTAAATATTGTCCACGAAGGAGCCGCCGAATGGGAAGCAATTACCATGCGATGTAAAAGTGTTTCAACTCTGACTGCTGAAGAGTTACAGAACGTGTTTTCTTCATTTCATTTAAATGTATATTTTTATGAATAATTTATTCTAACGAAATTCGCGGACTGTTTGAATTTTACTATTTCGTTTGTTTTCAGGCAAGAAATCTAGAATACTTAAAAAACTAGACGCATATATTGACGAAAGCCGTAAAAATCTTTATTTTCCGTTAATAAGCAAGAAAAAGATTGTTGGAGTGAAAACATTGTTTAAGAATAATAAGGAACAGTGTTTTCCACCTAAACAATGCATGGGAATACTGAAATATATTTCGAACCTATGTAAGAGGAAATGTGATTCTGCTATATTGGTGTTGAGTATTAGAGATACTATTGCTGTATGTAATATGAATCCTAATGTACATGTCATTCACTTGCCCTATGGTAAGTATACAAGTAAGTCCAAATGTTGAATATTTGATGGAATTTTCGGTCTCATAAATTTTCCTCTCACAGGAACTGTTTCGTTACCACAAGAGATTCTTCCTTTATTAGAGCCTTATAAGAAACTTATATTATGGTTTGGAAATGACCTCATCAGCTTGAACGCTGCTCGTACATTTTCCAAAAAACTTGGAGAGCAGCGCTGCTTTTTGATCAGGTAAAAATCCGAATTCTCGTGAATCTAATACGACGTGTACGTGATTGTATTTATTTTATTATTTTTTTTTTTCAGAAAAATTAATCACTCGCCCTCAGAATTAATCGAACATAGTGAACATGTAGATATATCACAAATAATAAAATCAGCCCAACCTGTAGTTCATAAAAGCATCGTTACTTTTTCTAATTTAAGAGAAGACATATGGTCTGAATTAACTAATATTGATAAAGTAGGTACTTCATAACGATGCTTCCGACATTTCGTGCATATCTCGTATGAAATTATTTCATTTTAGGCCCAAGGTGTTAAATGGAAACGTTTCCCCGCTTTAAATGAGTACGTAAGGGGTCATCGTAGAGGCGAGTTGACTATTTTAACCGGGCCAACAGGTTGCGGAAAAACCACCTTTCTCAGTGAATATTCATTAGATTTAGTTTTACAAGGGGTAAGTGCATAAATCTGCTAAGCTAATAGGTTGAGAAATTTTTACACTTGATATCTTCTCTAGGTATCCACTTTGTGGGGCAGTTTCGAAATTCGTAACCAACGTTTAGCTCTTACAATGTTACAACAAATGGTGCAGTGTCCAATACATGAAAATTAGAAAATTTCAATTCTTGGGCCGATGAGTTCGAACGACTGCCTTTGTATTTTCTTAAATTTCACGGTCCTCAACCAATTAAAGAAGTAATGGAAGTAAGTACAGGTGTATTATTTGCACTGCAGTGTGCGTTTGAATACTCATTAATTCGTGATTATTTAGGTAATCGAACATGCCACGTATGTCAACGATATTCAACACTTGGTTATAGATAATTTACAGTTTATGATGGGACTGTCAGCGAATCAAGACAAATTTATAGATAGATTTTATAAACAAGACTTGGTCATAGCGGAATTCAGAACATTCGCTACTCTACGTAATTGTCACGTGACTTTGATAATTCACCCGAGAAAAGAAAAAGAAACCGATGAATTGAATATTAGCTCTATATTTGGCGGTGCCAAGGCAACTCAGGAGGCTGATAATATTTTCATCATTCAAAAGAAAACGTTACCGTCTTTGCATATAAAAAAATATTTGCAAGTAAGAATCGATAAAATCTAATTACTTTTTGGCTAAAGAATTTTTCTACGATGATTTTATATTTTTCAGATAGTGAAGAATAGATACACTGGGGAATTAGGCATAGTACCTTTATCATTCAATAAATCTAGTCTCAGCTTTGCTGGCAAGCATCCTAAAGAAAAATAATCTTTATGTGGAAGATTTGAGTTATTTATCATTGTGTCATTATTTTGTGATTTTTTTCATGGTGAAATGTTTTTAATGTGATATGTTCATTAATGTTGATATAAACTTGAATTTTTTTTGTATCATTTTCTTCATATTTAAATGAATCATTTTGTACTTAATTTTTGTAAAATTTGTTGAATAAAATTCATCATCGTTTGTATACCCTACTCAACCAATTTTTTGGGAGGCGGGTGCAGATGCAATAAGCGTATTTTTTACCCCCCCCCCCCTTGCAATTCTGTCGAATTGCAATTTTACAGTGAAAAATACTGAAATTATTGATCCCTCACTAATGAGCATTTAACATAAAAAACATTTAAAATAAATAAATAGAATAATTTTTAGTAAATTTTGGTGTTCTGAACATTTTCATTTCAGAAAAATGCTCAGATGACTAAAAAAAGTTACTTTTTGATGAGAGGATCATTTTCACTTTATTGAAGAATCAATTATGTACGCTAAAACATAGCATAAAATTCCAGTGATTTTATCACTGAATTAAAATATTTAAACCAAGTATCTAGAGCCTCAAATCCCACCTTGCATTATTCTTTAATGCAATTTTCGGTCCTCCCTGCCACTTCTGTGTCGCCAGAAAAAAGCTTCAGCACGCTTCCGGCTGAAAAAATATGTAAAAAAATAGTGTTACATGAAAATGATCAAGTAGTTGTACCATTCAAAATTTTTATCGAGGTAATAAAGTTGATAAAAATGAAATCAACAAAACTGCAGTCCAGTTTATCGAGAAAAAATTAATATCGGCAGAATTTTTGAAAAATATTAATTTTTTTATCTAAAAATTATCAAATTAAAGTAAAATATTATTTTTTCAAATTTTCGTTCGTTTTTAATCTTTTAATCGTCGAAAAAAATGAATGCCGGTTAGGATATTAGATCTTCTAACTAAACGTAAAAGTAGGCAAAGGCATAGTCATATATTTTTTGAATAAAATTCGCGATTATCTCTTGTCTAGTTTTTGAGAAATTATCATTTAAAAAATTTTAAAAGCGCATAACTCAATAAATCATAATTGAAAAAATTGAAAAATTCGTATTTGTATCTTTTGTTGTCGAGAAATCACAACAAAAATGTCAACTTTTTATCTCAATCACAAGATGTGGAGAAAAATTAAAACAAAAAACACTTATTTGTCAATATCTTGGAAAATAGGCAGCGTGGACATCTAAAATTTTGATCAAATTTTTTTTCGATAAGGGCCTTGGAATCGTTCGTAGAGCTTTCGGAAGCATTTTTGACTATCTTATTTTACCATATCCTTGCACAACTTTGAAATAGAATCATAATTCCAAAACTGGTCCACGAGTATATATTTTTTTAATGAAAACTTTCCATTACAGTATACTATAAGCTCATTACACATGCAAAGATACGTGCTTGAAAAATGCGCCCAGAGGAAACTGGTAAACGAGAATAGATTTAAGTGGGGCATCTCATTGGTCTTGAACCCGGGCGCCTTTGTCGCTGTATAGCACTGTTGGTGATTTCATTTTGAAATCCGAGACAAGGGCTAACTCAACAATTCAGCATTTCAAACAGCCCATACCGTTCATTAGAGCTGCAAAAACTTCAATAGTTTTGGTTCCGGTTTCGGTATATTGTTTGGCTTCGAGAGTTCTCCAGGTTCAAGTTTCAATTTCGAACAATCTCAATACTAATTTTTGGACAACATGATTGTGTTTTTTTTTTCTTGTTATTCATCTTCAATTTCTTAAATCAAATTGAGATTTTTAGAAAATTATAAATTTCTCCAAGTATTTCAAAATGATATGAATTTTCAATTTTTTCAGTTATTGTAATTTTTGAATTTTGAGTACTTCAAATGTTCAAGTTTCGGAGATTTTGATATCAAAATCGTAACAATACTTATAATTATAATATCAATAACTAGTTCATTTATTGCTACGGAATGCAAAAACTACAAAACCAAAAAAGAACTACCTCCAATTTACGCTGAAAAACTAATAATGATTCGGTACCATTCGTTATTTTTCGTAAACAATCGTACGACTTGCTTTCTTCGAGTTTTTTTTCCATGATACTCATTTTCATAGAGGATCAATTATTAAATTATCATGTGATCAGTTTTAAATATTTTTGTTAATTTAGCTGATAAAATATTTATCATTACCTACTACAATGAATACATAGCACCCCAGTTCAACTTGCGGATAAAGTTATGATTTGAAGCATAATTTAAATCACTACCAACGTTTCTTAAAAACGAAAAGAAAATAGAAGCAGTTAGAAAAGGCATTTCGAGAAAAATAACAGTGATGAGATGAACGCAACTTCTTCATGAGATACCTCTCATAAATACATATTACTTATAGAAATAATTATTTTTACTTGTGTTTTTTTACATTCGTTCAACTCAAATGTTATTTATTTCTTGTAATTTTTATTTTTTTGTCTTCCTAGTTTTTCATTCTTGTTCGAACAATGTTCTTTTGTTTGCACTTATTTTCATTTCATTTTCATTTCTCGTGTTCGTATAGATTAAGAAAACTATGTATCAGGTAGAGTATATGTACATATAGTTAATAAGAATCAACAATATTATATCTTGGTTTTTTTTACATAGAATAAGAATATAATTTTCATTTTTCATATTTTCAATAAAAATTTCACAAGTGTCAATTAAAGCGTTCTACGCAACAAAAAGACAAGTCGTACAATTGCATACGAAAAACAACAAATGGTCCGGAAACAGTATTTTTTCACTGCAAATTAGGAGATAGTTAAGGAAAAAAGATAAGATTGAGACCTAGGAACAGTATTATTTCGTTCCAGCGATTTTCAACCATGCACAAAACTTCTCAACAATTTTCAAAATCGTGAAAAAATTAAAATAAAATACTTATTCTTTGAGTATAGTCATGTACAGTAAAAATGCGTTTTTGAGTAGCCAAGTTCACTTTTCGATTTTCGGCATTAATTCAACTGATGTTTTCTTATAAGTAAGAAAAATGATAAAACTTCGTGGAAAGAAAATGTAAAAGAGATGTCATGCATCCTTCCTTATCGCCTTTTTCCACTCATGCAGTAAAATTTATTACTATATCCCTCGAATTTTTTTCCACAAATACAAAGAAAATGCAAGCAGCAAAAGCAAAAAACGTCAAGACTGGGAACCCAGAACCTATCATTTTGTTCTGGTTCTACATTTCTTACATTATGGATGCGGATTCATTTTTGCTTTGGTTCTGATTTCAGTTTCTAAATAGTTGGATTTGTTTAGGTTATAATTAAGTTTCACATCTGCTTTCGCAGTTCTACCCTTCATCTACAATTTACATAGAGCGATATCATACTTCATATGTAAGTAGAAAATCAACACTACGAACCAATTTGGTGGCCTATTACGCTTATACGGTATCATTTGCTCGCAACATAAAACAGAATCATTTTCTATCGAGCAAATACTTTTTAAGATGATTGTTTGCTCTTAAATAACACATTTACTTTGATTTTTTCATTCATCCGAAAAAATCTGCTCATCTTTTATCACGCAATTCGTAATTTAAAAACCACGACATAACCGTGAAATAATATATTTAATAAATTTTCATTTTTTTCTTCATTAATCGTAGACATTATTAGAAAGCGATAAATTTGAAAAATCATACAAATTCCAATTCAACTATTCAGTAAAAAGTAGTAACACATAAACGATAATTTAAAATATACACTAAAGCTACACAATAAGACTAAAATTAAAATTTCGATCAAATAAGCGATTATCTCGTATATAAATTTACAAATAAAACGTAACCGGATGCCGACGGTTTTACTTATCCAAAAAATATTTCGTGCTGTCTGGAAATCGACGCGGTAAGAAATCCGTCTGTTGGACGATATTTTCGCGTACGTTTTCCTTCAACTCTTCCTTCACTATTTCCGATAGATTACTACCTTCGCTGGTGCTTAAACTACTTTCGTTAACGTGATTCGTGATGGCGCTAATAGACGACGATAATCCGGCTGTTTCGATTGCCGAAGAAATATTACCTGCGAAATAAACACACGTATTAGTCATCGTAAACTGGCGAACATTACTCCATCGCAAGATCCGTACTCACCGGTGATTAGTTGATTACTATTGGTGAGATCTGGTTTACTATTCTTTATTAATTTCCTTCTCTTAGTAGGCATACCGGACAGATAAGCATCACTAAACGGTGGCTGACTGCCTTGTCTACGCAGCCTGTGAATATCTCGAGCTATAATAGGAACCCATTCCTGCGAAAAAAAACATCCGTTAAATTCACCAAATTCGGCCAACTTTCGCCATATCGACGAATCCTTCAACTTACCGAAGGGAACGATCTATGCCATTCCTCCGAATTCAACACAACTTCTGGTAACGGCTCGGCGGGCGTAGATGCCGGAAGTATTTCGGGCACAGCTGAATCGGCTTCGTTGGTTTCCTCGTTATTATCGGACGGTTTCGAAGCCGTACCCGAAGACTGCGCGTTATCTTCCGAATTAAATGATACGAAAGACGCTTCGCTGGACGTCGACGACGACGACTGCACCGCCTCTTCTACTTCCATCGGTTGAGTTGGCCGAGGCTGCGTAACCTAAAGTGTCATCGCGAAATTTAATATCGCGTAAAATCTAAATCGCATACACTACTCCAGATACCAGCTGATCCAACGAGACGCGTTGCACGTGCACTACAATGCGCACGTTGAAAACCAACAAGTGTAAGAGGTAGCGTTCGTCAGTGGAGGGGATTTCGCATTTACAATATCGAATGATCTACATTCGAGTCCACGAGTTGGCGTTATTTCGCGTATCGATAAATGTAAAAAAAAAAAATTCGAAAATTCATAAATTTCCAAAAATCGAAAAATTAAAAAAAAATACCTCTTTCATTTAATTTCGAACTTTCAAAAAGTCCAAATGCCACCACTTCGCTCACTGGTAACACTGATCATATCGGTCACGTGTCATACGTAGTAAATTGAAAAGTTGTATTCTCGGAATACCTTACACCTGAATAAGGCTACGAAGTTCGCCACACAATACGAAACACACTGGTGACCACAATGAACTACATTCTTATACCTCGGAAGGTCGTGATCTCGATACAAAAAAACTCGTTTTGGCACGCGGAAAGGCGCCAACACGAAAACCAGAAAAAAAATCGTACGCTTTAATTACTCACCTCGCCGGCGTGTTGTTCGCTAATTCCGAAATTCGTGATCGTGGCCGTAGCTACGGTACATTCGATTGGCATAATAGGCGGTAATCTGTACACTACGTAGCGTCGCATAAACGAAGGTAAATTATCGGGATGGCAGATTTTCGAGTACGATATTACGTGATTAATAAGATCCTTCCTTAGCCAACGCGTGAGTTCTTCATCGTTTGGTAATCCTTTGATTACCTCTTCCTATAAAAGCAATTCATCGGCGTTGGTACATCGTAATGGTCATTGAAAAAACACACGACCGGACTGACAATAGAATGAGTGTGGGAAATGAAGAGTATAGTGGAGATTTCGCTAAATGTTTCAATTTTACTCACATTTACCTCAGCATTCTCTTTCGAAAATAGGAAAATTTCGAAAAAATTGTTTTTTGGAAAATTTGAAATTTTTTCGCATTCAAAACTGCTGAATATTGAAAAGTTTTTAGACACCACGACCAAATAATTTTTTCATATCAAATGATTAATTAATTTAATTTAAACGATACATTTAATAAAAATATGATTATTATAATTAGTAAATTTAATTAATTAATTTAATTATTAATGTGGCAGAAAAATACTTTGAATTTAAAATTTAATAATAAAATATGGTTTCGATTCGAGGTTTTCAACACTCAGCATATAAAATGAGCCCGATTTTTAGCTGAGTTTTTAATAAAAGCGATAGCTATTACCATATATGATTTGGGATAGTGGAGGGGGAGAAGAGCGGGATATTCAAACATTTACATTTCAGACCATTTATAATCATCTGGCAATAGTCCAACTTTTTGTAAATTTATATAGAGCATTTCGATCTAAATGGTAGCCTACTCAAGTGTCCTTAAATTGGTACCTTTGGTGATTTTTATACAAAATAACTTCATTTTAAAGACAACATACTGCGAAGTGAAATAGTAGTTGTCAATATAACGACACGAAAGAGATGAAATAAGTACACAAATGGTTACCAATTTAAAGGCATTTGAGTAGGCTACAGGTTAAATGGAAAAGCTCTATACATTTAATATTATACTTCCCCCCTCCCCCCCCCCGGTGTAGCGCCAGTGGATATGAATGAAAATCATTCAAAATATGGTGAGAGACTCGTCTTGAAAAAGCGAAAAAGGTTCTTCTATGTTTTTTCGATACACCTCAAAATGACGAATCACTAAAATTTTGAGAGGCGGTGGAAAAGGAGTGAACAGCTCAAATTTATGTTTTTTGATCTCTTATGGGAGAGTGATTTATGGACACCAACGTATCTAAATTTTAGCCCACTGAGTACATTTGAGGTGGAATTAGAGAAAAAAAACGGTTTTTCGAGGAAGTTTTCAGTTATGATATTTCTTGAGTCTGCCATATCTCCTCACCAAATCGACGTAGAAAAGTGAAACTCTGTGTTGGGTTAGTTTAGGACCAGAATATAGCCGCTCGAATTTGCATCAAAATGGATTCAAAATGGCGAATTATCAAAATCTGAGTAGAGCTTGAGGAGCTTCAAATCGTAAAGATGTAAATTAATATGAACTCATATGATTATTGGGGATAAAAAGTATACTATAACCCCAATTTACCTCTATACACGATGTGGGAGGGGAAAGAGGGGTTATCGATCTGAAAATATGGTGGGGTACAGATGTCTAAAATTTTTTATTATAAAGTCATATGATAAAATGGGCCCAAGTAACTACACCATTCTGATTTCAGCTCCTCAAATGAATTCAGCGGGGAGTTAAACGAAAAATGTCTTTTGGAGGCGAAATTGCTACAAGAAATTTCATGATCCATATCTCCACACCAAATCGACCTAGAGAGGGCGAACTTTACATGCAGAATTAGTTGATGACCAAAATATGACCTCTTGAATTTGTATCAAAATGGATCCAAAATGGAGGATCACTGAAATTTAAGAATACTTGAGGAGCCTTTAAATTTCTAAAATTGTAAAAATATAGGTTCGTATGATTATTACAGGTACGAATAAATACCACATAATACTCTTAATTTAATTTTCGAATGCTTTTTGTGGGGATAGGGTAAAGGCTTTCAGGCTGTCAGGTGTGGCCTGTAGTTACTTGTAGACATGAAAGTGTTAGCAACGTTATTTGCCAACTTGAACGAGCTTCAATTAGTAACTCAGCTCCAGTAATGCGGCATAGATGTTTACTTTTTTTCACCTCGCATTATGTTATTTTAGGGGAAAATATTTACATTAGGTCCCTTCCAAATTCACTTGAGGAGATGAAATTCGTCAAATTTGTCACAAGTTGATTTGAATTATTCCTCCAGCCCCCCCCCCCTCAAAAAAAATTAAAAACCTTATCAACCGTTAAAAGATTGAATATGAATACAATGTTTCATTTTTATTGTGATTGCATAATAGTATTTTTTTAATATTTTTTTTTGTAATTTTAAATTTCTAAAATCACTATATTTTTTTTCTAATAACAGGAAAACTCTGAAAAATAAATATAGCATATTTTTTTTATTGCATGAAAATTTAAAAAAATGATTTTATTCTATCAATGTGATTAATGTAAATAAAATGAAGAAATCACATTTTCAAATTATGCTCAAATAAGTATGATTGTTTGATGAAAAATTATTTCTTTCATTTATTTATTTATTTTTTTTTTTGTTTGTTAAAATTGCTTTTTATCGTTTCAAATTCATAAAATTACTAAATTCTTTTTTCTTTTATAAATTACAAAAAATTCTAAAAAATAAAAATAATTTAAAATTCTCAGAACTAAAACTGATGTTTTTTTCAATGAGCACGACAATTTCAAGTTTGAAAATTTCATTTAATTTCTTTTTTTATTTTATTTAAATTGACCTAACCTAATCACAAGTTGATCGAATTCTGGCTACCAAATCAAAATTTTTTTTGATTTGGTTTCTAGCTGCCAAATTGCCGAGTTGGCGCTTATGTAGGTGTACACTACGGTGCCATTTACATCAATTAGGCTAAAGTTACGCGATCAGTTGGGGTTAGAGAAGTAGAAATAAGCCAGCTTCTTCGATAAATGTAAGTTTTTTACATCATTTTTACTCAGTCGATGGAAAAACGATCCATAATATCATTGATTCGGATCATTTCGCGGTTCACGATCCATGATCTAACGATATTCATGCTCCATGAGGCTGCTTGAGGGCTTTAAAATATGAAAATAAAACGAAAATAATAATCCGTAACTCGCGATTCGAATCACATAAGATTGAAAATCATTGTTTTTTCAGTGATTCGCCAAACTCTGAGCATCAATATTGAAAATACACGCATTTGTATGGTTCAAGACGAAGCATGTCAAAATATACCTAATCAAGTTGGGCTCAAATTACTGGAAATTTTACGATCGTGAAGAAACGCTGGATATCGCTATAACAATGAGCCGGAAAAACGTATCAGAAGCTCAGAACATGAAAACACATGCCTTAGCTAAATGATAATGAAAAGTCTGAAACATAAAGACCTCAAGACCATTCTCGGCTTCGACAGCTATGGTTTTTTATTTAAAACTCAGCTAACAAATGAACAGATAATATTTCAGTCTTTAGATAATGAAATAATTCGTGAAAGCAAAACAAAACTCAAACTGTCAAAAAATCAATTTGGTTTCATTTTAACCGGTGTTTACTTCAACTTCTAGGACTGAATATTTTTTCATGTTTTCTGAACATAATTCGGCAACGTATCGTGAGGAGAAAATTACGAGAAAAAATATTACATTATTTGAATTTTTACAAAAAAAAACGCAAACTCGTAAATAAATGTTGTAATTAGCAACGAAAAAGCAACGTTTCGCCGTCGTCGACGGCATCATCAGGCATACTGCTTCTTTTATTTTCTTCATTTTTCGAAAACCGTTGAAATTCGAGCCTCCCTGTAATGGATGTTTCATAATTACCTACCTTCAATTTCTTCATCACGTTTGAGGAATGGTACAAGTTTATATTACTTCACTTCTGACGAAATTCATTTTTTAAATTTAAATTATCATGATTTCAATTTTCTAGAAAGGTCTTAAGGACTCAAAACTCCGTAAATCAGGAAACAGGAAAAATTGAAATTTTTAGAAAAATTAAAATAATTAATGCTATAATCTCAACTGGAATTTCAGGATTTACTGTTTGAGCTCACCACATATTTACTATTGGACTAGGTAGTGATACACAATTATATTTTATATCAGTAACTATAGTTATTGCCTCAAGGATTCAAACTCCAAGGTCCCACAAAGAATTTCCCACTTTCCCAGCAGCTCTATCATCAATCCGGTTTTCATAAAAACTGGTAAAATCTATTAATATACTCACAACAACGTTGCCCAATACTTTCTTAATATGAACACTTTTATCATCTCCGGTTAAACAGAAGACGAACAACGTTAACAATCGAGCTACATAAAAATTGAATATTTGACTAAACTTGCGAACTTCGGCGTCGTTCAAATCTACGTGTAACACGAAATAATGTAAATTACACGTTCATCATACGTTCGTCTAATTGAACTGTGTTTATTACCTTCAGACTTGATGATATACTCTATTAATTCCGGAACACTATCTTGATTAAATTTGCACAACGTCGACACCAAATCGATCTCTTGTTTCACGCTTTCGGAATCCTACAAACACGGAATGGTCTACATATTTTTATCACAACAACACTATTCGGTCTACGGTTGGTGGCGATATTCGCGCACTCATTAAGTCGATAACGTTATCGGTTTCCATTACGGTCACAGTATCGCATACACGTTTACTATTTAGACCGCTATGGCTGAAAATCACAGCGAAAATATTACTCGTCTGGTGCGAATATGGCGACGTAATCGTTCGTCTGATTTTCAACGCAGAACACCCGAGTCGGTTCGTTGAATAATTCATCGTTTAAACGCGTCATTCGTCGGTAAAATTAAACGTATTCGGTATTCACTAACCAAAAGGTATTTCATTTTAAACAAATCATTGTTGATTAGAATATTGACGGCGCTCAATAAACTTTCTTGGTCGTTCTTCGCTATATTTCGTTCCTTCAGATGATGGCGTACTTTATTACGAATACACGTGGTCAGCTCGTCGATATGATTTGTTCCTCTGATTATTTGATTAATCGACGTGCTGTTTATCTGAAAAAGATAAATCGATTTCGTCTGAAAACACCGAATGATTTTTCCACCTCGCTAATCCAACCAATATAATTACCACTGAGCTGACGATGTCCAGAAACGATGCTTCTTGATTTTCCGAATACAACGGGTACGAGTTGCCGGTAATCTCTTTGACGGGTGATTTGGATTTTTTACTACCCTAAAATTCGAACATTGAAATTCGTTCACTGACGACGTAAACGCGAAAAAATAACGAGAGTTCCATCGGCGACAGGCAATAATGTTTCGGTACGACATAGCAGTAGCTGAGTACAACAAAAACCGCACCATATGTGCATGTCGAGAAGTCAAATGGGAGAGAGCTACGAGCGAACGAAGTGTACCGTAGGGTGGAATGATTTTTAACTTTTTTCGAAAATCATTGGCGCGTCTCGTTTAGTCGTTTTAAAATGATCCCAATATAAGTAAACAGATTTTCAGCTCTTCAGATTAATACCGCCCCTCCTACCACCCAATGAATTGAAGTTTCAGGAAGATCTCTTTTATTACTCTATCAAGTCGTTCAATTTACACCAATAACATGAGGCATCAAGTAAAAATACATAATTATATGTAATAGCAATCCCTCCCTCAGCCTCTATAGTGGGATCAAACTTTGAAAATTTTTCGAAAATGTTAAAAAAAATTATTTAGATACAATTTAAAAATATTTGATTTCAAGGTTAACAAAATTATTAATTTTGAATGCAAATGTTACCCATAATTTGAAATTCTTTATAAGAGAATTTATCAAAGTATATTATTTTTTACTCATAATTTCTCATTTAAAAAAAGCTCTGCTTCCTCTACAGCAGCATTAGAGACCAATATATTTCAATTTAAAATTATTAACCTTAAAAATACTTTTGCAATAAATGTACTTTCAATAGCTGTTATTTGAGATTAAAAGTGGGCTGGTACATTCTCAGGATCTGTTGGCGATACCACACTAATGTATGAACATAGGATTAAAAACCCTATCGAATGAGCTTTTTGTCAACCATTGAACGTAATTGGAAAATTTTATGTATATTAAAAAAAAAAAAAAAAAAAAAAAAACTTTGAACTTTAGGTCCATTCGAAACCACCATTTTCAGTCTATCAGACTAATTTTATTTTTTCTTCAGTGAATATGGATAATATTAAGCCTGCTCCCGGCTCACAGTTCACTCAGGAAATAATCACTTAACTTGGCTTCTGAAATAAATGGAAAAATACACGAAAAAGGGAATTTTACATATACTGTAGATAGTTTTTGAGATCCTTGAATAATGAAAAAATTGGTATAAATTTTTTTTTTCAATACTAGGAGCTCTAAACTGTGGCAAAAAACAATGTAAATTAAGTTGACAAATTAATGTTATAATATATTTTATTTTCAATTTTTTTTTTTTTTAAGAAAATTTAAAAATTTCTAAATTGAAAATGATTTGAATCAATCTGAAAGTTTTGAAAAATTGCACAACTTTTAAATTTTGATACAATTATTGTGGGAGGGGTAGGTATTAATATTAACCTGTAGAGCTGATTTTTTTCATCACTTGCTATTTAGATGCCTTATCAATTTTGAAAAAGTAAAAATCGTTCTACTCAAATGTACCATGGTAAAGCTGAATTAATCGATGTGACCAGATACTTTTGGCGAAGCCATTGAATCGATCTATTTTTATTGTACCAGAAAAATATGATTTTTGCCATCATGTCCTCTTTCTCAAGTGTTACTTTTGTTTCGGTGATAAGAAAACTACCACCACAACGCAAAGAAGAGGATTATACGTAATTTTCACAAAACAACCAATTTTGAACCCTTGAAAAAGCCAACGAACCAATAAAAAAGAAAATGTAAGAATACCTAAGATTTTCAAAAATTCGGAGTTCAGCTTTATGTACAAAAAGCACAACTTTTACATTCAAAAGTATTTGGAGCAATGGCGACGCGAGGCTGTGGCAAAGAAGCTTTTGCCACTCATTCGCCAGAGAAGGCGCTGAAATGGACAACCGAGCACTACAATTGCATAAAAATACAATGCAATAATTTAAAAAAATTTGAACATCATTCTTACATAGTGAGCTTCGCGCCTTTGCTTATTGTATGGTCACTTTTTAAAATACAAATCAAGCTATCTATCATTTTCTATTCGACTCGATTGTGAATCTTTCATTTTTTCGTTTTTTCAACTATTTTATATTTTACACATTTATGATTTTTTTTTTAATTTTTTATTCGACCCGTTTATGTGAATTTTTCGTTTTTTTTTTAATACTTTTTATTTGACATGTTTATTAATTTTTAGTAAACACGGTTATGAATTTTTTGTTTATTGTTGTTGTTGTTTTTAATTTGACGCGCTTGTAATTTTTTTTTTTTTATAATAAAGTAAATATAATTTTCATTATTTTGTAAAATGTAAAAAAGTTAAACATTAAAAAGTCATTAAAAAAAATATTGTAAATTTTTAAGACGGGTAACATTCTTTTTGAGGAAGCGAATCTCCCAGGCCTTCATAAGGCGCTTATTCGAGCGATTGTTACAGCGTAAGTATCGCTCCTGCCGCCACTGATTTGAACATCTTCTCGAAAATATGAAAAAAAGAAACAATTCAATGCGTTGTTAGGTACACTATAGCAATATTTTATTGGTGCTCTCAAATTTTGAAAAAAAAAAAATTTACTGTGACATCATTTTATAGCAGGAAGGGGAGGTGGGGGGACTGAAAATCGTTGGGAATGAAAAATAAATTCATAATTGAAATCATTGACCCTGAATATTTGTTTAATACGCTATACTTCATATTAGGCATTATATGTAAGTGACATAAGAAGCCCTTAGAAAAATTAGCTATCATGATGTGAAATATTAATATTACTTTAAATTTAGTAATTAAGGGGGGGGGGGGTAGGATATAAAATTTTTTGGTTGAATGCATACAGTACATAGACGGACATTTTCAAGAATTTTTTATATTACGCATTTTTTTTATATGTAAAATTTTTTAAAAATTGGGAAACTAGATTCATTTTAATTTTTATTGCAAAAAATTTGAAGTCTTGATTTTTGAAAAAAAAAATGCATGCAGTTCTCAAAAAATAAAATAAATTATATTGAATTTTTATGATGACATTCTGCGAAAAATATTAAAAAACTATGCAACCCTTGAGGATCTTTTTGAAAAATTTTTATTCAGGAGTGCCTGGTCAATCACTTAATGCAAGGATTTTGCAAAATTCTTATTTCGTCTAAACAACTGTTCCACTTTCTCATAATTTTTGTCATGTTACTTCAGTTAATTCCATAAAAACCACCACCAAACTAAAATTTTACAAAATCCTCCCATTAAATCATTGACCAGGTACTCCTGAATAATTTTTATTAAAAAAGATCCTCTTTGGTTGCATAGTTTTTAATATTTTTCGCAGAACGTCATCATAAAAATTCAATATGATTTTTTATTTTATTTTTTGATAACTGCATGCATTTTTTTTTTCAAAAATCAAGACTTCAAATTTTTTGCAAAAAAAATTAAAATAAATCTAGTTTCTCAATTTTTTAAAAAACTTTACATATAAAAAAAATGCGTAATATAAAAAAGTCTTAAAAATGTCCACCTGTATACTGTATGCATTCAACCAAAAAATTTTATATCCAACCCCAACCCCCCTCCCCCCGTAAAGAGAAGAAGTTAGTTGATCTGGAATAAAGAAGACAAGTTCGTAATCATTCAACGTGCCTAAATACAGATAAAACCATAAATTATATGCCCATATTGCCTTCTTTTTTTCAAAATTGGAGGGCACCATCACCCCTCTCTCCACCCACTCAAGGGAAATACAATGGATTTTGAAAATACTGCGCATCAAAGAACAACAATATGTTTTACTTCATAAATTCTTTTCATATATCTATAACGCAATACAATACTTTTTTGGATGATAAAGCTCAGCTTTTTACCGAAAATTTAACTTTCAATTTTTAAAAATTTTACGAGTCTGTCAGGAACCCTTTTTAATAGGCTATTGAACTACAAAAACCAGTTGTCATTATACGAATTCGTTCGCTTACAAAAGCTAAAAGTTGGCTATGCTTAGTGAAAACTAAAATACGAGTATGATTGCAAAAAGTTAATGTTTTACTTGATTACACTGTTTACCTAATGTTAATTTTTAAAATGAAAACGATTATTTCAAATTTTAACTTTGGTATTCCTGATAAAAAAAAAACATTTTTGAGATTCTTTTCACGTACTTGGGAAGCATAGAATACGTAGAACAGAAATGTTGAATAAAATTTTTGCCTACTTGCAAAATTAAAGGAGATGAAATGCAATGAAAATTTCAATCTGTTCAGCTTTTTCAATTTTATAGACAGGCGAACATTTAATTCAGCCTTTCTTACACACCAGCGTGCTCAAGGAGTACTATTTCCAAAGTGAAAAAAAAAACACATTTTATTCGCACTACTCAAGCACTCATACAATGCCTAATGGTACACTTCACTTGCTCCTAGTTTACTCTTTTATTTTAGTTCGACCGAGAACTTCATTAGTTGTACTAGCGAAGTACCATGTGTTGGCAAAATATTGCCCATCATGAGTGGAAACTCCCATATAAATACTAGCAGAAATAGAATCCGTTACCAATAAATAACGCACTGTTTCTTTCTTCACAGCTGAATACATATTCTGAAAAATAAAAACACACGCGTCAGTTAAGTGACATATTCGCATATGTAACCTAAAAATCGATTCATTCGATATCAAAATTGTATTTCCTATCCGCATTAAAAGTAAACAAAAAGTACGATAGCAACTACGCCGCATTATTGGAGCTAAGTTTTTAATAAGGGAGTCCTTGGACTGGTATGTAATCCTGTTAATCTCTTAACATCCGCAATGCTACACTACTCAAGGACTCATATTTTAATACCCAATTAACCGCATGTACAGAGTTTGAGCTTTTCAAGTGAATTTTACAAGATTAACAGGCATTTCATGAAATTTATAAATCACCTTTTTCCACAAGCCATGTTTAACATGAACTGTAATCCAATTCTGCCTGGGAAAGTATAATTTTTATATTTTATGAAACCATAATCAAACATTTCGCATCTTTCGTTCACCCCAACCACATTTCGAAGACAATAGGCTCACCCGTTCCTCCCCTTCGATATTACCGTGAATTTGAGAAATAGCGAACTTTCTGTTCGTAGTATAATTATTACAGAATCCATATTTTATTAAATTCGAGACCCATCATACCTTCGAATTTTCTGACCATTTCTATTTTGGATTCATTTTGAACTAATTTCAAAAAGTCATAATTACCCTAGTTCTCAACCAATTCTATGTACTTACGAAGTTTGACCCTCGGGAAATTTCAAATCTCAAAAAGCCCTCAAAAAGCTATTTTTTGCCTCTAGCTCCCCTCCATATCAACGTAAGAGGCTAAAATTGAAATATCTCAGTCAACTGGACCCACTGCATCGTCTGACGTTGAAAAAAAATTTTCTATCGTTTGTTCACTCCCACCACATTTTCATGACAACAATCTTCCCTATTGCAAAATTACGCGAAAGGTAACATTGGCATACAGCACACTACTCATCACTAGCAATCAAATGAGTTTATATTTATCGAATCTGAGCCATTTGAGGCTCCTCCAGTCTTCCTGAAATTTTGGCCATCCCTTATTGTAGATCATTTTGACCCGAACTTGAAGGGTCACATCTGTTCGTTAACTAACTCTATACACGATGTCTGAAGAGATATGGAAGATTCAAAAAACTTCATTACTCGAAATTTTCTCAAAAAGTTCTTTCATGTTTTTACTCTTCTCAAAATTCTTTAGGGTTCTAAAATTTGCATAAATGTTGGTGTCCGTGACTACTTTCTCAAAAAAAATCGAAAACGAAAATTCTGAGGCATTCTTCCCCCCTCCACCTCTTCTTAAAATTTGAGTAAGCGGCAAAATCAAAAAACAAAAAAAGCAGTTTTGCGGAATTTCAACAAGAATCTCTCACCAAATCCACCGGAAATTTGGAAATCTGCCATATGATTATAAAATAGTTCCAAAAGCGAAGATTCGAAGACCCCACACCCTCCCCCCTCCTCCTTCCCAACTCAGGTAAACTGTAATACATATCGTTTTAAATTGAAAATAAAAACTCAGCTAAAAAAAATTCTCAGGAAATTGAGTTATCATTTGCAAATACGATTTTTAACAAATATCATTTTTATTATTGTAATGAAATGTTAATCATTTAAATACTCCCATTTATAAAAACGAATTTTTTCGAATTATTCATCTTTTCGTTTAGTTATTTATTTTTGGAAACAACGTTGTAATCAAACAACTGGACGAGGACTTACCTAACACTTCGGAATTGTAAGGATTAAAAATAAACATTTTCATTGATTTCATTTTATTTGGAAACATAGGCCAAAATGGGAGTTGGTACCTGTTTCATATTAAACAGACGGCACTCTAATTTATTGAACTATTTTTAAAAAGGATATGATATTTTGAAAACTTATTCATTGAAAACTAAACGGGTAATTTTTCATATTAAATTTTTTGGTTCGTTAAAATGAATTTTTTCTCCTTCCTCCTACTCCAAATTTTCCATTTTTCATTCAACAGAAAATAATACAAGGATGGGCAAAAATCACGTAAAGTAGTCTGAATATTAAACAGGTAGCTGGTAATAGCTATCGTTTTCAAGTTAAAAACTCAGCTAAAAATCGAATTTGTACAACTTCAAATAATCTTAATAATCTCCAACATATTTTAATCAATTTTTCATTCAATTATAAAAATTTTAGAAATTCGTTATGTCGATAAAGCGAATGACAATTTTAAAAATTTCATGAATTCGAAAAAATTTCAAAAAAATAATATCGGTAAAGTTTTGTTGATTTTTTTTCAAATTTATACAAACGTTGGTAAATTTTTTTTTCAACTCTATCAATTGGAAAATTGAAAAAAATCTGAATTTTTGAAAATTTGAAAAATTTAAAAACTAGTTCATTTATTTTTTTTAATTTTTAATAAATTAAAAAAATAATTTTGAAAATGTAAAAAATGAAAAAATTGCTTTGATTTACTTGTTTGGTCATGTTTGCTTTTTCAAAGATTTTTAAAATAAGAAAAGAAAATTAATTTGATGCTATTAGACTCGCTTAATTATTTGATTTGTTGGACGTCATTGACTGACTTTTGCCCACCTCTGTACATCATACGCTCTATGTAGCGACATAACTCGCATATTCCAATCGTTGATACACGGTGAGATAAAAATTTTCAAGACGTGTTATCATTACTATTGCCACCACATGTAAGCAGTGCGGGGAGGGAGAGGGCATACTTACTGAATGTTATAAGAGGGGGCCCTTTAGACTTCATTTAGCAGTTCTTAAAAGGGGTATTTGACCGGGTATTTTGAAAACTTATTCATGAAAAATTAAAAAAATCAATTGATTTCCTACATCATTTTTCAAAGAACATTGTTACTGGAGGCATATATCTCAGCCCCTTCAATATTTCGAGTAGGCGAATATCATTACTTTTACTCCATCGCAGTTGACTATTTATCACACCAAAGGAACAAAGTATTTGACGAAAACAAACACAAATAAAGCTGGCCATTTATACGACTACGAATGGTTTGAAATGTAAAGACAAGAAGAGCTTCTTTCTCAAATCATATAGCCTACAATAGCTCCTATTTTCATAGAAAACTCGGCTAAAAATTACCCAATACGTTCGGTACACTCACCTTGATAGCCTTACATGGCGTAGAATCGGGTCGTTTTTCTTTCTTAGCTTTTTTCTGTTCGTGTCGCTGCAAAGTAAAGAAATATCAAAACGACAAATACGAACTATATTTCCAATTTAAACCGCATTCATTTACCGTTTCCGGCGAATCGATATCGGACGACGAGGACGAAGATGAGTTCGAAGACGACGATGACGACATAAACGGCGGCGAATGAGGTGATCGCGACGACCATCTTGGATCGCCGAAGGACTGCGCAAAGATGGCTTCGGCCGAAGCCACATCTTCGGTTGTAGGTCTATGAGCAGAATTTACCATAGCGTAAGCTCGTGGCCTTCGATTTACCGGTCGCGTTCTACGTGATCGTGTCCTACGCGTCGACTGCGTTTCAGGGTCACTACTGGGCACTACGTTCGCCTAAGAGGAAGATGAAAATTCAAAATAAATCGATACCGAATTTTTTCCTCGCAGATAGAATAAAAAAGGTATAACTTACTTGAATGTTACTAGTTAGAGGATCTATTTCGATATGAATGGCGCCGCCGAAATTGATACTCGGAGTCAACTGCCGAAAAAAAAAGTAATAATTGGTGCCTCAACTCTTAGTTATTTATTTATAATAATATTTTAGTTACAATCAGCCCGTATGAGCATTTGCAGTGTCATAACTTGAGTGATAAAAAAGAAACAATAGCAAGTGGTACCTTATGGGCAAGAATATTTTTCTGTAAAGTACAATGTCTTATGTAGTAATCAAATTCAATTTTTTTAGAAAATTTTGAGGGATCTTCCAAGTTCTTTAATGGGCTTACGTAATTTTTTGTAGAGTGTGACCACAATCAATAATCATTTTGAAGTATCAGAGCATTTCTGTGATTAGGGCCCCTCTAGTGTTATAGGAATGGGTCAAGATGATGGTCTGAATGCTTCCTGAGTGAAAAAAAATATAGAGATTATAATACATGGAAAGAGAAGAAAGGGTTCGTAAACCTTCCTTTTTAAACAAATCTGTCAAACTTTCTCTATTGCATAAATTATAAATATTAGGGCACTTTTTTTTTTTTTTTTGCAAAACAAAGGTACAAACTAAAGATGCTAACATGCCTGACTCACCACCCCAAAATGCGATGACACTGCTAGCTCTAGATATAAAAAGTCTATAATAGTCTAATTGGAATGTCTGTAAATCTACTTTCTCTTTCAGTTGAAGAAATACAAAATTTAGCGACGGGTCACTCCGCGTCAATTCGAACAACATTTCCACGTGTATTTCGATTTCGCTCAATTTTTTTCACTAGTTGGTCTTGCTACAAAAGTTGAAAAACCCCCTGAACCTCTGAGGAGAATCCTTTTAATTTTTGGCACTTTTGAATTTTAGCTGAGTTTTCAACTTGAAAACGACAGCTATCACACCCTACCTGATTTGGGGAGAGGGGTCGGAGAAGGTTGGGGTTTTCAAATTTTTGCGTTTCAGGCCAGTTGTAATCATATGGCAAAATTTTTTTTTCCACCTCACGTAGGACCAGCTCGTATACATAAAGTTGACTCAAAATTTGGTAAGAGACTCCTCTTAAAAATGTAAAAAAACTTCTTTTTTGTTTTATTAATAATTTTCAAAATGGCGGAACGCTCAAATTTTAAGGGGGAGGGGGGGTGATAGAGAAATGGCAAATATGTTGAATTTTTCGTTCTCGATCTCACATAAAAAAGTAAGTCACGGACAACATACCTGAATTTCAGCCCCTTAAGTGCAATTGGAGAAAAGTTGGAGCAAAAAAGGCCTTTTTAAGGAAATTCTATTTTTTGCCCTCCACGCGTAACGTCGGAGAGTATTCAAAAAATTTACTCAAAATTTGGTGAGAGAATTTTTTTTTAATTACGACAAAAATACTTTTTCGTTTTTTTCGATACATCTCAAAATGGCGAATCACTCAAATTTTGAGGGGGGATAGAGAATGGTCAAATAGCTCAAATTTATGGTTTTTGATCTCTTATGAAAGAGTGAGTTATGGACACCAACATATCTGAATTTCAGCTTCTCATGCACTTGGAGGGGAGTTGAAGCAAAAAACAACTTTTTGAGGAAGTTTTGAGTCATGAAATATCTAGAATCTTACATATATTCTCACCTAGTCAATTTACAAAGGTCAAACTATGCATGTAGGGTTTATTGGTAACCACAATACGACCTCTGGAATTAACATCAAAATAGATTCAAAATGGCGGATTATCAAAATTTGAGTAGAGCTTGAGGAGCCTCAAATTAGTAAAAATGTAATTAATATAAACTCATATGATTATTTGGGATAAGAAGCATACTATATCCCCAATTCACCTCCATACACGATGTTGGAGGGGAAAGGAGGGGTTATGGACCTGAAAATGTGGTAGCGGGGTACGCGAAAAGTCAAAAAATTTTTATTACGGCATCAAATGATGAAATGAATTCAGGTGACAAACTTGTTCTGATTTCAGCTTCCCAAGTGAATTTGGTGGTGATTTAGAGCAAAAACCTGCTTTTGGAGGGGAAATTGCGGTAAGAAATATCGTGAATCTTCCATATCATGTTACCAAATCAACGTACAAAGATCAAACTTCGTGTGCAGGCTTTTCAATTTGAGTCAAAATGACTCCAAAATGTCGGATCGTAAAAATTTAAAAATAATTAGAGGAGCCTCAAGTAGTTGTAATTTGAGAAATAAATATTTATAAATGATGATTACATGGCAAGAAGTACAACATTAATTTCTAAATTCAACTTCTTAAGTGGTTTTAGAAGGGACAGGCTGGGGATTTTCAGACTTGGTATTGGGTGTGTCCTGTAGTCATGAAGGGGTTAGCAACGTTTTATTTCTAAACGTGAACACGCCCCTGTTAAAAACTCATCTATAGTAATGCGGTATGGCTACTTATTCATTTCAAAATAAGCCTGAAGAAGGACACTTGGTGCCCGAAAGCGCTAGTTATTAAAACGATTTGAGAACTAGAGATTTTTCTTTTTTTTTCTATGTTAATGTTACACAATAGTAGTTTTTAAACTCCTAAGGGGGAAAAAACATAGAGCAAAATCTAGAGACATGAGGTTAAAAATCGTGTTTTTCGTTCGAGCTGATATAGAATGACCTTGATGCTAGTTTATGGTGTATATTATCATCATAGGTTAAACGCTGTTCTACCCGCTGGCAATTTTCTTTACCTGAATTCGAGCTCTAGGTGCAGGTCTTTCTTGCGAATTTGCCCGATCATTGGTCGCTGCATCGAAAAAAATAAATAACGAATAATCGATTTATTTTTATTTTTTCACCCAAAGGTAATTAAAATCAGGCTTACTTTCGGTGGACGTTGAATTATTGGACGTAGAATTATTTCGGCGAATCGTCACATTACTAAATACCGGAAATATAGAATTCAACACATTCATAACGTGCCTCGGATCGTGTACGGGAAAAGTGCCCTCGAATTCGGCAGTCCTTCTGCCACCCGAATCACCTTGAGCGTCAGTCTGAGCTTGACTCGGCGCATCGGAGCCAGCTTGCTGAGAGGTCGCGCCTTGCTGCTGAGCTGAGTCAGCGGACGTCTGCGACGCTCCTTGAGATGCCTGAGGTTGCTGTTCTGATTGCCCGGAAGATGGCTGCGTCGAGCTGGAACGTAAATTAGCTATATGTCTCACACCGCCGGCGCGACTCAAAATCGAATGTATATGATGGGAATGACACGGCAGAAATGGATCGAAGGTACGAGATAATCCTGAAGAACGCAAATTCATATTAAAACAATTCCATAATGCTATACGCGAGAAGCACTTTTCATCACTTGCTAACCTGGTACATCGAAGTCAATCAATCTTTCATTAGAACTAGAACCGCTTTGATTTTGCGGCTGAGAGGGTGGTGGTTGTTGCTGATTCGTTTCAGAAGCACCAACGTTGGGTGTTGCTTGATCGGATTCCGCAGTAGATGTGGAGTTCTGCTGTCGGTTCCTATCGCTAGAGGATGCGCTCCTAGTTTGTCTGTGATTTTGTCGGAATTGGTTCACTAATCCGAACACATTCTGTAAAACTTCCGCCGGCAAGAATCCACCTCTCCATCTTTGATTGGTACCTTAAATAAGAAAATCGCGTAGTTACGAAAGACGTTGGTGGGAAATACCCGCGTGAAATGTATTTCATGCTAAGTACCTGAAGTCAGAGCATTAGCGATATCCTCGTTTGGAGTTAAAATTGTTGCTTCCACTGAATTAATTCTAATACCTTCCGGAACGATGCCTTCGGGCATGGACTGAATGACGTAAGTGTTGCCACTTCTTTCGCGAACTGTCACCGTCGCGTTACCAGATGAACCTGTCGCATTTGCGGTGTTTTCTTCTGGTTGTTCTGTAAAAAGTTGAAAATAAAGAAATTTCTATCAATTATCTGAAGTGAACCAAAATCAATCATCAGCATCGATACAGTGTGTGTGTTGTGTAGAACATCTCTTCGTTGACAAATTGAAAAGAGAATTCCTTCTTAGATGAGTTTTCAATTAAAAATGATTGCTAATACGGGGTACATGATTTGGTAATAAGAGAAAAGCGAAAAAGAAGGAGAAGGCATGATGAGGTGAAGAAGAGAAGAGAAGAGGAAAGGAAGAGATGAGCAGAATGCAGGAGGAGGAGGAGGAGGAGTAGTAAGGGACGGGAGGGGAGGGGGTGAAAGGAGAGAAGTGATGAGAAATGCGGCGGTGGAAGTAAGGAGAATATGAGGGGAGGGGAGGTAGTATAGGAGAGAGAAGAGGATCTCTTTACATTTTGTTGTCGTGCCATTTGTAATCATAACTTGGAAAATGACACTTGAGGGGGGGGTGAAAGGGGAGGAGAAGTGAGGAGTAGATGGGATAAGAGAAGTGAGAAGTGATGAGAGGGGAAAGGGGAGGAAGGGAGTATAGCAAAGGTGAGAAGGTCTCTTCATATTTTTATTGTCAGGCCATCTGTAATCAAAATAGTCACTTGAGTTGGGAGTGTAAAAAGGAAGGAGAGGCGAGGAGAAGGGAGGAGCAGAATGAGCAGACGGAATAAGAGAAAGGAGAAGTGATGTAAGGTGAGAAAAGAAGAGGGGAGGTGAGAGAGGAGAATGGAAAGGAAGGAGAGAAGAGTGAGTAGAGGGGGAGTTGGCGATCCACAGGTAAGTAGCGGCGTGTGCGGTAGAAGTTTTTTCCTCATACTCATCATGCACAAGAGCAAGTAAGGCGGAGATATGGATGAAAATCGTTCAAAACTTGGAGAGAGCCTGGTCATGTAAATACTCAAAAAGGATTTTTTCCGATTTTTGATTCGCTTCAAACTAGCGATTCACTCAAATTTTGAGAGGGACTTAAAAGGAGGCAAATACCTCAGAATTTTTCTTCATGATCTAATATAATAAAGTGAATCGACTTTGTGTGCTTTCATTACATTTTGAAGGCATTACCCCTCCCCTCTCCTCCTCTCCACATCTCCTGTGGAAGTGGATTTCAGATTTATATTCATCAAATTTGAGCTATTTGAGACTTCGAAAACTTTGAGCTTTGTGAGTCGATTCGTTGTAGAGATATGAAAGATTTGAGAAATATCATGAATCAAAATTTTCTCAAAAAACCCATTTTTGACTGCAACTCTCTTCCAAATTCAATTAGGAAGCCAAGGTTTGGTTATGGTAGTGTCCTTGAAAATTCTTAATTATGGCTCCGCGAGATGAAATGACAAACATGATAAAATTTCAACTTCCTTAGTAATTTGAAGTTGAGTTGAAGGAAATTTAGCTTTCGAAGTTGGGAAATTTCATGAATCGTTTTAATTTTCTCAAAAAATTAGTTTTGGATGGTGGGTTTGTTGGGAAGTGGAATACGATGCCATGAATTTAGGTCAGAATGGGTTGGTTAAAATTAGAAAAAGGCTTGAGGAGGCTCAAACAGCGAAACCCTTACATATATGAGCTCATGTGATTCTTTTTGGCAAGAAGTCATTTCAAATTCAGCTTCAAAAATTTTTAGGAGTGGGTAGATATAGGTTTTCAGCCTCTGTACTAGATATAGGCACAAAAAGGTGAACATTACAAGAGATTTTGAACAAACGAAGAATCCAAAGGTTCTTCGAACATGAGTAGCAGATGTGAAATTGAAACATTTTGATGAAAATTTCCTCACAAAAAAAAGTATGAGATCAAGATGTTGGGAAATGAAATAAAAAATTCAGCTCTAGTAATGCGGCATGGCTGCTTACGCTTTTTTTTTTTTTTTTTTTTTATTATAATCTACTCATTACTACGAGTATTTTGATATGCAACACGCTTTGAAAACATTCTAGAATATATTCAAATTTGCAGGGAAATTCTATGTTGAAAATATCCAACACAGCTCACTACGACCATAAATCTATAACATACGATTAGGTTCATCTATGAAGAATTACCTTCAGGAGAAGCGATAATGGGTTCACTGGTATCCATATTCTCAACGATACCATTTTCATTATTATCTGGTACATTAGTAGTATCCGCCTCTTCGATGACAACTTCGACGGAAGAAGTTCCAGCATCTGTATTCATATTATCCGTTTCCGTAGGCGTTGTTTCAGACGCAGTGGCTGTATTACTAGAGGTATCGGTGGTAGCTGTCGATGCAGTAGGGATACTTCGAGCGACCGCTAATACAGGAGATCGAATAACGGTGGATCGGCCACGAGAACCGCTCCGCAAAAGTGAAGCATGTTGTTGTTGCACGACCACTGATCTACATCTCAAGGTACGAGGCGGTGGTTGGCTAAAGTCGCACATGATGTCGCTGAGCATGTGATAAATGTGAGCGAAATAATGCATTAATTCGGAAACAGAGTTGTACAATGACTGCACTTGTTGTTCTGTATGCGTTGTGGCAGCCTGCGTTGATGAAGAATTCGATCAAGAGAGGTACCATTGGAAAATACGTAACGAGGAGTATACTTACATCAGGTCCAAATGCTGTGTCTTGCAATAAATATTGCCTCAACAGTCTCATGAAAGGAATCAATCGTACTTGGGTATGCAACACGGCGCCCATTACCGTTGCCATCATCGGAGTTCGAGAACGTCTTCTATTTGCTTCTTCTCTCGTGCTATTGCCACTAGTTGCGTTATCACCTTCTCTGTGAGGTGATAAAAATTGAAATATAATTTACGATGGGACTTTCTATAGAGAAATCATCTCAACTTACGGCGTTGCTCCGGGTAAATTTCCGGTAGCAGCGTTATCATCTGTTGGCGCTTGATCTCCGGATTCACCGACTGTTTCGGCTGTCTCGTTGCTATCCTCACCACCGACCATCGCTTCTGGTACGGGATCGTGTTGCGAATCTAAACCGAAAGCTTTAATTTTCACAAACTTTATTCACTCACAACCGAAAACCATACAACCGACTTACTAGGTATTTCTATGCGTATTTCTACCTCCGGCGGGTCTGTTAAGCCGGCACTGGTTTCGGCATTATTCATATCCTCGGCTCTAAAAATCGCACACATGTTTTCATAATGATAAAAATATCCCAATAATTGGCCAATTAAGAAAATGATTCGCTTACAATGTATTCGCAGCTTGATTAGACGGTGACTGAGACTGCTCCGGAGCGGTACTGAAATAATTTCCGTTTTCTAAAGAATTTATTATAGTGATAGCTCTCCTCAGAAGATTTCTAGCAACTACCAATCGATTTACTGATAAATTGGTGCGGGAATGTACAACAGTAACTCCTATTGAGAAAATTCGTTTCTTAGTGATCATTTGAAAATGATAAAAAATAAGTATCAGCAACGAACCGCCAGTTTCCATGAAATCCGGAGGAAAGGCCATCGCTCCCAGGTACATAGTACCAGTGTGAGTGTCGGGCCTGCGATTCGATGACGTTGAATTGTTAGCATTTGAGCTCTGAGAATCGCTAGACGCATATGCGCTACTAGGAGGCGGTCTTTGCACAACATGGATAACTTTACCGTTGACATCTGCGAAAAATAACATTAAATCGAACTGCTAACGCTCCAGTGCGCTTGTAAATCAAGCTTAACATACCACAGTCAGATAGTTTGGTGTCATTTTGTAAAACTTGGCCTAGATAAATACAACGTTGTGAATCACTAGGTATTTGTATAGTTTCAGCTATATGTTCTTTCAACTGCTCGACCGTGTACTGCGAAAAATGAATAATTGATAATCAGAATAATATAATAGGAGAATTATCGATAAGCATGAGTTAGAATACATACGTCATCAGGTACTGTAAAATGGTGGTTCTGAGCATCTAACGTTTTAATAGTTAGTTCAATCATTTTATTTCATTTAATAAACACCTGAAAGAAAAAATAATCGATATTTAATATTACCACAGGCCGTATAAATTAGATCTTTATCGCTCCTATAAATAACAAATTAATTTCAACACGAGTATGTTCAAAGATAAATCATTATGCGAGACTTTATGAGATACCAACAAACACTACCCATAGTTTATTTCTCGATATATACAACACGAACTTATATTAAAAAAATTTGCCGGATGGAATATTTTACGAGTGAAACGAATAACTCTAATTCAGACGATGTTTTCCACCCATCAGTGAAACTTACGCTTATCATAGACTGAGAAAAACTTCTAGAACGGCAAGGAACTGGATTTTTTCAAATAAATTTACTACCGCGAACGCAGAATAAATTTCGGACGATGCAGCAATGTACCAACTATTCACCTCTGCTACTGGTATTTTTACAAACACCGAACGAAATTTTTACATACTACGATTGAAGTTATAAGTAATACATACTTTGAAATAATAAATCAGCTTGCTACAGCACATTAATGACGATGCACCAGAGTTCAATTTTTGTACAACAATAAAACAAAATTGAATTTATACTTTCAATTGTGTTGATAAAGCCAGAAAAATGAATTCAAAAATTTTATTAGGCCTAAATCCGAACTGTTATTTAATCGTAACATCGATTTACAGCGGTAATAACGGAATAAAATCGATATAAATGAAAAATGATGTAATTCTTATTCTTTTTTACCTATATTTGGTATGAGTGGGCGCGTCCACGCGTGGCCATATAAGTAGGTAACGAAATTTATTCCTATTTATTTATTTCTTGTTTATTCCATGATTTTGACCTGATAATGTCTAGCATACATTAAACATTGTGTAAGTTTCCTATAGCTAAAAGTGTGCAAAATATGAAATCAGTATGAAATTGGTGCAACGTTATTGAAAACTAGAAAACTATTCTCATCTCGACCATCTTGTGCTAGCGGGACCCCGGGGGTTCATGTTTCGACCTACATGGTATTATTAAGGCACTATTATTTACTGCTACGTTGCCAAATTGTCACTGGTCAACTGACTCGGACTTTTTTCCAAAAAATAATAATTGATTAATATTACTATTGAATTTTTTAGAATTTAGATGGTGCTGAAGATATGGGAAGTGACCAAAAAATTTGTTAGTCTTCAAGTATTTTTTTTCTGATTTATCGACGAGGTATGAAAAAATTGCGCCATGAGATTGAAGAAAAGAAACCTCGGAAGACATTGACTTCAAAGTTCAGAGGATATAAAGAGAATCACAATTTTACGGTAATATTTTAAATAATAAATATCGATAATATTGCGTAACATTATGTAGTTAAACAACATAATCATAGAGATTTTCGAGGTGAAAATGGTAAAACATCTAACTGTAATCAAGAAAAATTATAAAATTTTTTAAGTTTATTTTGTTCAACTACAATAATTAATAACAATGAAGTATGTAAGTAAGTAACTATATCAAAGGAGTCGTTGCTATAGTACTTCGAAGTGTCCTTAAGTTGCCCATAAATTATTATTTAATTTGTTGTCAAATAATTTACTATCTTATGAGCATAGTAACTTGTTGTCGTTTTAAACTTATCCCATAAAATTATTCGTACTTTGTAATTAAATGAGGTGTAGGTAAAATATTCGCTTCTTTGTAAAAAATTATTTTTTCTGAGAAAGATGAATTTGCTCCCCCACAAAAAAAAATACTTTAGAAATTCATTGAAAATTGATAATTTATTCATTTCTTCATTAAAATAATTGCATTTTATATAAGTGTCCTAGACCTGGCTTGGGACATAGAAGAAGTAGTATAGGATATAGTTGACATTTCTGAGGTGAAAATTTCATAGTCGAAGATACTGGTTTATTGGCTACTTTACTATTAATTTTTTTCGAACCAGATGGCATAGAATTACGTACCTAATATGTAGTGTGCTTTAAAAATGAAACTGAAAGATAACTGAGTATCAAAGCATAATATTCGCAATATTATGTTATGCTATGTACGTATTCAGAAGCTTCAAATTCCAGTTTGTGGATAATGCTATCATTCTCACTTTTACTCACATTCACAATATTTTTAATGTAAGATGCATCTTTGAAATTTAAACTTCGACTTTTCAACTTTCTTTTTAACCCATCATTCACGTTCCATGCGAAGTGAATTACTTGAATTCCCTTATACTCACCTCAGATGTTCATCATCCTATATTTTACACCTAGGGTAATTTTCATTTAACTATTATTTTGTGATTCTAATAACCATGATCCTACAATATTATGAGATTTCAACTTGGAAGATTTATTCTTTCTGCAAAATTGGGTAGGATGTAATCTAGGCAATTTGAAATGGCTTAGCTTTCCATTAAAAAACCATAATTCATAAAATATAAAAATGACTTTAAAAAACCAATATAAATTCCCGGAATTAATTATTTTTAAATATTAAATACCTAATACCTAGGTCGTATTACCTCATCCCCACTTTCATTTCCAAAAACCAGCACGCAGAATTATGTTAAGAGATGTGGCAACGTTGTATTCCACATAAAATACCCTTTCCCGTCTGCTGTTTTCGCTGTGATGTCTTGAACTAAACAAAAGAACAGCTGAGAATTGCGTTCATCAGAAATTATTTTGTCTCATATTTTGTCAAGGTTGCTTTTAAAGTAAAGTGCAGTAGAAAATGTACTTATTTCATGTCGTACCAATAAAGATGTGGTGTTCTTCAATCAGCTGATTTCATTTCATTGTCTACCTTATGCAAAATTTGTTTTGTATCTGTTATTAGTTAGTTTTAATGTTATTACGACTTGGGTAAATCTTGCCTCTGTTGAATGTACTAACCATAGTCGAACTTTTCGTTCACATATAATTCGCGAATGCTAACTTATTTTTACAATTTTGGACATTTTTTTCTTCTAACTTGAAGATATCTTCGTACTTCTGTGTTATGATTGTCAACTCAACGATTAATGTTTTTATCGCCTAAATTGCTGATCTCGAAGAAATGATTTTCCTCGTTTAATACCTACGTTAAATTGTTGATAAGGTTAGTTGGTTTAATTTTGTGTTATTTGTTTAATTTTTTGTGTATATAAGTGACTGTTTCAATTTCGTAAACAAACTATAAATTATAAGTTGATCGCTCAAACAGGTTTAAATTGGTTGCTTCTGCGCCATCGGGGAGGTACTATAAGTATTCAGGCACGTGAAAAATGAAACACGTCTATTTATAATAAATATTTATTATTTGTGTATTTTTTTACAGGTAATATCTTTAAAACGCTAAGAACGCAACAGTTATAAAATGTCTTCTCCAAGTGCTGGAAAACGGCGAATGGATACGGATGTAATAAAATTAATAGAAAGTAAACACGAAGTCACCATTTTGGGTGGGTTAAATGAATTTTGCGTAAAATTTTACGGTCCCAGAGGTACTCCTTACGAAGGTGGAATTTGGAAGGTAAGAGTACATTTGCCAGATAACTATCCCTTTAAATCACCATCCATAGGTTTCATGAACAAGGTGTATCATCCGAATATAGACGAAGTATCAGGTACAGTTTGTTTAGACGTAATCAATCAAGCATGGACAGCTTTATACGATCTTTTAAATATATTCGATTCATTTTTACCACAACTACTCACATATCCCAATCCCATCGATCCCCTGAATGGGGACGCAGCTGCCATGTATTTACATAAACCAGAAGAATACAATAAAAAAGTTCACGAATATGTGAAGAAATACGCCACCGAAGAAGCTCTGCGCGAACAAGAAGAACGCGCTTTATCCTCGGATAGTACAGAATCATCCATGTCAGATTTTAGCGAAGACGAAGCTCAGGATATGGAATTATAGCCACACACGATTATTATATTTACATTTTTTTTTTTTAACTCGATGGTAGATTTAGATCACTGCCCCAATGCTACCAATAGACCTGTTTTCTGTTTCAAACCAATCGTATAATTTTTTTTATAATAATTTATGCTTTTGTTATTTATACAGTTTTACACGAAAATACCGTAAATTATCGTTCACCATGAAAATCGTCGTTTTTTCGCTTTTCATTTTTTACTAAATTAGTAATATTAATTTTTCATTTTTGATCGCCGAGTTTTCTCTTTATTTTATTTTTCCTTCGTTAATGTGCTTTCATTCAGTACCCGTTGGTTAATGTTATATAAATTTTCTGTAAGGTTGATGTTCTACAGATATTTGAGGAATAGAAAAAACAAATTTGGAGCATTGTTGCTAGTGAAATGAAAATGAATGTTGTGATAACGCTTGAAATTCTTTTCGTAAAATTTTTATGAACTATTCAGTTGTATAATATTTTGAGAAATTTTGTCGGAATTTCATTTTAGCACGATATATCAAGTTAGCTGTGTATAAAAATCAGTCAATCAAAGGAAAAGAATAATTTTTCAAAAATGAACTAAATATGCATTAAATTTGAAGATCTGATCTAAATTTCCATGTCTCTTATATACTTGACATAAATGACTTGGAAATGTGTTTTTCCATTTCGATCCATTAAGAAAATAATTATGGGTATGATTTACAAGATACACTTGTAGGCTGATGAACTCGTAATTTTAATTACGAACTAACCTACGATTATATATTACTTGAAATTTTGTTTTGTTCTTAGTCAAGAAAAGCATTGATGAGAAATGAATACGAAAATCGCAAACTATTCAAATAATTTTTTTTTAGTTTTTCCAAATGGTCAATTAGGTATAGTGATTTTTTTTTTATATTTCATCTCATTCTATTTGTAGCTTATTAGTTTCGTTTCTTTGGCCCAAATGGAAATCAAAATTTTTGTAACATTCAAATATGCTCGAGAAAAGGCTCTTGAATAATACCCATTCCACGTTCTCTATCAAAATCGTTACCACGGGGGGGGGGGGAGTGAAAAGTCAGAACTCATGAACTCATTTTCTGAAATATTTCAATGTTATTAAAACTATTTTCTATAGTTACATTCATCGTATAAATTTATGCTGAAATCGCTTTCTGAAATTTCAAAAAATGAATTTTTCCTATTACTTATGACTACGAATCATTACAAATTTAATGGCTCAAGTTGAATATGAGGAACTCCGATATTGTGGAAGAGTCCACGTACGAGTGTATTTTGTACGTAACAAATTTTATTTTCGCGAACATATGAAAGATAATTAAAACATCTAAAAATATATTCAGCAAATTTTCTCATTATATCGAATATCAATTGATATTTCATTATACCCACAACTTTCCGGTGTTGATAAAATGTCGATCAATCACGTGCTTGCGAATGAATCGAAAGTAAGTGACGATAGTATCGATTTTGTTGATCTCTGAAAAAAATTTTCTGCCTTTTTGTTGGATATTTGTGTAATTGAAATGCGATTTTAAGCGTATTTCGATTTTTACAGTGCAACATTTTTTTTTCTCCTTATTAAGTTCGTTATTATTATGTATATTTAAGGTCACTTATTTTTCTTCGAAATAAATGTTTTTTTAATCAGTTAAACCGAATCACTGTAGATTAACGCTACTCATGTAACGAACCGAGTACCATTTGTTTTTTAAGCGACTTAATTCTAATTTAGGAAGCAATTTTATAAGTTTACATTATATTTAATTCGTACATGATGTGTTAAATCAGTCTGTTACTTTTTTTTCGTCATTGAATATACCGTCGAGTATTGTGTTATATTTTACAGTAATTTATAAACCATTCTCACTTAGTTTAGTTACCAAATTTGCGAATTAAAAACACTCGCTGAAAAGCTATTTGAAAAAGTACCCAATTACCAGTACTGTTTTCACGATGAGAAGGTATGTTTACGTGCCATATTGCACACCGATGAACGAATGATGTTCGATGTTCTGAAATATTACTTTTTCTTTAAATAAACCGAATATATATCGAGCACTTAACTATTTATGAATATTTTGTGGGGCGAACGAGTAGAATTAGTTGCTTTGCTATAAAATTCGATACCGAATGATAGAGCAGTTTTCGGTGGAACATTCAATGGAATTCGCTTTATCGTTATAAATTTTATTATTAAAAAATCACAAAACTGGAGTATGTATTATATTGGAATATCTTTGATAAGTTATGTATGTAATGAATGCTATGAAAATTAATATTGTATAGTCGAGTGATTTTTTGAAAATTTCTCCAAATTCTTTCAGTATTTAAGTATTGTAAAGTCATCGGATGAATTCTAATCCAAGGCATGATTATATAAATAAGTGGTATTAGTTGGGCACGAGTTATTACTTTGAAAATACTTTGTTATTTTGCAAAACGATGTGTAAAATAGTATTACGAAGTTCACACCTGATGTAATGGTCGTTGATGAAACGGAGGTTTATTTTTAATTTACCAATGTCTATGAATTTTATCACTTTTTAGCTTCGCTTACGAAACTTGTTATCAGTAATGAATGAATTGGATGGAGTTGAGGTTTTCTTTTACGGTGTTCGGCGGTGTGAAAGTGAAACTTGGATTTACTTACGTTGTCGTTGGTTTATACGTTTTAATTTATCGGCTTTGAAATTGTATACTAGAATAGACGAATATTGAAAAATGTAAATTTAATTATAATATAAAGGTGATGATACTGTTGATACTGCGAATGGTAATCTAATGAAATGTATTAAGTTGAGAAATTAGAAAAGAAATTTCCATTAAATAAACGAGTTACCATAATGTGAAACCCGATGAATATAGTTTGAAAATATGAAGTCTAATTGTTCGTGAAGAGTTGATAAAATTGGTAAATTTTAATATGTTCATTTTTTATTAATGAATTAAAGTTGTGCTTCGTGTTCATAAATGTTTAATAATAAATTGGACAATCTGCGTGTTTCGATATCTGCCCGAAATGTTTTTGAAGTAACTGAGATTAAATCATCATTCATCATAAGATTTTCTTCGGAATAGAAATTAATTAACGATAGTGGAGCAGTTTTCTCATTTTTATTTTGTTAAGAGAAGTTTTTTTTTTGCTAAAGAAGTAAATCATAATCTAAAATGATGATTCTGTAGCTTGAAAAATATTAATTTAAAAAAAATAATTATAGTTTGATTATAACAATATCACGAAGCACGTATTTTGTAGAATATCGAATACATTGAAGGTATGAAGTTGCCTCCACTCTAATAATTGCATTGAATCGAGAAAAGATAGTGTAAACGAGTTCTCAATTCTCAAATGCGGAATTAAAATTTAACATATACGATCGGTTGTTTCAACACATTTGTTCACTAACAAGTCAGCGTATATATACAATACAATTTTTATTTACCTTTTTTTCTTCTGTTGTAAATACATATTGTAAGATTAAGATTTGTATTTTTACTTGATTAATTACATGTTAAAAATATTACAAAGTGTTTTCTATTGGCAATTTTTACGTTGATCGTTGACGACATTTTCTATATCGCATACAGCTTTCCATAAATCAGCGGCGAACATTTTAGGCTGCTCGAAGGCTGCAAAATGGCCTCCGGTGGGCATGTGAGAAAGGTATAATAAATTGGTGAATTTACTACGTAGAACTGTTTCCGGAGTGTAGGCCAAGTCGTAAGGGTACATGGCGCAAACAGTGGCTACATTGGTGGGAATGCTGAAATTAGAAATTACACGATTGATTGGTGGAAGTGAAAAGAAATTTTTAATACGAAAAAAATATTCACCTGTCCATATTCAAAGATCTTCGTTTGCTATTGAAAGTTTCGCTGTATAAACGCATCGAGGTGGTGATGGAATTTGTGGAATAGTATATCATCACGTTATCGAGAAGATCATCGAGTGTGTAGTGTTTATCAGTGAATGCTTTCAAGTCGAATCCACCATCTGGTAAATTCCGATGGTTATAATTTTCCCATGTGGAAAATTTTTCCAATATGTAGGCCGCCAGACCAGCCGGTGAATTGGATAGAGCGACGCCTACGAGTTATTTTAGATTAGGTATGATGTGAGTTTAATAATTATGCTGATTGAGAGACGTAGGCATAAGGTCGAATGATGTTTGAGAAATGCTCGTTGAGGTTTTGAAAGGGGGAAGGAGATGAGAATTGACTTTTCAGGTAAGAAATTTAAAAAAGAATATGTGACAAAAAGTAAAATGGCTATGGTTTTTAAGTTGAAAATTCAGCAAAAAATATGAAAGAAATCAAATCTTTTTAGGTTTTATTTATTAATAAAAAATTTTTTTCACTGTTTACAAACACGTTTCTCGAATGAAAACATGTTTGCGAGTCATGTGTTGGAAAAGTTTTATTAATTAAAAAATATAGTATGTTTGAAATAAGAATTTCTGAACATTTCTCACATTTTTTCTTATTTAAACACATTTTGAATTTTTTGAACGTTTGAAAAAATATTTTTTTGACATTTTTTAGAGATTTCTTAAATACATATTTTTTTACTATTTTAATATTGTTTATGATTTTTAAATATGTCTTCAGTATTTCAATATTTTTTAATTTCAACTTTTTCAATTTCAATCTTTTTTTTAATTGTAGATTTCATTCAAAATTTTCATTTTTGTTTTTTTAAATTTAAGCCATTTTTTTATTTAGAATTTTTCTTAACATTTCAATAATTTCTCATCATGTTTTTGAAGTATTTCATTCTTGATTATTTTTAATTTTTAGTTGCGTTGCTTTAATTATTATTTATTCATTATTTTTTTCAAAAGTGAAATTTCAAATTTTTTAAAGCTTTCTAACATATTTAGTAAGTTCAGATCCTTTTTGTCTCTTCATCTTGAGTCTTGGTGACTCAATTACATATATGATTTAGCTTATACATTCAAAGATCGGGGAAAGCAGGGAATGTGATCTGGAGTAGGAATAATTTTTTGGGGATTTACGTGAAGTAAGTTATCAAGAGAATTCTAAATGAGCATTAAAATAGTATATTTCACAACTAGGGAGGTAAAAATGAGTCTAGAATCAATTTTTCTCCCGAGTAGTGAACGAAATTTTTCTAAATGCGGGAGAAAAGCGCTCGTTTGAGACTCGAGCGATTAGCGAGCGAGAGGTAAAGGAGCGCTTTCCTCCCGCAAGTACGAAAAATTTTTTTAATAAGTTGTAGAGCCATTTTTATTATTTTTGAGTCATTTTTTCATTTCTTTTTCCTTTTTGAACTATTATATAATTTTGAGATTTTTTATGTTTCAATATTTTACTTTTGTACATTTTTCATTTTAGCAACTTTTTTTACATTTGATTTTTTCAAACTTTTTTTAATTTTTAGATCTTTATTTCATGTTTAGATGTTTTTTCATTTTATGAAAATTTTTTGTTTATGGACTTCTAATATATTTCAATTTTTTTTTCGTTTCGAAGTTCGAACAACTTTAATCGATATTTTTTCATATTTAGATATTTTTTTGAGCAGTTCTTTATTCTTTTACATTTTTTCATTTTTGCACAATTTTTTTGCAACTTTTCACTATTTTTCGACTTTTCATTTTTAAAATTTAAAATTTGTTTTTTATTTTTGAAAATTAATTTTCATTCTTGAACAATCACTTAATTTGGGGATTTTTAAAATTTCTGATATATTTCATTTGTTTACAATTTTGGAATGTATATTTTCTTCATTTTTAGACATCTTCACTTTACTTTTGGGTAATTTTTTGGACATTTTTTATTTTTATGCTTCATTGTATTATTTTTCATTTTCTTAAACAATTATTTTCATTTTTGTACATTCATTTAATTTTGAAATTTTTTCATTTTTCGATATATTTTCATTTATTATACAATTTTGAAATGTATATTTTTTATTTTTAGCATCACTGCTTTTGGACAATTTTTTGGGCATTTTTCATTTTGTTGCAACTCCCTTTTTTACATCTTTTGAATATTTTATTCCCTCTTTTTAGGTTCTAAATTTTAATTTTACTTATAAAATTTTTAATTTTTGAAATCTGTCATTTTTACCTTTCTTTATTTTCAATTTTAATGAGCACATAAAAGAAACTGAAAGTAATTTTTAATGTTTAGACGTTTGTTCATTTTTGAATATTTCTCTGCGATGAAAATTTAGAACCTAAAAACTTTTCGAGAAATGTCTGTATCCAAAGACTTTCCTCTCTTTCTTTCTCCCTTCTTGCCCATCTCTCACAGTGATGTTGTTTCATATAATATTGCATGTATACGTATAATATCTATACACTGTGTCTAAGTGATTTTAACATCCCCAAGCGCCAAATTCTCTTCATCAACAAAAAAGTATTCGTTATTTCATTTCTTTTCATTTCTTTTTACAGAATAGAAATTAACTCATAAATAATTGTTTCTTTATGATTTCAATCTATAATTTAGAAGACTATATGAATGTTTTTATACTTTCAACGTTTCATTCCAGGTAATTTTGCGACACTGATTTCGAAAGAAATGAATTTAAATCAATCAAATAACCTGTGAGCTTTAAAAAGTTATTTAAATCATAGAATTTGAGTTACTTAAGTTTTTAATTATTCATTATGCCATAATGAAGTCGAACAAAATGAAATAAGCGATATTTTTTTCATGAAAGGGAATTACGGGCTCGGGGGTGTTAAAATCAGTTAGACACAGCGTATAGCTCGTATCATTAGATCATGACAGTGATTTAAAAAATTTTTTCATCGAAAATGACGAACTTTGGAACAATACATACCAACGGTATCTGGTTTAGTAGCTTGAAGATGAAGGTAACCGCTCTCCTCGAGAATAAAACTATACATATTGGATAATGGATATACCTGTGTTGGAATGATTTATTTACATAAGAATCAGGCCAAAAACTTCCTAGAAATAATTGAAAAGTGGCCCAAAACGTGCTCGGAAACGGGCACATGTTGCTGTGGAATCCAATCACGCTGTAATCCATAACAAAGGAACGATGAAGATAAAACATCTCGTTTTGCTTTTTCTATTTTTAATATATTCTTTTTCTTACCTATCAGGGTACAAAGTTACCATATCAGTACCGATCAAAGCCCCCCAGTCGCCTCCTTGAACGTAGAATTTGGTATAGCCGATCCTCTCCATCAGTAGTTTCATGATTTGCGCCATCTGCGCTGTGCCTAATCCGGGTTTGGTTGCAGCTTCCGAAAACCCATAACCTGGTAACGATGGGGCGATAATTTCGAACACGAAATCGTATTTTTCTTGCGGTTTGGTTAGTAATGGAAACACGTTGTAAAATTCTTTAACGGAGCCTGGCCATCCGTGCATCAAGAGTAAAGGTATTACTTTTTTTTTGTTAGAGGCATTTTGAATGGGCTTGATACGGATGAAGTGAATATCCAAGCCTAATATTTTAGTACGATAATGAGGTACAGAATTCAGAAGCGTTTCTCTGCTCCTCCAGTTGTACTCGTTTAACCAGTATTTTATGATTTGCTTGAGCTGGTCCGTGTTGAAGCCATATGTGAAGTTTACATCTTTTAGGGGTGGTGTGTAGATTGTGTTTTCTAGCTGGAATTTCAGTTTATCCAGAACCTACGAAATAAAAATAATTTTTAGAGGTTATTGTTAAGTTTTTTTTTTTTTAATTTGGTGACGGTTGTACTGAGTTAAACTACAGGTGCCCAAGTATGCACAAAAACCAATGGTTTCAAAACTATTAAACCATTTTCAACACATTCTTTTATTTATTTTCCAAATATGTCGGTGCAGGGTCGACAGATGGGTAAAGGAATCAAAAAATTCGATAACACTTCTCTTATTTGAACTAATAAGATGACGGAGATGAACACAATTCGGATTTTTTAATACGAGCTCTGAAAACAGATTGGAGTATCAAGTATAAGTGTAGTCATGATAATTTTTCGAAATATCATTTTCGAAATTGTTGTTGTTGTTTTTTGCCAGCACTAGTATTTCTTTTTTAGGTACTATTATGTATATTTTGCTTTTTTTTTACAAGATTGGCGAATTTATATTTTTTTATTTTACTGATATCAGCACATAGCAAATGTGCTTCTGGCCTCAGTTACATTACATGGCACAAAAAAAATGTCAAGAAAGTTTTAAAAAAATTTTAAACTTTAAAAAGACATAGATAATTACAGGTGTATAAAAAATTGAAACTGACCCATTTTTATTAAAGGCAATTTTTGAAGTTGTGTATTTTTTATATAGGTATTTATAGAATTGTTAAACATGCAATAAATTAGGATCTCTCTCGCTCTCAAAAATTGAAGAAAAAGAGAAGTAGTTATGCGTCTGGAAAAATACCTCTTCGATTTGTGTGCTCCTTAAAATCTATGAATGGAGTGAAATAAGAATGTCCTTCAATTTTTATGAAATTTCAGTACGTTGTTTAATTTGAGTTGAAATAGTCTTAACCAAATTTTCACTCCAAACCAAACATTTAACGGGTGCAGGAGTCCTTAGAAATAGTGTCATTTTCATAAAAAACGTACATAAGTTTAAGCTGAGTTTTTAACATAATAACGTTAGCATAGTATACTCATCAACGATTATTGTGATTTTTATTATGTTATTTCGATGCCTTTCCCAGCATATTCATGTAAAATTTTTTGTTAGAAATGTTTCTCGAGATAGGCCTATTATAGGCTATTACGTTATCAACTGGTCGTACAATAGACAATTTCATTTCACTGATACTTATTTGTAAGATCTAAAGTGGTAACACTGCAAAACGAAAACCTTCCAACACGAACATGTCGTAAGAGAACGTGTACAGTTTGCAACGTGTTACTTTCATTTTTAACAAACGTACGTAAAAATTTAAGAAGAATGACCCTGAACGTTTTTGAACAATAAATAATTGATCTTGAATGTTTAAATTAGGTACACTGGTTCGATATTCATTACAGTTGCAATAATATATAAACAACTGTTTCGCAAATGAAGATGAAATTATTTTTTTTTTTTATTAACGATACATAGTATTGTTTTTTTTCTTCTTCATAAAAAGACAGAAAATAATCCGCGCTAATTTTTTCTTTAATAGTCGATTTTTTTCTTCATAAAAAATTATACAAAACAGTAACAATAGAAAAAATTAAATAATTTATTTTTACAAAATAAAATTTCATTTTTTCTTTTGCATGCCTTCCTTCTGCTTCTTTTGTTTTTTCGTCTCCTGCAAATCAATAGGGGCTGCTTTGACGAAGGGGATTTCTTCTTTATACTGAGGCGGCATATACTTTTTAAGGATATCGGGAACTTTGATACCAGTTTCAGTTTGATATTTTTCTAAAATAACGCAAATCACTCGAGTGATAGCGCAAGCGGTAGCGTTCAACATATGCACGTAGTCGGTTTGCGCATTCATTTTTTTCGTTTTACCGTATCGAATGAGCAACCTTCTGGATTGATAGTCTAAACAGTTGCTACAAGATACTAGTTCTCTGAAAGCACCGGAACCGGGGAACCAAGCCTCCAAGTCGAATTTTTTCGAAGCAGCGTTATTGAGCGCCGATGAAACTATGTTGACAATTCGATAGGAGATTCCCAAGTCTTTATAGAATTCTTCAGAATTCAATATCATTTCGTCGAAGGCTTTCCACGATTCGTCATCGAATGGCGACGTGATAACAAACTGTTCTACTTTTTCGAACTGATGAACTCGGAAAATACCTCTGGTATCTCTGCCGTGTGAACCGACTTCTTGTCGGAAACACGTGGATATTCCGAGATATTTAATTGGTAAATCGCCTTCGGATATCCACTGGTCGCGATGGAACGCGGCAATGGGCTGCTCGGAGGTGGCGATTAAGTATTTTTCGTCAACAGTGCTGTCATCTGATTTTTCACTTCCTTTGCCGATAACTTTGTATAATTCTTCGTCGAACTGGGATAGCTGGGCTACTTCTTGCATTATGTCTTTATTCATGAAAAACGGCGTGTACAAAGGAGTGTATCCTTTGGTCGACCAACGTTGAAGGCATTCTTGTATTAAGGCGACTTGTAAAAATACGCACGGACCTTTTAAATAATAACCCCGGCTACCAGAGACCACGGCTCCGATTTCCGCATCAACGCCGTCGATCATCGAGACTAAATCAACGTGGGAATATTTTTTACGTTCTTCGCAATCGCCGTGGGTACGAACTACAGCGTTGTTATCCTCGTTATCGCTGACCGGTACGGAATCATGCAAGAGGTTACCAATTTCCTCCAACGCTTGGGTACGTTTTACTTCCACCTCTCGCATGGATTTTTCGTTGGCAATGAGAGCTTCGTCGATTAATACGCGGAATTGTTTGAGTTGCGCGATTGACAATGTTCGCAACTCTTCTAGTGTTACATCGTCACGGAAATAATTATCTGGTAGGAATTGATTTTTGAATTTTTCCGATTCGGCGAAAGCTTTGGTTTCTTCGGTACTATAAGTTAACATGGTGTCGTACCAGCGACATAGGTTTTTATATTTAGGACGTACGTCGGGAGTAAATTCATTCTTGATTTTATTCAGTACATACGTATCAGCTGTGGTTGGAATGCTTCCATCGATGAAGCTAAGTTTTACAAAATATTCATCTAAATGATTCAAATCCAAATTAATCACTTGTTCGGTGGAATTCTCGCCGGAAGCGTTGTTCCTTTGTTTTTTCATAACTTCGCCGATCGCTTTGCTACACGTGTTTTTTAATTTATTGAAAATATCGGTTTTATGACGCAATCTTCTCCATTCTGTATCAGCTTCTACGACATCATCTACTAGTTGTACGCTCTTAAATCGATTTCGTTGCGAGGCCCTGACAAGCTCAGGATTTCCTCCTTTATCGACTCGAAACAATTCTATATCTAATCCCATATTTGATAAGATTCACCGTAAATTTGAAGGCAGTGTATTAGGTGTAGTAACGACTTGACAAACACATCAACAAAATCAAACGAGTTTCGAATGAGAAATTTTTTGACACGTATTCACAGGTGTTACATGAACTACTTTACACTTGTACTATCATTTCATACGAGTTTAAAACATCAAATAAACGTAATTAATAATTAAAGCTCGCTTTCTTCTATCGGTAATTCGTATTTGCTGTCAAATTCCAGCGTTCACATGAAAATTTTATGGACTTTGCACGCGAGCGTATGTCACGATAAGTCGAAAAGCCAAATAAGTAGGTAACGAATTTCATTGGTATTTTCCGTAAATTACTCGAGATCGATGTTCAAACTTCAAAGTACGAACGATTATTTATTACAACTCGAATAATTAATCGAATGTATTGCTATTCGATGTTTAATTATTTATGCAAGTTTTTACTATTGCGTTCGATTTGCTGCAAAAGTGCAACTTTTTCTGTTGTAAGCAATTGGAAGCATTTTGTTTCTGGAAGAGACTTGATCCTACCCTTTTCAACTTTTCGCTTTCATTATTCATTATTAAATAGTTGTAACAAATCGAACTTGGAAGTTGGAACATTAGTAATACATATTACAGAGGAAAGAAGACAAGCTGATGTTGAAAACTGGAGAGGAAGGCCCACCTCTAAAACCTGCTGGAAGGGAGAGATTAGTAATAATTATTAAATTTCCGCTGCTTTCAGCTCTGCATTGTGCATATGAATGCGGTTATAATTTACCGGAAAATGCATTTTTTGCCTAGAAAGATGCATTTCGAAAAATGTATATTGTACAGGTGAGACCTTGAGTGACGACTTTTTTAAACAAAAACTGAAAATTTTCGGAAAGATTGAACTACAAGTAAAATTATTTTAGAAAGTTTGAATTGATTCGTCGAAGAAATCTTATGGAAATGGAATAACGTTAGAAGTATAGGCATTGTTTACATTCGCTACCATTACCAAATATCTCTGATTTTAAAAATACTTTTGTTTCTCAACCGAAGCATGACCGTGGAATTAATGAGCCATTCCTATCATAAGCTAAGAGTATATAAATTCATCAATTAATTTGTATTTAAAAAAAATATTTACATTTTGCGATACGTTAATGCTGAATTCATGAATTCGAGTATCCTTAGAACCATCATCCTTCCACTGCTCTTCTGGAATTGTCGGCACTGGAGGTGATTCGTTGAAGCGATAGATTACGATAGCACTAATAAGTGTAATAATCACTGCTATTAACTTATACATATTACACGCATCCGCCTACGTCTTCTTCAGTTAGTTGCGGATAACATTCTTCACCCGGTTCATTGCATATTGTTTACTGTTGAAACTTGTCTGTAGTCTATCTTCAAATAAATTATACATATATATCTGATAACCTTATCCTTGAAGTTGAAATTCACACTTCGTAACATGTAATAGTCAACTTCTCGAATAATTGACGGTTTAATATCAAAGTATTCATAATTACAACTCGTGTCAGTACTGAATGAGAATTTCAAATATTTACTCCCAATCCCAACAATAAGGATATCACTATCATAATTAACAAAATAAATGCGATAAATTACCAAAAAAAAAAAACTTTATTTAAAAACATACGATTATACTGTTGTTAACAAGTACAAGAAAAAAATATCACTCATAAAATTAAACAAATATCTAATTATAAAAATTTTACGAAATTAAAAAACACTTTTATTTCTCCTGAGGAGCTAGCAAAATATAAGAACTATATATACACAGTTATAAAGGAGCTGGTGTAGGAACACTCATTAAGGGAGAATCAAGATAATCTGGATCAGGAGAAACAGCTGACGTCATAGTAGGTTCGATTTCACTGTCAATTTTCTCGCGTAGCATTTCATACAACGAATGTACAGCTTCATTGTGCTATAATACAATGAAATAGATGTAGTGATGGATATTCAACGGAATAAAAAAGTCAATATAAATGCTCACTTGGTACGTTGGTTGTAACATTTTAACTAATGTGTTTAATCTAGATACAGGAAGTTTCGGGTGAATATACCACAGTAATTTCAATACATGACGAGTTACATTCTCTCTTGCCAATCCAGGATAGAAAAATTCATCGAAAACAACCGTACAGAAGTCTTCGGCTGAAAACTCGTCTGCTTGTTGAATAAATAGAGATACCTATAAAATTACCGGTAATAGTCAAAGCATAAAGATACGATTAAACATTTCAATGAAGCAATTATTCATTACCAATGAATGCAGAAAAGGATCTTCAAAAGCTCGATCGCTATCGCAATTCGACAACGATCCTAATATTCTCATTAGGCCAACTCGATCTTTCATTTTAGCAGTATGTAACGTGTAATATATAGCGATAATGCTGGCTACACTACTTTCTTGAATGTAGGCCTGTACAGCATCCGGAATAGGGCCTGAGATAAATTTTCAATATTAATGATACTTCACACATGTGGTAACATTCGATACTGGACACGAAGCGCACCTGAATGCTCTATAATAGTGATAGCAGATTCTCGTTCATCAGGAGGCATTTTACTATTCAGAGTACGTACTTGGTCATCCACCATTAATGACATCAAAGCTGGCATAAATTTCGTAACTACTTGGCTATCAAGTTTAGGCTCTTTAAATTCCTGTGATTAATAAAAATCGATGTTCAATTCGAGTTTAATTTAAAATATCAATCAGTAATTTCAGACGCACTTGCGAATCGATCATGACCCAAGCACTGAGGCCCAGAGCTAACATTCTCAAAAGTAAAGTCAAAATAGTGTTATCCTACGAAAAACAGTAATCAACGAACATTTTAAAATATCCAAAAAAATATCCAAGTTATTTACAAACAAATAAAACCTCACCCTAGGTAAAGATTCATTGTTTATTAAATGATGTAAAATTTTCATAGCAGAAGTTGCAAGAAAATTGATAGCGTAAGGGTCGCATAAAATCATCGATAAATCTCCAAGTACTTGTTCCTGGCCTCTTTTCACACTGTCTAAAAATCCCTACATAAATTAAACAACATATGAGTTATCAAGTGTTATCATGTGAAATATAAAGTCATGTAGTCAATAAAAAAAAATTACTTGTAATTCTCGAGAGCGTTTAATATCAACATTTCTCTCCCTAATGCAAGCATCCAGACACCATGTAAATTTATGGCAAGGATCCACTGATATTATATCCTGTTAAGTAAATACATTAAACGCAGTTCTTAATCTTTTATTCACGAGATTCAAAAATGAAAAATTCACCTGGACTTCGAGATCATGTAAAGCCATCAACAATTCGGCTCTCAATGTGCAATAATGAACATTGTGTGTACGTAAAAATAATGTACGTAAGAACTGAAGCACCATATCGTATAATTTTACACTAGATCCAATCATGTGGGCTAATTTTTGTACAACTTCGCCTTGTCTCCGTACCTAATGCGTAAGAAAAATTGATAACATAAAATAAAAAGTAAAAAAATGAAACTTGGAAGAGAATGTATAATACTTTTGGCGATGGATTGAAAAATAAATTCGTTAAATTCGTATGCTCAAACAACACAGTTTCTTTTTCACGAATATACTGCGTTAACAAAGGTGATACTTCATCACCAAAGAGAGATTGGTTATCCCTCCATATTTGTCTTTTCACTTCGGTATCAGTGTCGTTATATAAATCTCTATCACGAACCTAAAAATTGAAGTTAATTGTAAAATACTGTTTATTCAGAAGCTGGTTTTTTTTTTCGTTGAAACCAACTCACCAATACTTTCAAATATTTATCTTCGATATGGTTCGTACATTTTAAGATAGCCATGACTACCGGTCTCAACTGCTTCACTTTGACGAGAGGAAAACTTCGTACTAACAATTCTTTCAACTTTCTGTCTCTTTCGCGGCCCTCCTTTTGACCTATTTCGTTTATTTTACCGATAAGTTTTTCTCTTAATTCCTGGCAGAAAAAAGTTGAGAAATTACAACAATATTCGTGGAAATTCAATTTTTCAAATTAATCGAATTTTCTAATTTACTTCTAAAATCGAAGTGTGAAATTCCAGCCGAGCAACACCATGCAGATCCAGCAAAGGTAACATTTGCCGCAGTGATGGTAAACTGATACCATTTTCTCGCTACAAACGAAATTTACGGTGAGAAAAATAGCCAACAAATGAGAAAAATACATCAGTTATTTATCTTTACTTGAAATTCTTCTATGGCCTGTAAAGGATCTGTGCAACTCGTCAAAGCGTCTCTGAGGAAAGCTTGGCCGGCGATGCCGACTTCTTCTAAGCCTGTTCCTTGCATCTAAACGAAATTATCAATTGATATAGAGCAAGTAAAATGAGTATGGAACTTGAATTAATTTTAGTACTTACTATCCAAGAAGAGTAAATGCAAAGAAAATATCAAAATATCACCTCACAGATTGAACATTTTACAACAACGTCGATAAATAAAGCAATAAGTGGGCTTGTTTGATTGTTTATTTAACAAAGATGAAGAAGAAATTTGATCACTAATCATTTGCAATGACATAAATCATTTCCTCAACTGAAATTTTTTTGAAATGTGATTTATTTACTATTACTTATTGATAAGGCTGAGATTAGACAAGGTTTACTGCTCTTTACCAGTGTTACCAGGTTTATTATGATTGAAATCGCATGTTTCGTCGACTCAACTCGCCCAAATCGCCCAAACCTGTAAATAAACTCTGAGCGATTTCTACCATCATCATGATGGTAGAAATCGCTCAGAGTTTATTTACAGGTTTGGGCGATTTGGGCGAGTTGAGTCGACGAAACATGCGATTTCAATCATAATAAACCTGGTAACACTGGTAAAGACTCATCATCTAAATGTGAATTAAACGATTGGAAATCCAGTTCTTTGGAATTATCAATAATTGATGATTCATTGATTTGTACAAAAATCACGAAAACAAAAAAATGTCTAAAAATGAAACTGGTCAGAAGGGTGATATTGAATGAATTTGTTATACATTTTGGCATAGAAAGAAATCGCCCAATTTGCGAGTAGTCGCCATTCTATATTTTCGATCGCAAAAATCATGTTGGAACTTGGAAGTCGCCCATTTTGGGAAAAATCGCCCAACCTGGCAACACTGCTCTTTACAGGTTAAACCATTTCAGCTGGCTATCGATTAATTTGAATAAATTTCTATTGGTTTTCTTAGCCACAAGAGTCTGGGAACAACCACCAATGAAAAATATGAGTTGATAATATCAACAGCCAATAAGGCATCAGTTTTAATGAGTATTGATAAAATTTCGATCTCCCTTCTTACACCGCAAAAGTGATGAGTCCACGTGTACATTTGGCTGCACATATTGACGTCATTCAGAACCAAATATTCTTTATTTTCATTGGTGGTTGTTTTCAGACTCTTGTGGCTGGGAGAACCAATAGAAATTTATTAAAATTTCTTGGTGGCCAGCCAGAATGGTTTAACCTGTTATAGGTCAAACCACTTTGATCACGGAGGTGTAGGGATGTATCGCGGATTTTTTTGATATCGATAATCCTTAATATTTCTGTCTTTCTCACCCAATAAAAATAGAAAATAAGATGAGTCGCATGGAGCTGTTGGAGTCGCATCACAACCCGCACGTAATAAAAAATGAATTAAAATGTTACAGCAAATCTCAATACTAAATGTTTACGTACTTATAAAATCGTGAAGTACTACGGTGTAATGAAATAAAAAAAAAAAATAGATTTTGAATTCACCGAAAATTGAAAATAATGGAGAATAAGACGATGGTATTGGATCCTCCAGGTTTAATAGGGCTAACGCTGAAAATAACGGAGGATCAGACGGTGGTATTGCATCCTCTAGCTCTAATAGGCATAGCGTTAATCGGGCTCAATAATTTGTTAGAACTTTTGCGGGATTGGATGTTCCCATGCAACACTTCCACGCTGGAGAAACCAGAAATTACATTATTTCAATAAGATCTTCACAAGGCATATTATAAGCTCGAAACAGCGTTTTCTGCGTATCTATTTGTCACTGCAGTATATCATGAAAATTTGCCATTTTTTCTCACCCATTTAAAAATCTATTTTAGTATCAATCTATTCAAATATTCAAGAAAGTGAGCTCATGGAAGCATTCCAGAATCGTTCTAACCAAGTTTTAATCAATTCTCTCGAAAGATTTTTCTTTTTCTTCTTCTGATATTCACTTCTCATCATTTTGAAAATACCGAACCAAACACAATTCAACGCGAGAAAAAAAAACTCGACAAAAATAATAAAACAAATCAATATTTTATTTTAATAAATATTTCTTATAAAGTTTTAAATTATTACAAAAACTTATCGTTTTATAAATATATAAATAATACAATATACTATGTGCAGTATTTACAATTTTACATTATTTACGATTTAACATTTAAATACAAAAATGTACAACAAAAAAAGAAACAAAAATAAGACAGAAAAAAAAGAGACGAGTATAATAAATGAAATTTCGTTCAATTACAAAAGGTATATTCCTAATTAATTTTAATAACAAAAAGAAAATAAAAACAATAACAATAAAAAATAACAGCTGCTTAAACATGTGGTTGTTAAGTTTTTTTTTTTAATTTTTAAGAAAACACAAACAATGTCTTCTTCTTTCAAACAATAATAATAACTAATAAGAACAGTTCTACTGTCGTATAATCGTTAACCACAATGCTACGATGCGATAAAAAAAAAACAATTTTTTATGTTAAACGTACAGTATATCGAGAACATAGCGCGTTAAAAAAAAAAGTAAACAGGAAAGATTCACATCAGAAATTTTCTCATTAAAGCGTTACTCGAAATTTCAACATTATCGACGACTCGTGCGAGTTTACGAATAAATTTCGAGACTGCTCTCGATAACCACGTGGACGGCGAGAGTGAAAACAAAAAATCAAAATTAAGCCAATTTCACCGATTTCGGTAAAACGCTCATCTTACTCGTTCGCTCGCACCAATCGTCCAAGTATAGATAAAGCTCCGACCTATCCTTATGAATTACGTAACGGCGAAGTAAACAGCACGAAAGTATATAGGAATACTGCTGCGACATCGACACCTGGTCGCAAGAAAAGTATTTAGTTTGAGATTTATATAAGATTAAAAAAAAAAAAATTAATAGAGAAAAAAAATTTGTTCATACGATTATGAATTTTTTTTTTTTTAAATAAAATAAAACATACATGACTAAATGCTATACATCCGAAAATGGAAAATTTTTGGTACATCGAACACATATAAACGAGTCTTCAACCATACAGTACCACGTGATCGTAATTTTAGCAATGTATAAAGACTCCGAAGGCTCGTTTACATTTTTCTAATACGCTGTGCGACGCGATACACACACAAAAAAAAACACGACACTTCCTACACGTCATTTACCCCCCCAAAAAAATCCACCTTCGCGGCAGGTACTTACGGACACGCTGCTATAAAATAGGAATTATCTAAATTTATAATTTATTCGTCGAAGAACCACGCCATTTTCGCAGTCCTAAATAGTATTTCTCTTCGAAGTTCTGATAAGCAGTTTCGGCGACGAAAAAGAAAAAAAAAACCCAAACAAATTAAAAGCATCATCATCTATATCAACTAATTAAAACGGCACATATGTTAAACAAATCGCCTAATAATAATAATTGACAAAAGAATTTTGTTGATATTTATTCTTAATAAAATGATGATTCGTATTATTTCATAACACCTCCTTTCTCCGTGGCAATGGCTGATACAACCTAGGTTTCGTTTATTTAAACGCGGATTAAATAATTAAAAATTGCGACAGAAGTAATTCATTTCGTTCGGGGTAACTGGTTAAAATTTTCCTCGTCTATACGATTATGTTCATATTAAATCAAAACCGAAGGAGCCCGAGCGACGCTCCGAAAATTACCTAAATTTAGCTCGACGTTATTCCAACACCCCCGATCGGTACCACCAGCGTATAAATTACTCCGGTCAATTTTCGTATTTTAAAACACACACCGTTAAAATACGCACACCAATGGCGAGTATTTAAAACATACACAAACAACAACACGACATAATTCAACAAAACAACAAACAATGAGACTAGATGAAAAACCTAGGTTATATCTGCCCGAAATTCGGCTCCTCGTTTCGTCCATCAACGGTCATCGGCTGGGTTGGCTCCAAGTGCGAGTTCCAATGAATTAAGTTTTTTTTTTCCCACGCAAGAATTTAAACTGAGTATTTTATATTTGCACTCGAAATAATTTCGTCGATTTTTTTCTCATTTTCATCGCAACAACGTATACGCAGAAACTCGAAAAATAATACTATCGAAATGTTGACGTAAATTTCATTCAAATACAAATAATAATTATTCCTTAACGCAAGTATGGCACAAATCGAGAACTCGCTCTAATACTTACTCGACGGTGATTACAAAAAGTTGCTCATGATCTGCGAATCTCGAAGAAAAAAAAATCCAATACTACCCCTCAACAGAAACCATTACGTACGGACGAAACGAAGATACGATTATGTCATCATTCCGAAATGCTACCCTCGAATATCAGAGAAAGTAGAAAAAAAGCGTTAATCTAATTTTTACCTCAATATACTAGCTTTCGAAATACTCCAAAAGATTAACATAACTTAAAAAAATAATAATTTTTTTTTATAAACGTTAACGAATGAAAAAAAAAAAATAAGAAAAATAATATCGTATGTTCGTACTCAAAAAAAAAAATATACAAGTTACATAATACTAGACGAAGGGGAAAAAATTATCATATTCAATAAAAGAATTAAATTAATCGAAATATTGCACTTTCATAACTCATACAGGAAAAAAAATAGAAGAAGAAAAATTTGACTACAGAATACAAGTGCTGTATTTTTGAGCAAAATTCGATGACTGTCGATAGCGCGTAAGAGAAAATGAAATATTCAATTTTTTTTTTCGTATAATTTTTTTTATTGGTTATTTTTTTTATTTTTTATTTTTTCTTTTCGAGTGAAATGTTTCATTTCGTATTTTTATTAAATTTATGTTTTCATCCACGATAAAATTATCCCATCTCTAAAATGATAATGGCGGAGGCAAGTTTTTTCAAGTGTTGGAAAATTTTTTCTCTCATTAATCGGTATATTTTTACTTCATTTTATTACAAAAAAATTGAAAAGAATTATTTTGAAAATTTCACACATTCAAGATGTCTCATCGATTTTCATAAAAAATAAGTAACTTCAGTATCCTAATGAATGCGAAACGTAACTAAATTTTTTTTCGATTATTAATCAACAATAATAATCTAACCAGAGAAAAATTACACTCGCAGGGAGGATCAAAAATTGAGAACTTGAGAACCTAAGAATTCTAAAATAACTTAAGAACACCATTATTTGTGAAAAATCAATATTTTGAATGTACGTCCCCCCCCCTCCCGACTATTCGAAAATAATATTACGCACGTATATACTGAACTTTGAAAATTAACGATACATCAATCCAGAATTTTTCAAGGACCTAAAAACTCTACTCCGAAAGAACTTTCAAAAATGTCAAAATTTCACTTTACCTGGTAAAATACCGAAATTTCAGTAATTTGGTAATACGAAGAAATTATGACCGAATTCCAAAAATCTTCCATGTACTAAAGTTACCAAAGCCCCGGGAAACCCCATACCATCAATTTCCAAAATAAAGTTGATGGTTACGTATTAAAATTTTCATGATGAAAGAAGGAATTGCAACCTCAAGATTTGGAACGATTAAAAAAAAAAACACATAAATCATGTTTCAAGTCATCTGACAATTTTAAAGTTTCAGAATAATTTATATTTATCCAGCCCATTTTACACATTTTTTAAACTACAGATTGGGTCAAGTTTCAGATCAAGAACAAAATTTCAAATAAGCTGGAAAAAATTGAAAAATCAAAATATCATTTTTACAGTCGAAATTTTAAAGTTGGTTATAACGATCAAGTTTGCGAGAAAAAATCACCGAGTTAATATAAAAGTAACGTAGTGTACAGCCCGCAAATTTTTCCAAGTGATTTCTCCGCACAGATTATCCGCCAGAATTTAATAGTAATATATACAATTTCCGCAATTTTAAGGAAAACTCCATCACAAATATTTAATGTATTTTTGCTATGAAGAAATAAATCGGACGTATTTGGGAATATTTGTACTTAATTTGGTCTTCATAGTTACTATTCGCGTTCATTAGTGGTTAACACAGGAAAATTACTCGTGTTTCAAACTAAAAAAAAATTATCGAAATACAATGTTACAAGATCGCCCAACGCATGTAAAAGTATCTCAAAAGGAATAACTGAATGAGTAAATCTTAGAAATGGAAACTTATAAAATGCATAATAATTATTATTATTATTAATTTTTTGTTTTTAAAAAATAACATATTTTTTCCACGATATCTCGCCTGGTTTGTTTATTATTTTTTATTTAAAATATTACGTTAAAATAATTCAGCTCGATAAAATCTTCATTTCGATATTCATGGAGGTACATTCTGATGTACTTAAGAGCAATGGGCAGCGAAAGCTTTGTGGGAGCGGGGGAAGGGAGTAGCCGATAATAAAGTGACGATATCTGAAGACATCTTGAAAATACGAAATCAATGTTTAGTGCATGTATATCGCAGGCGTAACGAGATTTTTCAATTGATTTCTGGGGTGGGGGCAAAACAAAAAATTGTAGTATTCAGTATACAGAAATAATGCTTCCGTGATTTTTTGGTGAAAGAGAGGCGGTGGAAGTAAGGGTTGAAAATGGAAAAAAATGATGCTACGCAATGCATGGAAATGATTTCTTTTTCATAAAAGGAGGGGAAGGGCTTTTTCCTTCATTACTTGTAAAGTCGAAGGCGGGAGCGGTTGAAAACAAAAAATTAAAAGTATCCGGTGTATAGAAATAACCCGTTTCAACGATGGAGTGGGGAGAGGGGGGGAGCAGCGACGAGACAGCGCAAAGTTAATAGTATTTAGGGCATAACGTGTTTCATAACCTTCGACAATAGAGACAGAGAGAGAATTGATTGAAAATGTTATTAAATTTCAAATTGAAAAATTTTATTTTTATTTTCGCAGTCGTACTCGCCGCATTTCAAATTAACGTTACGAATGAGAGATTAAAGATTTCATCATTTTTTAAAATTAAAATAAAACTGAATTCATTGAAGGAATTTGGAGGTAGGGGCGATGAGATGGTCGAGACATTATATTTTTATCCACCTCATTTTCTGGGGAGATGCGATAAAAAAAATATTTTTTACATTCCCAAATTTTTTGTTGGGGGGGAGGGGAGTTGAGAAGGTCGTCGTACAAATTGCCCATGCTACATTACCTTCCACTGCCACTGTTTATGAATCAGAGATTATTAATTTCATCACTTTTTTTCATTCAAAAAAAAAATTGAATTCATTAAAGAAATATGGTGCTGGGGGTGAGAAGGGGGTTATTGAAGTTTACTTTCTACCTTGGCAATTTTTTGGAGTGAGGGGAGTTGAGAAATTATATTACTTCCTTCATAAAGTTTTTTTGTGGGGGGGAGAGTTGAGAAATTATAATTTTTTTTCAAATTGTTTTTTTGAGGGAAGGGGGAGAGAGGCGGTAGAAATTCCCCATAATACCTCATCTGGCGCCTGTTTACAAAAGAGATATTAACAATTTCAACGCATTTTATGTGAGTTTTCAACTTAAAAACGACAGCTATTACAGTCTACCTGATTTCAATTCAAATGAAATTGAATTTATTGAGGAAATTTACGGATGGGAGGGGGGTGGGGGAGTAAAAAACTAAATTTTACACCATCTAATTTCTAATACGGTGGTGGGAAGTTGAGAAGTTATTTTGTAAAGAAACGAATACTCAATACTTTCCTAAATCTTTTGTTGGTGAGGGGGCGGGGGGGGGGTAGGAATCTTCATCGACTTTCCATACGAGGACTGCTAATTCTAATTTCACAAAAACAATTTCGACGCTAAATTAAAATGCGTAAAAATTACACATTTTGATTGGCTCGCATCGTTCCGCACAACCAATCAAATGCGAGTATCAATCTGCGCAAGCGCAGTCGCCATTTCGACGCATATTTTTCACGTTTTAAATAACCATCTGTTAGAAATAGCTTGAGACTGTTGACGGCGCAAAGTTAGGCAAAAATTGTATCAATCTTCACGATTTCATAACTTCCCAAGATGCGTTCAAAATTTAAAATAACGCTTCAAGTAAGATAATAAAATGCCAAAAAATTGTGTCATCATTTTTTTTCAATGTTTAAGATTTGCATTAATTTTTCAACAATTTGTTTTTAAATTTACCGTCAAATTCGACGAGAAACGATCGATATAGATAAAAAAATAAAGTAAGAGTCAACATGTCAACCTACTTCACAATGAAATGTATATTTCGAATGTTGCCTAACCTCGCGCTGTCAAAAAGTCTCAAGTTATATTTGACAGACAGCCCCCCCTCTCCAGTACTGGATAGGACGGTGAAAAACTCTCGGTAAAATCGTCCTATGTACGACTAGAAATATTTGCGTGCAATATTTCTGAATAAAATTTCTAGGTGGAGAAAGAAAAGAACAAGAAAAAAAAATCAGTTCTCACGGGGCTGTGGAACTAGCGGTCCACATACGTGTATAAATTCAATAGAAATTCCCCACACTCCCCCACTTTCCGCTGCCACGGTATTACTCTTTGCCGAGGGAATACGCATTTTATGCGTTTAAAAAAAAACAACAACAACAATAAAAAACTTGCCCTTATCATTACCAAATTGTAAAAGCCCGATATGCGAATACCGCACACGCTATCGTACATACCTAAACGATAATTACTTAACTGCGCGAATATCGACTGTGTTTAATGGTGGAGAATTTAACAGTACTGTCCGGTGAACGCCGCCGAATCCTACGATAAGGGAAACGAATTCGTCGTTAAATTACTCGAACCCTTTAGAATACGATTTTCAAACCCACATAATACTATAATCGTTTCAACAACGGCCATTCTTCACAGACGAATGAAATACACTCGACGTATACCATACGCCGAATAAGTAAAAAAAAAAAATAAAATAAAAATACAAAACATACACACAGAAGATAATACAGAACGAGAAAAAGAATAGAGAGAAAAATCAAAAAAAAAAAAAAGAAAGAAAAAAATACAGAAGAAGAAAAAAAAAACTCGAGAAAAAGAAAGAAAAAAAAAGAAAAAAAAATTTATCGTAAAAAATAAATAACTAAATCACACTGTTGTATTGGAAGTAGACGCAGCGACCGTTGCAGCTGCCGTAATCGCGTCGGAAGTGTCGGTAAGAAGCGAAGATGCTGCATCAGCTGTGTTTGGTAACATATTATCGCGGCCTTCCGTAGCCTTCGAATCGTCTTCCACGTTCGACGGTTTCGTTACGTATCCTTCCTTCGATCTCGATAGTTTTAACCTAATCGGCGTAATTTTCGTAGTCCTTACCGAATCCAGTTCGTGATTATTTTTCTTAGCCTTTGGCAATTTAGTGGCGACGTTCGGCGACTCGGGCGCAAACTCCGTCGGAGCGGATAGGCCGCCGAACTTGATGATGATCTTTTTGGGAGCTCCTTCGCCGACTTCGTGGTTCGTGATTACGTGCACCTGAGGGGTACTATCGCGTTTCTTTTTCTTCTTCTTGCTACCATCGGCGTTGGTCTTTTTGCGGCGTTTTTTGCACGTCTCATCTTTGGCGTTGGAAACGGCCACGTCGCTTTCTTCGTCCGCGCCCGCCACAGATCTGTCGCCGTTTTCGTTGAATTCGTTGATCACTTTGCACCGATATCGCATACTCTTACGCCTCAGCTGGTCGACGACGGCTAGCGTCGGTTGCTTGTCGGCCGAATCGCAGAGGCGTTTTTTCGGCGGCCTCAGGTGCAGGTTTTTCTCTTCCGCGGACGTCGTCGAGCTATTGTTCTCCAACACGATGGACGAGACGCCGCCGATTTTGATCTTCAGTTTGGGCGGCGCGCACGACGTGCCGCGATTCTTACGTTTGCCCGCGTGATCGGACTCGCTCGGTTCGCATTTCTTGGCGCTGTCCGGCGACTTGGGCGCGGTCGTCGACTGTTTCACGTTGTTGTTGTTGTAATAGACGTTGTTGTAGGCGGCGTTGCCGTTATTACCGATGAAATTGTTATTGGACACATCGCCGGAGGCGTCGTAAGCGTTGGTCTTGTCTTTGCGTTTCTTCTTGTCGATATTAGCGGCCGCGTCGAGGACGGCTTTGTAGTCCTCCTTCGTCGGTATAGTGGTCATAGAGGCGACCGCTTTCGGTAACTTATAACTGGGGGCGCTTTTCACCGGCACATTAGGCGGCGGCGGTACGGCAGTCGATTCGCTCGTCACCGTCGTCTGGCTGACCGTTCCCGACGTCGGCAAGTCGTTAACGCAGTCGTCCATATTCGTGTCTTGTTGGGTGCAGTATTGCCTGAGTAACTCTTTCTTACGCATGCGCCTGTTGTAACTGGAGGACGCGGCGGATACAGCGTTCGGCACGTTTAGACTGGCGCCCGATATATTGAACTCGTTCGGCACGACGTTAACATTAGGCGGCGGTACGGACACCGGTGCCGCGATCGTGACTGGAACGTAATTGGCATCTGAGTAGGGCCCTTTGATCTTCATCTTGAGCTGATTACGCGACATAGACGACTCGTCTTCTATGATGGTGGCGGTGGCTCGACTCTCCACCGACTCAGCCGCCATTAAGTGATTGGGCGACGTAACGTTGGTAACATCAGCCGCGGTATCGTTCGATCTAATATCCGGCACAGGTGACGGGCTCTTCTTGACGGCGGGCAGGGCGGCGTACATTTCGATCTCCTTTTCCAACGCGTCCACCATATCGTTAACGGGCTCGGATGGCGTCTTCGACACGAACGAGTCGCCGATTACCGTATCGTCGTAGCTACGAGGTTGCGAATCGTACATACCGCCGCTATACGTCCTCATGTCCACCGGACCTGGTATCATAGGCTGAACGGCTGCGAACTGCTCGACCGCCGCCGACTGCACCGGTGGCTGAGGCAGAGTCGGCGACGACGTCGACACCGTCGTCTTATTGCTGATTTCGCACAACGGCGACAGCTGCGTTCTATGCGCGTGCCTGCGTTCCGCGTTCGAGGACGACTTACGTTTCGTCTGCACCGGCGTAGAGGGCGCCTGCGACGACGGGCTAGCGAACCTGGGCGAGTAACACGTGTCCTTGGACGGCGTCGAGAGCTTATCGTACGCCGTATCCGTCGACTTACGACGTTCCCTCATCGTTCTCAGATTCTCGAAGTTATCGCCGCTCATGTCGTCCTCGTCGTCGAAATCGTACACAGTGCCGACCAACTTGCTGTTAATGTCGCCCTCGAAGTCGCGATAGTAAAACGCGCCCATTCCTTTGCCCCTGCCTCTGCCCCTACCTCTACTATTCCTCGCCCCTTTGTTATTCGCGCGGTGGTTCTTACGCGGCGCTTTACTCTTCTGCGACACCTGAGGCGCGGTTTCCGGTCGCGGCGATATACTCGCGATTGGCGATTTAGTAGCCGGCGATTTATTCTGCGACATGACGCGAGCCGATACGCGAGTAGGTTTATTCGGCGACCTCTTGGCGCTCGGCTGCACCGGCGTAGGTAACCTCGGCACCGTTTCGGCGACGCCGGCTGTAGCGCTATCCTGAGGCGTACTGATGGCGACCGCGTGCCGCCGATCCGTCGCTACGTCGTCGATGGTCTTCTCCATTTCGCTTTTCTCCACTTCGCTGCTGTTGGACTTGGTGTCCATGGATATATCGTTGATTAGATCGGTCGTGCTATCGAATACGTTCTCTTTATCCTTATCGTCGCCGAATACATCCTTGATGCTGTTCAACTGCGGCGTATCCAATTTACTACTCTCGTCGGTGGTCGGTGTGGACACGGTGGCGCCGTCCACCATGTTATGCTCGTCGCCGCCGATCGGAGGCGTTGGCGATATGATGGACGCCGTTAACGCCATGTTCAACGACGTGGTGGTAAACGAGGCAACCGAGGCGCCCTGTTGCATCATCATAGGCTGCCCGTACGTCTTGCTCATGCCGCCATCGTAGGTCGTATCGAAGGCGGACGTCGGAACAACGAAGCGGCTTGATTACTCTGCGCCTCGTACAGCTTGCCGCCCATTTGATTGGATACAAAAGACAGATGGTCTTGATACGAGTACACGCTCTCCGGTAAACTATTCGCGAACGTATCGCTCGTGGTCACCGGTCGCAGTAAATCGGCGACAGATTTTTGCATCTCCTGCGACATCTCCAACGTAGCCATTTGCTCGTTCCTCTGCATCTCCTGACCATGATCTCGTTCTGGGCCATCTCGTAGGCCGACGACGACGACGTAGACGTGGACGAGCAATCGGATCGACGCGACGGTAACATCACATTCTCCGACCAGCGATTCATCAACGTCCCATCGTCCGGTTGGTACGGAGACGATATGTCGTTTTGGTTGAACGCGTTCGCCTGCGGCCAATTCATTTGCTGCGGATCCGTTTGTATGGTGATCGCCTCGCTCAGCATGTTCTTGTCGACCATCGTATGACCTTGTAGCACCTCGGTGGCGTTGAACGCGCACGAATTATACATATCCAACTGGCTGCCGGCCATCGGCATCTCTAACGAGTCGACCGCCTCGTTCGGCTTATCTTGCAGGTGCATTTCAAGATGACCTTGGCTCAGGTCCATATCGCGAGGCGACCGTGGGCTACCGTCGTTCTGGCACGTTTGTTCGTTTCGCTGCTGCGCGCCACTATCCGGCGCCTCGTGCGGTTCCGGTTTATCGTCGTCTTCGTGACTGATGGCCACATCCGGAGTAGGCGCCGACGTAATACTATCGATGCCTTCGTTACCGGTTTTCTTACGAGCCAACTCCAATCTCAGCTTTTCGACTAGATTCAACGTCTCTCTGGCGCTATCCTCCTTCGAGTCCTCCTTGAATGCGAAATCGTTACCGAATAACGCCTCCAACGAGCACATATCGGCTAAATTCTTATCAATGTTATCATTAGGGGCGGAGCTAATACCAGTCTCCGTGTCCCAGCACGACGGCGACATAAAATCAGTCTCATTATTAGTCAGATGCTCGATGGCGGATTTCGTCTCGTTCACGCAACTCTCCGCCTCATCGTCCGCCTTCTCCGGGATTTCGATGGTGGGCGGCGAGGGCGGCTTCACTATGCTCACGTCCACCTGCATTTCATGCGGTTGCGATTCGTCGACCGGTACGTCTCGTTCATTCGGCGCGACTATATCGCTCTTAACGTCGGCCATTTTCTTACCGCCGTCCGCGCACTCGTGATCGCTGCTCATCTCTAGTTCGCGTTTCTTACACTTAGGCATCGGTTTAGTGGCGCCGGTGACGGCGGTAGGTGAAGTATACACGGCCGGGGTACTGGTGGCGATGGGTAGAGGCGACGGGATCTTACGTAGCGGCGATTTCTTCTTCGCTGGCTCAGGCTGAGGGGTATCTTCGGGCTCGCTTTCCGAACTAGACGACGACGACGAGCTGCCCGACGACGACGACGACGACGAGCTCGACGACGACGACGATGACGAAGACGACGAGCCCGACGACGACGACGAACCGCTCGACGAAGACCCGGACGAGCTGCCGCTCGATGATGATCTGGTGATCTTCGGCGGTACCACCGATGGTACCGAGGTTAGCGCCGATGTTGGTCCCACCGCTGATGTTAAGGTGGTCGTGGTGACGGTGGTGTTCATCGATATACTGCTGACGGCTGTACTGACCGCCGTCGACGATAACGAATCGGATAACGACGTGGAGACGGATTTCGCGTACGATGATTTCTTATCGGCGGCCATTTTGTTGTCGTTTTCCACCTCCGTCGGCTTCGCTTTGGTACCGACGGACGAAGATGTCGGCGGCGTCTCCTTCTTACCGGGTTTCGTCGCTTTGACGCCTTTGAACTCGGCCTCCGGGTCTTCGAACGGCGTCGCAGGCTTCACCATGCCGTTTTTAATGTGTTCTATGGCCTTGATGGCTTTCTTGGCGGCGGCACGCTGCGGTACCAAGGGTAACATGTCTAGGTAATTGGTGTTCTTTTCGATATCGTTGATTCGAGCCGGCTCGGAGTCGCTGACCGGAGTGTCCTTCTTGAGGGTGCTCTTCTTGGTATCGTGCGCAGGCGTTTTCTTACTCTCCTTATCCGCTTTAAGGCGACTCTTGGTTTTCGGAGGGTCAACGACTGGTTAGCCACTTTGGCGGCTTTGCGTTGCGGTACGAGATCGTCAGTCGGCGGCTTATCGTCGACTTTGTGCCTGTCTTCCTTCACCGACGTATCGGACTCTTCGTCGAACAGCTCCTTCACCCTCCTCCTCTTCTCCGTACTGGACGGCGTGCCGGACTTGGACGACGACGAAAACGAGATAGACTTACTAATGCCGTTGTTACCGGCGCTGGACTTCCTCTCTTTGGCTCTGGCCGCCGAGAACTCCTTGACCGAGGCTTTCGTAGGAATCGGTTTACGATCGGCGGCTCGTTTATCGCACGACGAATCGGTATCGCTCGAGTATATCTCCGAGATAGCTTTCTTCTTATGGCCGTCTTTGTTTTTATTGCGCAACAGAAAGAGATCAACTTCGCTATCGTCGTCGTCGTCGTCGTCATCGACAACAGACACACTTCGACTTCGACTTGGCAAACGTCGCTCGGGCGGTTCGTACGATCGGCGAATCGAAGGTGACGACTTTTTTGACGACGTCGTCGATCCGCCGCCGACCTGTCGCGAACGTTGTTTCGCGCCGCCGCCGGCACCGCCGTCGTCTCGCTCGTTTTCCGTCGACGACGACGAGTCGTCCGTGTACGCGGCCGCGCCGCTTTTTCTTCTGCGCGCCGTGTTCTTGGTGCGATTCTCCACGTTATTCTTGCGTTGCGATTTATTCATCCTATTGTTCACCTTGAATCTGGTATCCGACTCGGTGTCGGCGCGACTCTTCGTTTCCATGTCGCTGCCGCTCGAGAAGCTCACCGACGAGCTCTTGCTGCAGATATCGCCGTTCAGGCCGGATCGTCGGCCCGACTCGCCGGACCCGAATATGTAGCCGTTGACGCTGCGACGCGGCGAATGATCGGTATCGGTGTAGCCGGCGATACGCGACACCATCGTTTCGAAGTCCGTACTTAGATCGGGCGCGTTCGGATGCGAGTACATGCGATCGTATATCGACGGGCCGTGGTTCGCCTCTTTGATCGACGTGATTTCGGCCGTGCTCAAGCTGATCCTGGTGTCGGACAGCAGAGCCGCCTGCTTGTAGAACGTTTGTTCGCGTAAACGCTGATAGGAACGGGAGAGCTTTTCGCGTCGGCTCACCATGTAGCATAGATTTCGTACCTGCGAACCGAACACCGACAGTATATTAGAATACGGTATTACCGAGGTTTATTCGTATCACGTATTCCGCAGCTCGAGCCAACTGCGATTCTAGCTGTACGAATGTTTAAGTGTAACCCTGTTATTTTTAAATGATGTTTCTTAGATGAATTTTCAACGTATATCCCCCTCCCCCCCTCTGCGGAACGTCGACGGATATGGATGAAAATTGCTGAAAATTTGGCGAGAAACTCCAAACTACTTTTTAGATGAGTTTTCAACCTAAAGACGATAGCTATTACAGCCCACCTGATTTGGGAAGGATTGGTCAGGGGAGGGTGGGGTTTTTATATCATTGCATTTCAGACCATTTGTAATCATCTGGCAAACGTCCAATTTTTTAGTATATTATATGTATTTATATATGTTTTAGGCCACGAGTAACGCATGAAATTGGCTCAAAGATGAAATTCAAAATGGCGAATCACTCAAATTTTGAGGGGGGCTAGAGAAGACACAAATGGCTCAAATTTTACGTTTTTGATATCACATGATAGAGTGAGTCACGGACACAAACATATCTGAATTTCGATTTCACAGGTGCATTTGGAGGGGACTTCGAGAAAAAAAACAGCTTTTAGAGGAAGTTTTGAGTTGTGAAATTTCTTGACTTCTCCATATTTACTCATCAAATCAATCTAGACAAGTTAAACTTTGCGTGCGAAGTTAGTTGGTGACCAAAATATGACCTCTTGAATTTTAGTCAAAGTAAGTGCAAAATAGCGGATTACCAAAATTTGAGTGAAGCTTGAGGAGCCTCAAATTAGTAAAAATGTAATTAATATTGTGAAGGTAGCTTTTTCTTGCTTAAATAAGCCAACGTCACTAGTAGGTTTAATTTCTCTTCTCTTGCGAAATAATAAAAATCAAAGGCAGGATTTATAAGGTTTGAACGTTTAATTCCAAATAAACTTTTGATATCATATTATATCTTATTATCCCGAGAACAATAACTTAATAAAAATCACATAGGTCGCGAAGACGGGTTTTTAGTCTTGAACGTTGTTTTCGCCGTTTTGTCATAACCGAACTGACTGATCGTCCAAATTTACTTTCGTACGTTTCCTAGCTGGGCCACCAGAATTGCTGGCTCAGCTAGCAAACGTGCGCTTTTCCATCGTACGATTTTACCGTTAGGTTTTGTATCGTACGATGGTACCGTTACCTATTTCGCCATTTCCTCGGACTTCTGGAATTTTTTGAAGCCGATGAACTGACGAAGTAGGTCGCGGAATTTTAGTTGATTTACGACGTTACAATATGAACTTATACGATTATTAGGGATGAGAAGTATTCCCAATTTCCTTCCATACATGATGTTGAATGGGAAGAGGGGTTATCGACCTTAAAATGTGGTAGGGATACAAGAGAGGTCGAAAATTTTCTATTGCAGAGTCACACCATGAAATGAACCCAAGTGACTAACTCATTCTGATTTCAGCTTCTCGAGCGAATTTGGAGGGGAGTTAGAGCAAAAAACCGCTTTTGGAAAGAAAATTGCCGCAGGAAATATCATGAATGATCGTTTTGCCTCGTCACCAAATCGGCCTAGAAAAATCAAACATCTTGTGTACTATTAGTTGATGACCAGAATATAACCTCTTCAATTTGCATCAAAATGGATCGAAAATGGCGGATCATAAGGATTTCAAGATAATTTGAGAAATATGTGTTCATATGATTATTTCATGGCAAATTTCTCAAGTGACTTTGGAAGGGATGGGGTAGAGGTTTTTAGACTTAGTGTTGGGTGTGGCCTGTAGTCACGAAGGGTTTAGCAACATTATAGTCAAACCAGAACAAGCCCTAGTTAAAAACTCAGCTCCAGTGATGCGGCATGGCTGCTTACATTCTTAAATCCGTGAATTCAGTGTAAATTTAATTTTTCAATCAAACTAGGGTTGAGCAGGATTTAAATCTTTCTAGATTTAAAAGCCAAAAAAACTCAAAATCCGGATTTTGGATATAAATACACTCCCATAAGGGATGTTGGATTTGAGATAGAATTTTTTCAAAATCCTTCATTTTAAAATCCAAGAATTTTCGTATAAAGCGATTCGGTGATCAGTGCTTACCGCTCAGGCTTCAGGTTCAGGTACCCACTGATTTACGATAGAACTTACTTTTTATTTTGTAATTAATTTAATAATAAAAAACGTATGGAAGTTCAGAATCATTTTCAGTTTCTTTTTTTTTTTTTTTTCATTATCTTTATTCTTTACCTAGATTTTGGATCTTGGATTTGAAATCTTTTTTATCTCGGATTTTGTGCAAACCTGGATTCAACCCTTCAAACACCGCCAACCCCCGAAATTTTGGAAAATTGAGCTTTAAGCGAGCAAATCGCTATTTTATAAGGAATTACATATTTTCAAGGTTATTGAATGCGAACATCGATTACATTTTTCAATTACTCCCTTTAGAAGCCCAAAACCTCAAAATTTGGAAAATAAGATATCAGTCGCCCGAATTCGGCGTTTATATTGAATTATCATTAATAATCGAGGTCACTGAATTCGAATTTTGAATCAGTTTTTCGACCGAGCGCCCAAAATGCCTCGAAATCCGAAATTTTGGAAAATTGGGCTTTAGTCAAGCGAGTTGAACATTTACATGAAATTATTGTTTATTTGTTTTTGAAATTACTGAATTTTAGTTTTAAATCAGTTTCTCGACTTATCTTTGCTCTACCCCCTCCTCCCCCCTCCAATGCCTCGCAACCCTCATTTTGGGAAATTAGGCTTCATTTGGACGAGTCGACTTTAAGCATCAAATTAGACGTACTACTCCGAATTTTGAAATTAGTTTTCGAATTCAGCCAATTAAGAATCTTCAAAATCTCAAAATTTTGGAAAACCGAGCTTTAGGCTAGCAAGTCGACCATTTACATCGAATTACACATTTTTCAGGTCGCTGAATTCGAATTGTAAATAAATTTATTGTTCAGTCCTTCTAGAAGCTCCAAAATGCTAGATTTTAGAAAACTGAGCTTTAGTCCGTGAAGTCAATTTAGGTATAAGTTACATCAAATTCTTTGTTTTTGAGGTTGCTAAATTCAGATTTTAAACTAATCTTTCCCAAAACCCTAAATTTTAGGAAAATGAGCTTCAAGCGTAGAAGTAGAGCATTTACATTTCAGGTCGCAAAATTCAAATTCTAATTTAACCTTTTAAAAAGCTACGAAAACCATAATTCTGGAAAATTGGGCTTCTATTTGACAAATATCAAATTACTGAATTTAATGATCACTGAATTCAGGTTTTAAATCAGTTATTAAATTCAGCCTTTCGAGGAGCCCCAAAATTAAAATTTTGTAAAATTAGGCTTCACCGGGCAAATTCCAACATGGTAGATTAATCTGAAACCTACATATATAAGCAGATGAATTAATACAGTATGGCAATTTCTTGTTCAGTTTCGGACAATTTCCTTGCAAGATACAGGTACCTTATATTTAATACACAGCGGTGGCGTGATACTTTCAATTGTATTTTCAATAAGAAAATCGAAACTTTGGTGCAGCTAGAATCGCAATCGTTATCACGTTCCACGAATCGATAACTCGTCTCTTCTACACTTACCCTTTCTAGATCTTGCCTCAGCTGTACGAACATTCGCATTTTCTCTTGATCCACTTGCTCTTGATTTTTATTCAACAAATCGGACGCGTCGTCGCTCTTCGCCGCCAGTAATGGTTTGTTAAATGAAGCGCGACGCTTCAACACCCAATAGTTGTAGATGTACTCCAGCCCTTCGGCGTCCACGTCGTATTTTCTCGTGATATTTTTGACGCTGACGTGTTTCTCGAATTCCGCTTCGATTTCTTGTACCCTGCAATCGAATCGGTCGCGTTAGAGCTCGCCTATTTCTTGCGTTCTTTTACACAATAATAGATTATCGAAGAAGTATCATCGAGGTATCGATTTTAATTACGATTTCAGGATTAATCGATCTTACGAGAGGAAATTAATTTTTTTCCAATTTTTTTCTGTTTCATTTTCAACGACTTTTACTCAACCTGTTCATTCAACGAAGTGATCGAATTTTTCATTTAATCGATTAACAAACAAAATTCATTAGATAATTTATCCAAACAATTTTTCTCATTTGTCGAAAAAAATAACTTGAAAAAATTATCAACAAATAAATTTTAAAATGTCCATTTTACTTCTGGATTAGCGATTACATTATCATCGTAACAAACGAATAAATAAATTAAAAGAACAAGACGACTTATTGAAATTATCAGAATAATTTCATTTTTGAAAATTATGATACCGATGATAAAAATCTATTCGTGTATTTAAATGATTTGATTAGCTAATTATTTCAAGTTGATCGATTTTTATTAAAAATGTATATTTGTTTTTTAGGGAGGGGGGGGGGGGTTTGGACATAAAATTTTTTGGTTAAATGCATAAGGTACACAGGCGGACATTTTTAAGACTTTCTTGTTTTTTTTTTTTAAATAGAGAAATTAGATTCATTTTAATTTTTATTGCAAAAAATTTGAAGTCTTGATTTTTGAAAAAAAAAAAATGCATGCAGTTCTCAAAAAATAAAATAAAAAATCATATTGAATTTTTATGATGACATTCTGCGAAAAATAATAGATTTTTTGGAAAACAAAAAATTAAAACATCAAAATTTGGGAAAAATACGATTTAATGGGAGGATTTTGTAAAATTTTAGTTTGGTGGTGGTTTTTATGGAATTGACTGAAGTAACATGACTACATGACAAAAATTACGAAAAAGTTGAACAGTTGTTGAGATGAAATAGGAATTTTGCAAAATCTTTGCATCAAATCACTGACCAGGCACTCCTGAATAAAAATTTTTCAAAAAGATGCTCCTTGGTTGCATAGTTTTTCTAGAAACGGGGCATAAAGTAAAAATCGTATTTTTCCCAAATTTTCATGTTTCAATTTTTTGTTTTCCAAAAAATCTATTAAATTTTTTGCAGAATATCATCATAAAAATTCAATATGATTTTTTATTTTATTTTTTTGAGAACTGCATGCATTTTATTTTTTCAAAAATCAAAACTTCAAATTTTTTGCAAAAAAAATTTAAATGAATCTAGTTTCTCAATTTTTTAAAAAACTTTACCTATAAAAAAAATACGTAATATAAACAAGTCCTAAAAATGTCCGCCTGTGTACTCTATGCATTCAACCAAAAAATTTTATATCCACCCCCCCCCCCTTAACAATTTCAAGGTACCATATAGAACGTTGAAAATAATCATCAATGTTCTGCTTTTGAAAATTATCTCTAACATTCGTGAATTTTCTCAAAAAAAATATAATAAATAAATAAATAAATAAAACCAATCAACTCAATCGATAAAATCTTACGGGCGAAAAAAATCACACAACAATTTATTATTCTCTTATAATAAAACTCTATACGTACTTGACGGCTCTAGCGTGCGATTTCTCCTCGGTAGACATATCTTTACGTTGCTTCTTCTTCACTTCTTCATCAGAAGTGGTACCTGGTGCGCTATTAATTTCTTTTTTGCTACTTATACTATGTTTCTGACAATACGACTGTAATCAACGATACACCAAACCCAATCAACGTACAATTCCACGTTTACGGAAAATACCTCAAATGCACCCACACCGAACTTACCCTTAACTTGACGATATCATCGTCATCCGTGGTGCTCTCCTCGTCGATGATGGCACGCATTTCTAAGCCATGTTTAAAAGCGCAGGTTACATGATAAGCTGTCTTGCACGTTTTAACCGAGCACTGAATACAGGCGCCCACTCGTTCGCGACACAGTACGCAAATCAACGCCCATCGACTTTGCTGCATTTCCCAAACCAAAAAATTACTCTCCGAGTTGCTCAACACGAGGAAGAAAAACGCTACCTCCTTCATTTCACTCGGCATCTTTCGTACTTACCGGAATACTGGAGATTTTGGTAATAGGTTCCATTTTTTCCACGCATCCTATACTAACTTCCGGTATCCATAAGGCGCACGATACGTGAGCCCATTTTTGACCGGATCGAGTGGATTTCATGGCTCCGCTTTTATTCGGACATAATACGCATTCGGGTCTTAATCCTAGTGCGCACGTACGACATAGCCATTGGCCGGCTGGAATGCTAGTGATACCGTAGCACGCCTGGTGCACGCATATGTTGCAGCAATCGCAAAACACCATTTCGTTACCTTCTTCGGAATCCGGCTGCGCAAAAAATTCATACAGCGAAGATAAGACTAAAGACTCGAAATGGTCAATAAACGCTTGTCACGATGAGATGACTGGGTGGAAAAAACACATCAGCTATTTACCACCTCAGCATACAAGGTGTCCAAATTCCGACAGAAAAAGTAGTCGATGGTGATGATATTCGCTGAGAACAACCAATCACTCTACATAGCCTATTCTCAAAATTGAAGATCTGAAGACTAATTTTTCGCACAGATGATTGAGTTGATAGCTTTAGCTCTTACCTTGCTTTCAGCAAATCGAAAATAATATTTTTCAAAGTTTATTTACCCACCAATTATTCACCACTTTTGATTTTAATAAAAAATGTTTTTTCTTCCTTACGATATATTTTTTTTATTTAATTTTTCAATTTTTTACTCTTCTCTCTACATTATGCAATATGTGTCCATTTTGCAATTCTAATCATTTTTGACGCTTATGCATTATGATTCACGAAAAACAGCTTCTTTTCATATATTAGCCAACAAATACAACCTTACGTCCAGCTAATAAACTCAAGATGGGTGAAATAAGCTTAGCTTTTAGCAAGTGGAATAAGCTAAGTATCCCTGATTTTTTTAATATTATCACCAATGTAACTCCTTTATTCATCAGATTAGGCAATATTAACACACGATGAATTATATTAGTTTTCCCAAGTTTTATAAATTATTTCATTCAATTCAATGTCCTAATTTAACAAAGCAATAAAAATTTAAAAATGTATAGGCCATCCCCTCTTACTCCAGAGTGTAAAACAGTGTAGGCTGGATATTACTATCGCCATCATAAAAGTACCTGAATAATTATAAAATAGAGCAATATGGAAAAAGAAAGGAATACACACAAAGAAAAAAAGTGAAAAACAACAATAACAACAAAAACAACAACAATAACAACAATAAATTATTACAATGATATTACTAGATAGTAGATACCTGATACAGAGTCAAATAAGGGTATCATTAATTTAGAGGCTAAATTTTCATTTTTTCCTACATTTCTCAATTACATATAAATTTTGAAATGCCCACTGGAGAAAATTAAATTACTTCGTCATAACATACCGAACCTAATTTCGAGAGCGCATTTTGTTTCAGCACGGTAATCTGATGGCTAAATCGTATAGATTACCTTCCACAAGTTTTGCCTAAACTATGTTTTACAGCTGAAAAAATGACAATTTTCATGAACTACGGGAGTAGAAGCGAGAACTGCTCCGAAGTATCCTTTTGCGTTCCCAGTAGACGTATGAGCAAAATATTAAATGAATCTCATGAATGGAATGAAATACACACAAAAAATAAAAAAATAAAAAAAATAAGAATTTTATTACTTATATCAACGGTAATTACTACACAGTGCTCTCAAGACACGGTGACGTCACCACAGAAGGTTCCTGAGCCCTTCGAGCACGGGAAAACGTATGATTATATGCGCCATTTTCAACTGCCAACGGAACGATAAAACTAAATAATTTGTTTCACAGGATTTTTTTCATCAACTTTTTCACATTTTCCAATAAATTACCATTATTTTTTTTCCTCTCATTATTTCGCTACGTAATAAATTCGTGTTTTTTTTCTTTTCTTTTCAAATACTGTCTCAGATTGAGAAAAAATTGATCCCCTCACACTTGGAAAAAAATTCAAAAGATGTGTATGCAGAGTATCTATGAAAATATTTGGTTCCTCACCCGCATTTTTTCAAAAAAGAACATCCTTCTCTCAAACTTATTCGAGAGGGAGAAGTATAATGAATAAAATCCATATAAATAAATGTACATTTGACTGTCCGTGTCCTCCAATACAGCTTCGTCAGTCATTTCCGAAAGGGACGCTTAATATTAATCACAAAAAAATAAAGAAAAAAGAAAAACAGATTTATTTGTGAAAAAGTAATAACGTCCCTAGTCTAGTGCTGCGCATGACGTCAATTTATATTCAAAAAAATAATAATAAAAATGAAATACAACCATGTAATTATTGACAAGTAAATAAATTGAATATAATATTGACCTCCCACCCCCGCCCCTCTATCAATATTTCTTTTTTTTAATTTTCAAGGAACATGGTAACTTAGAGCTACAACCTGCGGCATGTTTGGTAAATTAAAATCCCCCTCTCCCATCCCCATCGCAACATTCCAATCCAATTTTTTGGGAGTATGGTTAACTCGAAAATTCGCAATGAACACGTTCTCTCGCTTTAAATCAGATCTTTAATTTCATGTCAATTCAACCGAGTAATTTACCACATAGTCTTCGATTTCACTCATGTTTTTTTTTCTACGAATTACTTTTGCCCCATAGGTAAGAATACTACCATCAATCTCCCCCAAATCCCTCAAGGGCGAAGAATCGAAATTTTTCAGTTTTATAGCAAAACATGTCCAACTTCTGACTCTTGCAGACAGCGAACGAATACATCCATAGATGGAGGGTCTTTCATAATTCATCAGCCCGTCCGTGTAAAGATGATTTCAAGGAACTCATAGAACTTTGAAAAGTTAAAAGTTCACCTTTGGTACAGAAAGTTCAACTTTTATAACTTGAAAAAAGTATTGAAGCCCCATTTGGAAAATTCGAAAGAAATATCATATAATGAAACATCTTATAATGGACACTTCCTCCGTTGAGGCGTATTGTGACCCCAAATTTTGAAAAAAATTTGAAAAAGGCAGGATAAGCATACTACATCATTACATGTAGGTATTTGGATACGCTGAATGCAATTATGAACACAACTTTCATTCCCGAGCATTCTAACACTCCTAACTACACCTCTTTTAAACCCCTGGAAACGCACCGTGGGCTTCCTGGGATTCCAAGTTCAACTGCACCTCCCTTCTAACTGGTTTACCCCCTTTTAACGTGCTACCTAGCGCCAAAAAATATTCATCATTAGGCAATTTCAACCCACCAGTGTAAAACAGATTACATACCCAGTCGTACTGAATACTTTTACAAAATTTATTTATTTATAAAAAAATTATTTTTTCGAATAATTATCTTTTTTTAAGTAATTTTTGATATAGTCTTGTGACGAGGTAGATGCTGTTATTTTTTATTCATGTGAGGAATGCGAATAAGAAATTGATGAAAATATGGATTTTCATTTAGGTATACCATGAACTTGTTTCAATAATTTGTAGTGCAGGAGAAAGCAGTGACATGACAAATTTTACGTTGGTTGTTTTAAAAAATTATCAGTCTCAGTGAATTTAAACTGATTTTTCACCTTGGTGTACCACTGACCCGATAGTGCGTAATGAAGATATTAAAATTACTGAACGTTTCCAGAGTTAATTTGTAAAAATTAGATAGTAAAGAAAAACTTGTTTTTTTTTGTGATTGATTTTAAATTATGATTAATGACATTCAAATGAGGTATCATGTTTACACATTTTTGCAAGTACCCCTATGAAGGGGTGGGGGGGGGGAAGGCCCTGAAGCAATCCCAAATTTCCTCAATGTTGTTTGTAATGTTTAACGTATGATATGTAGCATATCATTCTATAAGTACAGAATATGAAATGAATCCTATAAATGGAATGAAATGCGTAAAAATTGGAGATACGAGTTTTATTATTTATATCAATAGTAATAACTATAAAGTGTTCTTAAGACATGGCGATGCAGCCAACGAGGGTTCCAGACCCCTTGAGCTTGGAAAAATGTACATGATCAAACACAACAATGAAATAGAAAAATAGGTCATTACGAATTTTCCCTTTTCATTATTAAATTTAACTTTAAGGGTGAGTAAATAGTTTATTCGACAAGAAATCTATCGTAGAATTTTTTTACTGCGCTACTTCTTCGATTGGAGATCCCTCATTAAGTTAAGAGGCCAATGTTACTTTTGGGGTTAGCTTCACATCTGAGGTATTGGTGGGCGAACATTTAATATGTGGTTATTAGGGTCATAAAACAGGTATGATCCAAAACTCAGCTTATTGGCAATTATTTCCGGCTCAGATGCTCAATTGTCAGTACTAGAAAAAAATGATGAAATACACTTCAGAATACTACAGTTCCTTCAATTTTGAGAATAGGCCACACGTGTATACGACGTATTTCGTTGTGCTAATCGAGTACCATCATCAGCCGCTGGTTTTGCAGTTAAAACAGCTGAACTTTAATTTCTACCATGAAATGTGTTTTTAGGCCGTAGGCGACAATGTCGCAACCATTGTCTTACACCACTTACGATACTTACCGATCGACAAACATCGCATATAACGCTTTCGTCATACTCCAGCGCCAAACCTTCCTCCTTTTTAACGATAGCGTGTACTTTCTCCCAACACCTCATTTCCAATTCTTCGATCACACGTTCCAATTGATCTTGACTAATAGGCGGTAACCCTAGACACAACAACCATGTTTACACTCGAGTTAACTTAAAAGATCGATAAATTCGTCCCCAAACATACCCATTAAAGCCCGTTCGCCGTTTACAATATTCAACCACACGACGTCAACGTCTTCTAAATCGTAGGCGCAGCATTTTTCCGCTTGAATGCCAACATTTGATAGGTAATGCTCTTCCACGCTGAAATGCTCGTCTTTTGTGATTCGGATATATTTATTTTTCGGACTGCCAAGGATAAACAAAAAAGTATAAATATATTTTATCGTCTCAATCGGCGATAATCGGTGGATATTGGTGAGATAAAAATCTACTCGTGTACCTGGCTAGGCTATCGAAAAAATTCATTGGTAGCCCTCTTTAGCCCCTCCGTAAAAAAATTTTGGGCCTAAATTACGAGCATAAATTGCGAGTAAATTTTCACGCAGATAAGGAGGCGCCGACCGGAAGCCAAACCACACAATACCTATTACTTCGGAGTTGGTGTAATAATAAACACGAAAAGTGGGAATTTTATCAACACCAAATCCGCCTCTTTTTTATCAAAATGATAAGGCAGATACGCGGTTATTTTCATCAGCCACTATACACGTAAGTGAAGCAGAGAAAGAGAAAAAATACGAGAAATTAAGCCTCGCGTAACGTACAGTTTAAATTCGTGGTGTGATTTCTTGGAGCTGCTGAGATTACTGGAGGCTTGGGTCACCACTGGTCCGGGCAACGAGTCTGGTTTTACAGGTACTTGAACGCCTCGCTCCCATTCTTGTTTCCATTGGTCGGTAATCACCCAATAATGGTCGCTGGTCAAAGGTTCCGAATCCGGTAACTTCATAGCGCTAATTAGATCTTTGCGGAAAAGCTACACAAAGTAGGAAATACCATTATGTAATCGAATAGTCGTGAAAAAATTACGCCATTATTCGCGACCACCTAACGATGAAAAAATATTCACGTACGCCGAAATATAACGCGACTACGTTATTTAAAATGTAAATCGAGATATTTTATCACTTCTTATCGGTACGTATACTGATAACGAGTATTTCTTGGTGAATCGTGATGGGTTTTTCTCCTTATTTTTTTTTCTCTCGCTGTAAATAACTAGTTCGATACGTACCTCGGCTGGAGCGTCGGTAACGCTGCGGTTGTAGATTGAGGACATTTTTATATCGGAGGATATGGGGGCACCGGTATACGACTGACGTTGATCCAAGGCGGACGTTTCTTCTTCTTCCGCAACCGTCGCAACGCGCCCTTTCCTCCTCTTCGTTGCTGTAAAATACGAGCAAATGTAAAATATTGAATTGTACCAATGCCTTGGAGTAGGACTGTACGCGATTGCTTACCAGGAGTAACATCATCGGATCTAAAGGCTTGTCTTTTGCCTCTATGTGACATCATTAATTAAAGCAATATTATAAACTGACCACCCCCGCTGTCGTAGCATTCCAGCCTAGAAAATCAAATTATTCGTTCGTAATGTTATCATTAATATCACTACCACGGTTATCAGCTACTAAGTGCTCAATACCGAGGTAAAGCAAGTTTATTTACTAACACTGATAACAGATGTTGTTATAGGGAATTAATTAACCACAATCATAACGTATATTTTTTTGAATAAAAATTTATTTTTTCAAAGTTGAAAAAAAAATTTTTCGAGATTCACAACTCGAGGAATTAATGATAAAAAAAAATCACATGTATACTTATCAACTCACTAACATAGTATTTACGTTCATCGTAAACAATTCATACAAAATTTAAAAGTATAATAATTAAAATACTATACTCACTACATTGCTGAGGTTGACAATAATAGAATACGTAACTCAACTTTTGTTTCGGCTGTAACAAATAAAATAAAACAGACGCCAATTAGTATTGGATATAATTTCCATTTAATACCACGATATATTAGAACCATCGCGTACGTCAGCCAAAAGTTACCCGCATCATCTATTCTTTATTACCTTTTGTTAAAAATGCCACAATACACCTCAACAATAGGTATACTCTTGGGAAATGAAATTTTCATCGTAGATTACTTCCATATACATTGGGTACGTTTGGAGCGCAATTCTAACCAGTGATATCAATTAGAAGATGATTGTTAGTAGAATTTAAGGGCACTGAGGGATGACACATTGCGCATATGACAAGTCTGTATATACATATAGACACAGATAAGGATGAGAAACAATGAAGAAAACTTAAACTGAAGAATTTTCCATACGATACCATCTGATGAAACCTAAACCTAATTATAATCCGGTAAATGGTTGAAATTGTGTAATCGACGGAATTCGGGATGAGAAGAACGATTTCGAGGATTCAATAGCGTAACAATGAGATCCAAGGAAGATCATATAAATCACAATGTTTAGGATGTATTTCATTTAAAGATACCAGAGGAGTACTCAAATACGACCAATAATGAGCAAATGTTACCAAATTACTTACGCTGGAGCAAAAGAATGTATAGGCATCTGAGTATCAAACACATCCAAAAATAGGGTATTAGAGATGATAAATCTCGGATGAACGGTGTTCGAAGGTTTCATCAGATGGATGCTCGGGTTTTCAACATTTCTGGGTTCGATTAGATGACCACAACGACTTAGTAATAGAAGTAAGGTGAAAATTGAAGTAACAATTACCATATTACAGCTAACCTATATAGCGGAGGTGTTGAGGTGAGATTAGCTTGGCCAAAGGATTACGATTTATGAAGACCGTATTGCGGAGCAGTTCGATGAAATGAGCTTACATTAGGCAATTTGTAAATCTTACTTTGTTGATAATGTTAAATTTCATTGATTCTTAGTCCAAATACTGAAAAACACCAACAATTATAGATGGCAGCACTGCGGGTGTATTACTTTTACTGATTATATCGCGAGAATAATAACAAACTACGAACTAAAACCGCTTAATTGATTAATCACCGACGCAAAGATGGATTTAATTCGTATCAAACGATCGATTAAATATAATAGAACTTTATGATACTGAGATCTATTACTATCGAAAAATCTGTTGATCTAAATGATATCATGTCCTTTTCCATGCGTAAAACAGATAAATGAACACGTAATGACCAAACACGGATGTAATTACAAATATGTACAAATGTATTTCTTAAAACTTTTATTAAAACACTTCACAAATTAATTTTAACGATTATATTCGTCAATACAATTTAATATTTCTACTAGGGTTGGCGCCATCTTTGATGAGAAATAACTACAGTAGAAAAAAGTCACGTGATCAAAACACGAATGTCGCAGAATCTTTCGAAAGAGGTTCGGTTTTTTTTTGCAAATAGGTAATATTGTGTACCTACTAGGTAAGCTAGCGGAGTTTGCGTTAACATTTTTTGCAGAGGATTTTTTCTAGCAATAATGCGCTAAAAGAAATGAAAATGAATATTTTACATTATGAATAAAAATAATGACGGTAGAAATCTATGATAATTCAAATAATTTCACTGGTAAGGCGAAAAGTTAATTTATTTTTGCAGGACATGAGCTCGTATCGTTTGCGTTTCGAGTCATTGTCGTTACGTAAATTGCGTAACCTTGAAAATTTAGAAAAAAAAAACAAAACAAACAACTTTTGAAAATTTGTTTTTAAATTTTTCTATTGATAATGAAAAGCTTTTCGCGAAATTTTTTCCTAAATCCGCATATTTAGCTTCTTCAGCGTAAGCTTGTAAGCTTGAATGTTCTTTAGGTTCGTTATGATACCCCCATGATGCTAGAAAATTAATGAAGAATTTGTTGAAATACATTCACTGAAAGCGTCTCTTATCGCAACCGGTTCTAGTATAATACCAGTGGAATTCTTTAGTAATATTTTTTGGAATATTATTTTTCATGTTGGTAAGTATAAATAAAATTATAGCTACTTGAATATTAAATTCTATTAACATTCCATTTTTTTGGATGTTTAAATTTTATTTCAAGCAGTAAGATGATCAAAGATAATTTACCTTTGAGTACGTTAACCCCACCGCTTAGTACCCTTGCTCCACTGAGTAAAAAATGGTACGAAGAGGTATTAACCGCTCACAATATTTCTACATTATTACTCATTCGAGCCTATTTCGCTGATAAAGGTAAATCGTAATGTTTATGTGTTTTGAATAATTTTCCCTCTTTAAAAATATCTATTTCATTATTATTTTTTTTTCAGACGTTGAAACTACAACTCATAGTATTACTCAAAGATTAGGAATATGTAAATTAATTCAATACTTACTGCAGGTAAAACAAATTATATAATTCTTATATACCAAGAGCATTTATTACAGTTTAAAAATATATGTTTTTATTCAGAGTCCAGATTTTTCATTTGCTCAATTCGTTTCTGTGATAACGGAAGAAAAATACTATGTAGGTGAAGTAATTCTAAAGAGATTCTATTCTAATGTCAACGAAGTTGTCAATTCCGATGTCGATATATTATTAAACTTTATCACCGAGTCTGAGCGATATATCATCGAACCTACACCTTTCATTTTCACTCCAATAAGTATTCACAGATGTTGTCCTGTTGGTAAGAGAAAATTTCAATCAAGTGAAAATACACAAGTCTGAATACTAATAGAGTATATTTTTTAGCTGTATTTTTACGCAAAATGATCGTATTTCTGGATAAATTGACATTCTCACAAACTGTTAAAGTTTACCGGCTCTATCAACAGTATTATTTGATGAACAAAAATTCAATAAAAGAAGATACGTTTGCTCCAACAACTTGTCAATGTTCTTCATTAACGCCAGAAGAAAAGAATAAATCTACTATTTTCACTCAGCCTAATGATTCGGATATGGTGATGCAAGATTCCAGTGAAGAGACAAATGATATGGAGATTAGCATTAGCGCTCCAAGTCCTTTCACCAATCCTGTTGTAGCCTTGTTTGGCGTGAATCCAGTGCCGTAAGATTTTATATTAATTTCAAAAAAAAAAATTGTTTTGTATTGATTTTTTTTTAACAAGAAATAATTTTAATTTTTTCCTGTTGATTTTTTTTCGATGAAAAATAATTTTGTTTTTTTTTGATTTTTTTTTTTTAACAAAAATTATTTATAATTTTTTTTCTTATGTTCTCACAAAAAATAATTTTCAATTTTTTTTTGTTAATTTTTTCAACACAAGAATTTTTAATTTTGTTTCTGAACAGAGATAGCAATGAAAAACATGTAGAATGTTTATCATGGTCGCATCGTCAAACCGAATTGTTTTTAGCGGAACAAGCGATATTTCTAGAATTTGATGAGAATTCGGCATTACCTCCTTTGGAACTACATCGCATTCTGAATAGAATCATTATGATAAATCCTGATTATTCTGAATCGGTATCTTTAATTCTATAAAGTTGTTTATAATACGTAGTTGAGATTTACATTTTAATCTTAATGGTTATTTTTTAGTATTTTGTGAGTTACTTGAATTGTCTGCGAGTGAAAGAATTTAATGGAGCGTTGGAAAACTTATTTCAATTTTTCGATAATATTAGTTATCAAGATAAAGCTAAAGGTTACCGATACGCAGCATTAAATTTAGCCATATTGAATGTTAAATTTGGGAACATGTAAGTGAAAAAGAAAAAATAATCGCTGATATGAAACCATTGGCAACAATTAATTTTTAAAAAAAATTTCAGACCTGGCGCCCTTTCTGCTTTAAAAGAGTGTATCATTTTATCTCACGAAGCCAACGACAACGTTTCTTTACATATTGCTCAAGCCTGGTTGCGATGCTTTAACGAAGATAAGAAAGTAGGCGTTCGATAATTTTTGGTGTTTTTAATGGTGCTTGTTATTTAAAACTATATTTAAACGAACAGGTTGAGTTGATAGAATCGACGTTACTGAAATGCGATGAACTAGAACTCCATCACATCGCCTCTTTGAGTTTACAGATGTGTGCTCAAAATTTCGTTAAAACTGGTCGAGAAGGAAATCTCATTTTCAACGTAATAATTTTCTCTATTCATCATTTCGAAAATCTTCGTCGTTTTAATTTCCAATTTATTTCAGTTATTGGACAAAAGCGACGCTATTAATTCTCAAAGAATGTTACCAGATTTAACAATTACAAGCGTATCGCACCGTGCGGCTATTTGGTGCAGTTATGGACAATATAATATCGCTTTTATGATAAGTCAAATATTATTAAATATTGATACGACGTACGCTATTTATGGACTAACTACCTACAACACAGAAGGTGTTTGTACTTGTATATGTAACATAGCCGGGTTCCTATCTAATTTGGTAATTGATATTTTTAATTCAATTATGAAATGATATTTCGTAAAATAAAAACGTGAACATTCCACAGGGTAAATATCAAGTCGCCAAAATGGTATTGACCCATGCTAAAGATAGATTTCCTCACGAATTTTCATCTTGGTGGAAAATGTGCGAACAAATATTATACTTCGAGTATTCGTTACATTTAAATTTATGGAATGACGCGTACAAAGCAGCTTGTCAAATCGCCACTGTTGATAAAAAAGAGAGCTTGCTTAGGTGAATTAGACTATATGCTTTAGCTTACTCATATTAAGCGTCTATTACATTACTTAATCGAAATAAATATCATTTGTCATTACAGATTAGCAGAGTTATCATTAGAAAAAGGAGATCGATTAGGAGCGGCTACACGAATAGACGATATTCTTAAAAACAATGACGAGAGTGATTTAACCCCTCATTATCTGCTGCGAGCTTTTCTAATTGGTGCACGAGCCAAAACCGGCGGTGCTTCGTTTTTTATGCTTAGAAAAGCTCTCACTTACGCTATTCGTTACGGTTATTTAAGATTCAAAGCGTTAATTAAATTGGAAATAGCCAAGTTACAGGTGCGATGGAAATGAATTATTAATAAACAGGGAGCTCGCTTGGTTCTTATTGCCGTTTGAGGTGGAGAACTTTTGATATTTGTAATTTGTACAAGCCACTTTCACGAGTTTGAAAATGATATTGCCAGGGACTTGATCCAAAATTTTTGAAGAAATTTTTTTTTTTGTAAATATCTCGGTTCCTATGCGTCATTCATGAAAAATAGTTTAGTGTAAAATTGTGAAGCGTCGAATTCTCTGTTAGAAAGCTTATATTCGTTTTTTTGATTTGCGCAATACTTATTATGTTGAGATAAGGAACATGTATACAGTGGCCGTACATTTAGAGATGGTGAGTCATCTTTAAGCTTCAAGTTGTGAGTCGTAAGCTTCGTTTTTTTCTTCTTTATCATAACTCAACCATACAATGGAGTTATATAAATACACTAAGGAGAGAGGTAGGGGTTCTTCTCAAGATTTGGGTATTTTTTTAAAGGGCTTTATGCCCAATTATTCATTATGAAACTGTGAATAAGCCATAGTTATAGAGATGAAGGCAAAAAATAATTGCTTTTAAGGAGAGGGTTCCACTCCCTAAAAGATTACCTCCCCTCTCCCTAATTTAAAGGATTCAAAGTGATTACAAAGATATTTAACCCGGAAATTGTATTCAAAAATTTTATTCTCCATAAACTTGTGAGTATTTTAACGTTTAAATTGAATTTTTGAGGGAACAATGAGCTCTATTGAAAAAATGGAAAGAACATTTTCTGTGAAGAATTTCATCCCAAGTAATTTATTGTAGAACTATTTTTCATGAGTAAGCCTCGGTTACGGAGATATATGCGAAAAACTGTTGTGATACAGGGTTTCAACTCCCTCTGAAAGGTTCTGCCTGCTCTTCGTCCAGGGCCGTGTTAGCCAATAGGTACAGTAGGCTCAGGCCTATTGTGGCAAAATTTAGTGGCGAAAAAAAACCTAATTAATTATAAGAAAAAAAAAATTAAAAAAGAATTTCAAGAAAAAAAAAATTGTCGTGCAACCGTAATGTTTCACAACGCTTGTCTAATATTTACAATGTTAAAAATTTATTTTGATATTTAATTTTTCAAATTAACACTTTCATAATAAATATATAAATAAAATAATTTTAAAGCTAATATCGTTTAATTTAAAAAATAAATAAAAATGGAAATAAATTTTAGTGCAATTTTTTCATGTCCCAAAATCATCAAGTATATCTCACTGTATTGTATACGAGGTGATTATTGATTTTTGAAATTTTTTAAACCCATTTTTTTATCCTTCGTCCATCCTAATTTAAAAAGTATAACTCTGGCAACTCCATAATGGAGCAAAATCATATACGATAGGAAATTTCACAACGACGAGGTATCATCATTCATTCAATAACATCAAAATTAACTTAGTGCATAAACTACCCATTTTCGAACTTTCTGAAATTACATAGGATTTTTTGCATGATTTAACAACAGGCATAGCTTTAAATTACTCGAAGTAGTGAACGTAAATCGGTCTCAAAAAGTGGACTAACATGCTACACACGCGTTAACTCGTACATCGTACATCTTACATTAAAATCGCATATACTCCTATGTCCATCAATGTACATATATTTCTTATGTTAATAGAATTATATAAAAAATAAAAAAAATGAATGTAAACTATCAACAGAGAATTTAAAGATATTTAAAAATCTTTCATTTTGTCCTCAACTATTTTTCATGAATGATTCATTGGTAAGGAGATATTTACAGAAAAAAATTCACTCCACTTTACCTCCCTCCAAAAAGTTAAAATCAACTTTTTCAACTTGGGATATCCTCTCACATTATAAGCATAAAAAAATCTCCACCCCTAAAATGGAAATTGATCCGAGCCAGCTCTTCACTAAAATTACATCTCATTTATGTACTAAAATGTCGTCATTTATTTTTAGCTGGAATTAGGTTATATTAAGCAAGCCACTCAATTAGTGGAGAAAAGCAGCGTTATCATATTTTCAGAGAACAGGCTATGCGAGCAAGCCACTACCTTGGTTTTACTCGCTAAATGTAACGTAGCCCTAGTCAAACATTTAAACGCCACGAATACGCAAAAAATAGAAGCTTTTAAATCGGCTATTAGTAAATTAGAAAATGCCAAAACACTTTATCAGAAATTGGAATGTATGGCTAAAGTCAAAGATGTAGTTTATTTACAGGTAAATTGACCTACAATAAATATTAATTTATAGTTCTAAAATAATCACAATTTTTTTTCTTCAAGGCAATACTTGCACATGAAATCGGCTGGACTGAAGTAAAGAACACATTCGCGTTGGAATTCCGCAGGATCGATATCGAACATAATCACGCTTCTAGCTGTAGCGTAGATTTTTGTAACAGTTTATAAAAAAAAAATAATTTGTTAAATAAATAAATACAAATTTTATTTTAATTTGTAATCAGTCGAAGACTGTAAAATGTTGAAAAATTCGTTATAATAAAATAAAAAAAAGTTCATTCTGATTTAAAAAATTGTTGATACTCAGCAATGTATCTATGAGTGGGATCCGGTGCAGGATGTAATATTAAATAATCTCTTAAATACACAGCCGGTACACAATGTATCTTATGTTTTGCCAATAACTTTAATGGTACAGGAACATCTTTAACGCAATTATTGTTCTTCAATAAACAATGAGTACTTTTCAATATATCTCTGAAACATACGTACGAATACATCAGATTCGTGTCATTCTCGTCATTTAATTCGGTTACAGTTTCATTGGTAATTACTTGTATGGTAAAATCTCCCCTCCGCCACTTTTCACCACTCGCATCAACGAATGAACGATACCATCGATAGTTGAACTGATGATAACGACTTTCCAGCCGATAAAAGGACGTTTCGAAGGGCCGCCTTCTTCGATAAGAAGTCGTTTACGATAAGCAGCTTGAGCTAATGATTTAGATTCGAGCGAAGTGGTGGTCAAAAATTTCTCGTTTTTTGGATTACCCAATTCGTAATCTTCCTCCTGAAAAATGATGACGTTTAAGTTCAACCATACGTACGCAAAATCGAATATAGAAGTAACATCTTTCGAAGAATTACCGATAAAAAATTGCCTTCTTTGTAACTATCGTCTAGATAAGATGAATGCAGAACCCAAAGACCGCTAGCAATAGAACATAATACTTTTTCGGTTTTTTTCAAATCGTCCGCTATTAAATGAGTGGCTTTTTCAGATTCCTCGCAATCGCTTTCGTAAGCGGTTAATACAACGCCTCCTAAACGTCTAATTATATCTTCTAATTGCAGCTTTCTATCTCCCTACATACGAAAATTTTCGAATGAGAAATATAACGACCAAAGCTAATGCAACGTGAGGTGAAACTTACATCCACTGAGATCATTATATTTCTGCGAGTTACAACGTTGGTATTTTCTTCTGGTATGGGAGGTTTTTCGGGAACTTTTTTAATTATTTTTTGCGAACTGCTATCGCTAGACTGAAAATAATAAAAATGAGTTTGAAGTAGAGTTCAATAGAATTCAAAATCTAAAAAGTAATTTGTACCGGTCCAGCATAGTGACTCAAATCCGTTAAAGTGTCCTGCCATCCTATTTCTTCTACAGGTGATAATGAGCGTTTGTCTAAACAAATAGCCTTCTTTTTTGGACTTCCTGTAAAATGAATGAAAATTCTAAAAGGTCTACTTCAGTAGAAAAATAAAGATATTCTATATCATCTCAAACAATGATGAACCCATATTCTATGATTTTGCTCGTTTATTTATTATTCATAAATTTGTTTTGTTCTAGAAGTGAAACACCACCGTCACTTTCCCCCAGAGTCTTGTGATAGGGGGGGGGAGAGGAGCTGAAATATTTTATGCTATTAGATTTTTGCAAAATGTAGTCAACTCTGAGCATGTATAGGAAAAGAACTACTGTGGCAGCCGCTATAGAAAACTCGATTAACAACGAAAAGTTCATTTTGATATTCTTCTGTTTCCAATATTTCTGTAATGAATTTGAGGCTTTCTGGAGAGGAGTAGGGAGATGTATGGTGCCTTACATTTTCAAGAAATTGAAAAAAGACAGTGAAGGCACTATTTTCATACACCCTTCTATACGAAGCACAAATTAATAATTGGAAAAATTTTATTATATTAAGCATTCATCTTTTTTTCTTACTTTTTTTTTTACATTTATTCAATTCATTTGCAGCTGGAGGAACTTTTTAGATGAGTTTTTAACATAATAACGATAGCTATTACAGCCTACCTGATTTGGGAAGGTAGGGTCGCGGGAGGGTGTGGTTTTCAAATCTTTGCGTTTCAGACAATTCGTGATCATCTGGGAAATGTCCAACATTTTGGTATTTTTTATCTACTTGTAAAATTTAAAATACGGTGAATATGACAGTGAAATTATTTCTCATTTTAGCACATTATAAACCCTCAAGAGCACCTTTTTCGAAATTATTAAATATTTCAAAAATGGACGTGAAGCTTTGTTTTGGTGGAGGGGAAGGGGAAGGGGATGATATGATACCCCTAAATTTTGACGAAATTAAAAAAACAAGAAATATAGGCGTTTGATGTACTGTTTTGCAGAAACTTACAAAGAGCTCAATATGACATACGCTATTTTTTGGCAAGACTCATTTTGAACCCTCATTCCTCGTTATCAGCAGAATTACATCATTTACAAAAATAACTCTTTTTGACGTGTTTCGTATTTTATAACCATTCAAAATTAAATTACTGAAATCAATGTTTCGCGTGTACGATTAATTACCTACGTCGTGACATATTCTTATTGTGGGTGGAAAAGGGTAGGGAGAGCAGTAGCGGAAAATACAATATACGCGGAACAAATTTTAATTTTCGAACAGTTAAAAATTTTTGGCGCCTAATAATTATATTTTATTGTAAAAAAATTTAAATTGTCAATTTTACATAAACTTAAGGGCTCTAAATCCTTTTTCAGTTTTATTTTGGACTGTTTTCAAGAATGAACGAGAAATGGATATTTTATGGGTTGTGTATGCAATACGAGTCTGATTTCATCACTTTAGGACTTGACAAGCAAAATATGTTCAATTTTTACCTCATAAGGTTTCCAAAAAGATTACATTCCACAAAATAATATCGTTTAGACGATCTATCATCAAAAAACTCTTGCTTTGGGAGCCCTTGTGAAACAAAAATTGAGCATATTTCGCTTCTCGAGTCCTAAAATAGTCTAAATTAAGCCTGAACTGTAAACGTGAATAATAAATTCTCAATTTGTTCTTCATTTTCGAAAATCCTTAAAATTGGCGCTTAAAAAAAACTTTTTAAAAGTTTAAATTCTTTATAAAAAAAAAAGCGCCCAAAATTTTTTTCAAACTTGAATAAGAAAATAAGTATAGATGAGTATAGCTTCGTTTGTAAAAAATTTTTAATTACTGAATTTTTTTTATGAATGGTTCAAATTTAAAACATGCCTACGATCCAACTCGATTCAACATCCCCTTCCCCTCTACGTACATTTCTAGCCTTCGTTGCTGTACACGGCGGTTAAAAAATATTTTTTTAAAAATTAAAAAATTTTACTTAATTATGGAAAGTCTAGAAATTTAGTCGAAGGGAAAATATTTTCAATATGTCTTTATCAGATCATTTAATAAGTATGCACTGTGACCTTGGCTTTTTACATCTTTTGAAAAAAAATTGCCGCATTCTACCACACACCTCCTCACAGAAGCTCACATTGATTTGGGAAATACGGCGAAAAATAAAATATTAAAAAAAAGTATTTATGAACATATTTTTTTTAATTTTTCAAGTGAAACCGAAATGTTTTTTACGAGATGTAGAAATTGAAATTTTCATACTAAAAATACAACTTGGATTCAAAAAGTTTTATGGAGCCATTAAAGCACCCTTTAAATGCATTATTGAACCGTGAAAATAGTTACGTAAATGTATGTTCCATTAATGCAGCTTCTATACATCTTCACAGTCAGCGTACGTTTTAAGATCACTATTTGGGGAGGAGGTGGGGCAGTTTCATAAAATAAAGTGGAAAAGACAGCAAGCTGTTTAAATTACCAAAAATTGATTTAAACACATAACAAAAAAAAGAAGTCCGGGGTGGGGTTTAGACACCCAACCCCTCCTCTCCTTAAATCGGCTATACTCGGAGTTCTTTTTTTCGTACGCTTTTTACAGACACCCTGGTCAATGATGACTGAATTTTGCAGAAATCTAACATCATAAAAAATTAAGGCGGTTCCATTCCTCTTTTCGATGGCAACATCAACTTGCCTAAAATAGATTGAGAGAAATGAAAGAACATGAGGCAAAAAAACACCATTTTCAAGTAGAATTGATATGGAATGACTTGATATTTAAATATACTCGTACATATATTTCAAATATAAGTAAAATTTATGGTAATACATTCATTGAAAATAAATTTATTCGTAATATACTCACGATGCTTGCGATCAGCTGATGCGCTTCTCGATTTTCTCTTTAAACCTGAACAAGATCGTTCACTAGATGCATTCATTTCCCTAAAGAAATGAACATAAAAATTACAGATCTACTTCGAAAATAAACATCTATCCATTCTTTTTCAACTCACAAAAGTAAACTTGTGGGTCCGTTGCTAATTTTTGAAGCTATACTGATATCATTTTGTTTATTTTTACTATTAGCTGATAACGTTTCGGGTTTGTTACTGATACTCAACATGTTAGGAATCGGTGTTATAGGTTCAATAGGCTTCGTCACTTTACTTCTAGCATTTTGATTACAAACGCTGATATCTTTGGTTATATCACCGATCTAGAATTAAAATACATAAAAAATCATATTTCTTAAACAGAAAAAAATGAAAAAAAGAGCCGAGGAATTACTTTAGTAGACGTAGCTGCAGATCTGAAATTCGGTACATCGTCATTACACGTAGTACGTTGAATAAGTTGTGCCTTTGACGTAGAAGGTTCTAGTTGACGCGAAACAGATGCCTGTGGATTACCTTCTTTTGAACTAACATTTGATGTTTGTGAACAATCTAAGAATCGGGCATAAATTTAATAAAAAATATACGATTTAAAAAAAATTGTCTCGCATTCTATCATACTTTTAGGGGCGCCTGTTAAATAATTTTCAACTGGTAGCATAGTTTTTTGTCTGAAGCAGTCGCGTATCCACATCTCAGTGACTATAGGTAATTTCCATTTTTTCGCAGCTTCGTATTTGTTGCCTTGTTGAGTGGCGCAAATTAAATGAGTGGTTTGAAGGACTCCGGAACTAGGAGTAACTTTTTTCGAAAGAACATCTTGGCACCTATTTTTAATTTTTCAAATGATAATTATTATTCTATCGAAAAAAAAATCAACGAGAGAGGAATGAAAATTTACTTGGCTCCGAGTAATTTGGCAAGATTCTCTAAATATTGTTTTTCGTGTCTATTGTAGGAACTAAGAGTTATAACACAATTGCTAAGTGGTTTTGTAGTAATGACATCTGTAGATATCGGCAAGTGGTAATATTTAACATCCATTATTCTCATATTAAATAAACAGTCTTCCTAAATTAGAAAAAAAATAATGATTTTTTTCAACTCATTAAATAGCAAAATAATAATAAAAAAAAACAAAAAAAAAAAAACAAAAAAAAAACGATTATTCGTACCAGCCATATTATCGTGACTATCTCATCGCTGGTAACTTTAACAGGGGTATTTATTAGCGGAACAATAGCGTAATCAACAACACTTCTATTGTTAGTTACAACAGTACCACCATATTCTATCACAGTACTTTTAAACGTATTTGTTGCATCGATATCATGACCTACGATAGCAAATTTAAGACCTACAAAGGAAAAATAATTATTATAAATTACAAATCGCTACGAGGGGAATAAATGATGTTTCATATAATCACCTGCAAACAAATTAGTCGATAATGCAGTCGAATGAGCGTCACAAGAAACTTGACTCGAAGGCTTCTCTGCTACCACAGGAATGGGCTCTGGCCTAATAGGCTCCACTACTCATTAAGAAAATACTCGTATGTATTATTAAAATTATTAATTGAAAAACAATTTAATTTTTAAAACATCACTAATAGTTACACAACTTACCGTAGTCTTGAGAATATTTTTCAATCAAATTACGATCTACAATGGGAACTCTAGGCGCATTTGACTTCTCAGTAGCAAGTGCTGGATTTAAAATTTGAAAACCCTACAAAACAAAGAATAACCCAATTTTAACATAGCTTGAGAAAATTATCACAATGACTTTTCAGTTGAGTTCTCAATTAAAGCTATTACAGCCTATCTGATTTGGGAAATAAAGGGGGAGAGAGGTAATGTTTACATTTCAGACTACTTTAAATCAATTTAGCATTTTTCATCACGATATAAATACATAATTAGTAATTATATAAATATACCATTTATGTACCCCCTTCACCCCCACTACTTAAAAACATGGTTGATAGGCGTAAAAATCGCTCAAAATTTGGTGAAGACATGATTTCATAACTAACTCGAGGAGCTTTTTTCAAATTTTTCATTAGACTCAAAATGGCAATTCACTCAAATGTAGAGGAAAGGTTGAGGAGGGAGTAACACTTAAATTTTTCGTTTTTGATGTCATACCAAAGAGTGAATTGTGAAGGTCAACATATCCAAATTTCAATCTATCAAGTGCTTTTGGAGAGGAGTTGAAGCAGAAACCAATTTTTTGAGGAAGTTATAAGTCATAACATTTCTTGAATTCCAATGAAAAACTCAGCTCCAATAATGTTGCATGGCTGCTTACGCTTTTTTCCTTACTTTTTTACTCAACGGCGAAGGTTGTTCAGGAACTGAGGTTTCCTTGGGTTGCGACTGTTCGTTTTCAGGAGCATATGCGAACGTATTTTCTTTGGCTAAACTTTTATTTTTTATGCTATTGCATAACCAATCCAATTTCACAACGTGAGGTCTATGATGAAAAAAATGAAATTAGAATAAAATTCATCTAGAAAAATGTTGGTATTATCAAAATGAATTACTTATTGGATATATGCTCTAATTGTTGTAAATTGCTTTGGTTCGGATTGCCAACGATTATATGAGTTATTGATTCATTTAATTCGGTGAATCTGAGAGCACCTCCGTAATTCAATATTTTTCTCAGTTTTTCTTCTTCCACGGAATTAAATCCGGTTAAATATAACTGTAAAAGAAAATATTTTAATATTCAAGTTTCAACATACGAATGATAAAAATAATAAATTAATTCCGATCATTACCTTACAGCCATCAAATATAGGTCCACATTTCTTAACTTCACCGACTTCAATATCGTCTAAAATTTTCTTATAAGTTAAATTTGCTTCTAAAGATATATCACACTCGGAAACCCGGTCGGGTTGACTATTTCTAGGATATTCTATATTGAAATTTAAATAACACGATTATTCAGACCCAAAATAAATCACATTTCATGCTAAAATTTGCTAGTATAAAAATTACTTTTACTAGGTGTCTTGAACAAATTAGCTTCATTTGTTTTCAACGATCTTTCCATAGTTGAAACATCAATTTTAGGTTCACTTTCGTTGACAATATTTTTTTCATTGTGAGATGGAATAAAACTAATTTCACTTTCATTTGTATCGTTAAAGAGAGGAGGTTCTAATGAAAAATAAATTACGCGTGAATATAGAATTACTATGAAAACTGCCAAAAAATAATTTTAAAACCAAATTTACTTTGAGGAACTGGCTTTGGAATTTGGGTGGAAGAAATTTCACTTCCACTTTGTACCATATAGTTTTCATAGTCAACTGTATAACCTTTCTCTAAACAAGCTTCAATCCATGCTGGCTTTATGCATGGAATTTTCCATCGCACAGCATACCTAAATTTAGAACCCTCTGGTGCAGGTACAATTAGAACATTAGTAACTTTGTTCATCAACTCTGAACTATATGTTCCACCTATCAAACAACAGTTATTAGAAAAGTTATAGATAAAAAAAAAATTATAATGTTGAATAAAATGTTACCGTTTTCATTGATTTTTTCGCTAATTATGGCTTTTTCTTCAATCGATAACAGTGAACTTGTAACGTTTATATTAAAAAATATAGGACATTTGTATTTTTGGATTATATTATAATCGGTAGCTTTGACGCTTTCTTTCGAACTCAATTCCCAAACGTGTTCTATCCATCCTTTCTTCATTGAGGTCATTCCGTTTTCACAAGCTATCTGCGAATAAAATGATGATACAAATGACACAAAACAATTCGCGAATGTGACAATCATCTATTTACTACTTACAAAGTGCTTTTTAGTGAAGGCTGAAGATACGATTAAATGGGTTACTCTAGTAGTCAAAGGATTAGTAAAATTTCCTCCCATGTATCCAACCAATTTTTTCATTTCTTTCTACAGTTCAGAAATAAATTAGAAGTAATAATACGAACGAAAATTCCTTCGCAGAAATCATATAAAGTACCTTTTCATTTTCCGGTATATTTGATGTACATATTACCAAATTATTCATCGCCATATTATAAACAGGAAATGGTGTATTTGGAATAGGAACACGTTCCATGTGACAATTCAATATACATCTCGGTCCTACGATTCTTCTAAAATAAATGAAATTAGAAGAAATTATAATTCAGTTGTTTATATCGAATGGAATATTATTAGGGTACGATTTTCTAACACATTGGGACGAGATACAGTCAATTCTTGGATCTCATCGTCTTGAAAATCTTCCAAAACGAATACATTTCCATCAAGATCAGAAATTGCAGCGAGCTCACTTTCTCTCACCCAGCTCGGTCTGAGGTTCCAATCAAGAGCATTCTAAACAAAGAATTTATGTATTATCAATGAAGCTGAGTTCGTGAAACCAATGCTTGATACATACCATATAAGCCAGCTGCATTTCGTCAGAAACATCATTTTCGTTTCTATATTCCTCTTTTATGACAAAATACAAGGCTAACCTTTTGCCACGAATTTGCATTATGTATGTGAGTATTTAATAACTATTTAATACTTCATTGTTCACTTAAGATTAATCATTCATTTTTGCGAAAATGAAAAAGTAAAACGTAAAAATGTAGGATTATTGGGTTTTACCGCCAAAAAAGGGGCAGGGCGCAGGTGAAGATGAAGTGAAGAAGGGGGATAGAAATGATAAGAAAAACTATTTACCAACGACCTCTGGTGATAAAAATAAAAAGTATAATGAAATTTTATCAACACGATTATCGACCATTTATCGACGGTGATCGATTATTGAAATTTTTAGTCGATATTTCTTGTTCTTATCACGCCGCTTCGAAAATTTTAAATGCATTGTGCAATGAAATAAATTTATCAATTTTTGAGTACTGTAATAATTTTAATTTATTTTAAATGCATAATTTATTGTCAAAAATGAATGTTAAATCACGACAGAAACTTTAGAAGTTTATTGTAGACTTTATTTATTGGTAGAGTGTTGTTTCTTTTTCAAGTTTTGGAAGTTCAAATTCAGAAATGGCATTTGATTTTAGAAAAGAGGAAGATGTAAAAGAGTACTTACACAATATAGGAATTGAGTATAGATTTGGATGTTATAGCGAGAAAAAACCCGAAGGTACGCCGTAAGTAAAGTTCATGAGTAATTTTCTCGATTATTAATTTATATGTGATGATGAAATAGGCGTAATTGTTCTCATGTTTGTGAAAAGAAAAATTAATTGGTCAATTTTCATTGCAGTATGTCATTTATTGGGAATGTATTTCGATGTCATCAAACAAAACACGGAAAAAGCGAAAAAAGTTTACAAAGTTAACTGCGATACGTACAATTGGTCTCATAGTTGTTATAAATATGCCTATCTAATTGATAAAGATAAAAAACCGGAAAAAGTAGATGAGGTATTGTTACAATTTGTGCTTATTAATTAATTTCCATTTTCCAAAATTTTGACTTGTGTTTCTTTTTTTTTTTTCAGGCTATACAATATTTTACTAAAGGATGCGATGCTGGCTTAAATAAATCCTGTTACTTAGCTGGAGTAAGACTTGGCGCTAAAGCAGAGCAAGAAAGCGCGAAATCAAATGCAACAGCTACATTTTTCAAGGTAAATAAATCATCAAATTGAATTAATTTCTGTTCTTTTATTTAAAACACTACAATCAATCAAATCATTTTTCAGGCTCTTGAATTTATGGATAAAGCCTGTGATGATAAATTAGGGCAAGCGTGTTTCAATCTAAGTAGTATATATTTTAACGGAATTCCCGAAGCAGGAATACACAAAGATCTACGTAAAGTCTTTGAGTATTCGGTCAAGGGTTGCGATTATTTACATGTAAATGCTTGTGCGAATGCTGCTTTGATGTTAAGCAAAGGAGATGGTGTAGAAAAAAATCCAGAATTAGCCCAGAAATATCGTGAAAAAACTAAAGAATTGTATGACCAAATGACTAAAGAAGGACTTCAGTTTGAAGAAGGCTTACATTGAATTTTATTAGTTAGTTAAATTGTGTTGTTGAATTTCATTTTGGAAATGTTTTCTAAAAATGAAAATAAATCGTAAAAAATTTAGTTTCAATGCTTTTATTTTCCAAGGTGAGAAAAGTTGATAATTCTTTCAGTGCCTAAGTTCTTTACATCCTGAGGTTATACCTATTAGTTTTTTGATAAGTTTCGGAATACCTTAAGAATTCTCAAACATGGAAGTTCACCCGAATACCCGGAAAGAATGTATACGTACTACTGAATGAATAGTTCTTTAATGTCTAAATTTAGAAATACGGTGATTAGAATGTATTTTTTTGAAAAAAATAATAATGTTCTAAAAGCAATTAAAGAAGTGGTAGATATAACAAAGGTTCAAAACGTGACCGTAGTTGCGTTTCAAACGAGTCTGCTATCTTGATATTAATCTAATGAAGGTCGGACAAATGCTATTATTTTCCAGGCGCAACAATGAATATGTTGGACAATTTTAATAACTGATATGAATACGTAAATGTACATTTGAAGTGCTTAATGTCTGTCATTTAGATAACGAGATAAAAATAATTAAAACATTACAAGTATAGGAATTTCAAATATTTCACCTAGGGATATACTTTTAGAAAACAATGAACAGTTGATAGCAAAGGTGATCCCTATGATTTCGTTTCAAATATCAAAGCAATGAATTTCAATTTAGCAATTTAATTGTTTATTATTTCATGCAAGATTAGCTTGCGAGTAGGTGTCGAATGAGTTATTTTTCGTTTGTCTTTTTAGTGTTATAAGTGAAACTGGACGCTTTTGGAAACTAATTTTTAGTAACAATTTTTTTCACCAATTTTCGGAGAATAATACAGTCATAAACAAGATAGGTACTCTCATTAATAGACGGACAGTTTAGGCCCGAGGGAGAGTCCTCCTCTCAGCCCCAAAAAAATAAGGTAGCTGTTCTTTCGCTTCAATCAATTCTAAGTATATCAAAAAAATAATAAAATTTAATTTTCCTCTGAATTTCTTATAAATTTTGTGTTTAGAAAAATTTTTACGAACCGTAGCTTCAGAATTGAAAAATGTTGAAATTAACTTACTTAACATCATTTAATCATTCAAAAATACAAAAAAAAATTATTTATACAGAAATTAATCTCAAACAGTTGTGCTTGGATTGTTAGGGAGGAGTAAGTCCATAATATAAAGAAGAGATAGAACAAATTTTCTTTTTCTACTTATTTTCAACGTATTTCTCCCAAAACACCGGGCCAATGACCTAACCTTCGATTTCATGAATTCATATACGTTAAAGCTCTTTTAATGGGCTTTTAGATCATATGAACCAAAAAATTACAGGTTCTTTTCAAGCCACATAATATTTCAAAATTTCGAGAAAAACACATTTAGATCAAAGCATTAATGTGGAAAAATTTGATCACGCTTACAATTATTAAAATAAGTGAAGAGTACATTTATTGCTGTAGTACGTATAGTAGAGCCATGACCCACACCAACCAAAACCATCTAATTACATTTGCCATCAATATATCTACGTGCTGCATCTCCTGCTTGTGAGATATAATCTTCAAATCAATTCATTACTTTGCATATATTAAATTTTATGTAATCGAACTAAAACAGCTATGAATCTGTGGTAAACTAGATGGTGTTACTGATAGAATACTTCCTTAGGCAAGAAGCGAGTATATCAGCAAACTGTAACTGCAATACAAAAATCTATTCACTCACGCGATTATTACAGAGCATGCATTATGGTGCAAAAATCAAATGAACTCTATTTGACCACCAAACATGTCACATGCAACAACTCGACAATAATTCTGAAATAATTTTAGTTCACAAGTTGTTCCTAGAACACGTTTAGTTGTAAAAGGAACGCCTACAGCGTATTGGATTGGATCACGAATACCTTTCTAAAATTATGAAATAATTAGTTCTTTAGGATTATCAACGTTATCGCATGCAAAACAGGTTTTCCGCAAAAAATATTCGAGTTGGTAAAAAGAAAGCCTTTTTTTTCATTATCGAAATAACGGTTGTCTCTCACTCTCTGGAGTGCCATTACTATCCTAATGAGTAGCAGGCATTTCTACACTTACATAATTGTCGCTTATAGCTGACCTTTCCCTTCTTTAAAAATAATGTTAGTATCTTCAATTTTTGATGATCAAGATGAAAAATAAGATGGTAAATAATATTTATTGCAAAAATAACTAAAATAATTCAGCATAATATAATATAATATGTAGATAACAGCCGTGACCTATGACATACATGGGCTTGACCTACTACACAGTGTGCGTGCTGTGTATGAAATCGTGTAGAAGTTAAAGCTGATGTTTTATTTAGAAATTTACCTATCTAATAAATTTTCAGAGATATCTAATTGTTTTGCATAATAGTTCACCACATGTTTTGCTATTATTCTATTAGATGTATAGGTACATATGTATATGTAACTATAAAAAAGTACCCAATTTAACATATTCGTGATTTAAGCATAATAACGCAAGCGAAGATGAGTGGAATTGTTCGATAACAATCGCTTTCGTAAGTCATGTACGGTGTAGTATATACCGATATCATGTGTTTGACGTGTAAGTACCAAGTAGACTAATAATTGGTTTGCCAAAAGTGAAGATCAAATTGATGCCAGAACAGAACGAGAGCAAGATAATAAAGATTTACGATTTTGTGTGAGGAATAAGAACAAAAACAGCGGAGACAAAAAAAAGTTGAAGAATACAAGATGAAAAAAAAACGAATAAATATAATCTAAGTTGTAATACAAACGATCGTTATTGCACAGCCCACCTAATTTGGGAAGGCAGCTCTCTAGTGAAGAGATGTTATTGCGAAAGAGAGGTCAGGGAAGGAGCGTCTTCAATTCGTAATCTTTGGATGTATGATGAAATAAAGTGAGTATACTAGCATATCTAAATTTCAGTCAAGTGAACGGAGTTTGCTACAGAAAAATGGCAAATTAAGTGGAAATCAAGTTGAGAAATTTTTTGAATCATCCATGCTTTCTCGTTGCATATATTTACATACCCAGAAAATTGAAACTCTGTATTCATATGCGCGGTTATTTATGGATCAATGTAATAATTATGACTCTTTGAATTTGAGTTAAAAGAAAGGATCCAGAATTATGGATGATCAAAATTTGAAGAGCATTATCTTGGTGAGTCTAAAACAGCTCAAATATGATAAAATATGATCTTTAATGATTATTTTACTGGGGAGTAGCCAGGAGGGGAAAAAGTATATTCTGTATGATACTTACTCATATTCCAAGTCATATATGTGGTATTGAAAGGGAGAAGAAGTGGTAATTTTGTCCACAAAATGTGGGAAAATTCCTCTTGTTTCATACAACGAAATGAGCTCAAACTGCCAAAAGATCAATTCAAGTGTGCCAAGAGTATCTGGTAGGGAGTCAAAGCAAAAATCCATTTTTGGATGAGAAATTTCATGAATCGCTCGTATCTTCTCATCAAGTATGCTTAGAAAGCTAAAACATTGTATTTACTAGCATTTATGACCTTTTGAATTTAGGACAAAAGGGGTTCCAGGACCCTGCGGAGAAAATCCGAGCCCAGGAGAAAAAGTCATGAGAGCAAAAAAAAGAAAAAGGTTGTAGAGGTAGTAAAGACAGATTTTTAGCGTCGATGCGTCAAGAAGTCAAGTCGGCAGGCCCTCAAAAAAAACTCAGGCTTGAGGGAAACCCCGCTTTCTCTACCCCTCTCCTCAGGCCTGAGAGGTTCAAAATGAAGCAATAATCAAATTTTGAGTAAAGCATGAAGAGCTTCAAATAGCTTCATAAAGATATGGAATCACTGTTTGGGTGCAAGTCATTGTTTGTGCATTGGGAAAGAGAGTAACTAAAGCCAGCATTATCTGCAAGCGTGAGTAAGCTCCTCTTGAAATTTACTTCGATTTTTTGTTTTTTGAACCTTTCTATTTGACTATTCTGAATTTTTTCTTTGCTAAGAGATAGCTTGTTTTTGTGAATTTCTTTCGAACTTTTTCATTATTGCTTGCATTGATCAGTAGGTAGGTGTACGTAGTGTAATCACCAATATACCGTGAGTCCAACTGATTATTTAGTATCCAACGCAAAAATCTCATCATGCTATCAAAAATGATAGATTGGCTACACTTCTCATATGATCTTTCATATGTGAAAATATAGTTTGTCATATTATGAAGGTGTTCTAGAAATGGCCTTAAAAGGATGCACGGTAGAAATAAATAACAATAATCATTACTTCAATTGTTCAATTTTATTTTATTACCTCAACATAACGGAAAGAGGAGTAGATTATTTAATACGACATAATTATAATCCAGATGAAATATTACAGTTTTCATACCTGCATAAATGTTTTCCAGGTGCAAAGAACGGGAATACGACTCTATTTTTTAAAGAACGAATTGAGAACTTAAAACAAAATTTTTACTAAATAACGAAAATACAAATGAGAACAAGAACGTTCCCTTCGTCATCTACCTTATAGAGGAAAAATCCGTTTTTCTTGAGTAGTATGAGAAAGCATTCAAGCATAACACAAAGTGTTTAATTTAACTGAATTGATTATAGCTCACAAAAAACGCAAAATCCCCTTTTTCTATTATTTGAAATCAATTTTTTGATACCAGAAGCACTCACGAAATATCTTCGAAATTAATTCAATCATCATACAATTAAATCCTTGAATTGTAATTTGAGTGTAATTAAATTTTTCACGAGTTTTTCACTAGGTGCTATCAATTAGACGCATATTCTTGAAGTTCTCTCATGACTTGGCGAAAGTTGGCTTCTGCGCATGCGCAGGTGACGTAACACCATCAAATGCTTGGAATTTGATTGATCGATCAAAATTTGTGCGCATGCGCAAGTAGAAACCAGCTTCGTTGGCTTAAAGTTAATTGACCTTTGGGTGACCAATAATTCCTATAATTCGAATCGATTTCCATTTTCTAGTACTGCTTTGAGTAAAGATTACTAATATTATTATATTTTGTTATTCTAAGCCGATTGTTGTGAAAAAAGAAATGTGTAAGACACGTTATCACAATATCTACGACAGTTACAAATTTCGAAACTTTTTAAACGGTTAGAAACTGGAATTCGGTTCAAGATCAAGACTATTTTTATCAAATTCGGATTCAATGAAAGTAAATATTGTTGAAAATTGTTTCAAATCCGTCAAATTTAATAGCGTATTGATTCGAAACATGGTGGTAATAGGATTCGTAAATTGGCATCCAGTCAACTTAGGTAGTAAATTTACGTCGGCAACGATTCTCCTACACGGACCTGCGTTCGTCGCAATTTCCCCTGCCTCTTCAACGGCACCTAAGCAAACTCGACGTTGTTACTACAACATTAGTTACGCGCTTCGTTGACACCGCGGTCGTTGTTTCAATGTTATTCCGCTGAAGTCGGATATTTCGTCGTTTACTTCGGTAGTGATGTGCGTTGTTTTCGTACCGTTCGAAGTAATATCATGATCCGCTTCCGAAAAAAGTTGTTTTCGAAGAATCGCGAGTTTATTTACACAGTTCGCGTATAATATAATCTCGTTACCTACAAGATCGTAGTAATGCCATCCATCATTTCGAAATACCTACGTGAAAACGGTGTACCGGAAAAGTTGATCGGTAACCGAGAAAGTTTGAGTAAAGCGCTGATCGCATCTTCGCTCATCTATATGGATGTAAGATAAGTTACCCTATCATTAAGAAAGTCTGTCACTCGCCTAAATCATCCAAAAGCAATTCTCATCACGTAAAATCCAATACCAAATGGCGTGTGTTCAGCGGCTCTAGATGATGACGATAAATCTGCGGAGCAATCGGTAGACAATAATAATAAACTCTGTTTAGCCAATGGAAATTTAGTAGGCGATAAAAACCATACAAAGATGAAAAATAAAGATGATAAAGATACTCAAGTCAGCCTGGTACAACCTAGTAAACCGAAAAATGGAATCAAAGCGCTGGTTCCCGGATTCGATAAAGAATTTATCAAACGCCTGTATTTTTTACTTAAAATTATGATACCAGAAAAATTTTGCTACGAAACTTTCTTACTGGCTGTTCATACTGGAGCTTTAACTTTACGTACATTGATGTCCATTCGTGTCGCCAACATGGAAGGCCATATAGTGAAGTATATCGTACAAAAAGACGTCAAAAATTTTTCACTTATGCTCCTAAAGTGGCTAGCGTTTGCCATACCAGCCACCTTTATCAATTCTATGATAAGATATTTGGAATGTAAACTTGCCTTGTCGTTCAGGTAATTTCTGTACTTTGTTCTTGAAAGTTTTTTTCAGCGTATCTTTACCTAGGAAATGTTAAGCTTATTGTTAGAACTTTCAGCAAAACTAATCGATAATCGTATTGCGTGTTTACACGTGAGTTTACGTTGCGGTTGCAGCGTTGCACTTACGTTGCAGTATTTTTTTTTTTTTTTATTTTCTTACAGGGTTGCCAGTCTTACGTAAATTGAATAGGATTAGATTATAGTTTTATTTTTATAATCACGAGTACCGAAAGTGAATTAATTGTAATTTCAGCAAAATCAGAGAATTTCTAAAAATAATTTTTCATAACAAAAATGCGTTGTCTTAAAATATCATAGTTCATAAAAATGTTCAGATGTAGGTATAGGCACATACCTTCTTACCTTATTACCTATCAATCCAATACCTATAATATAGGTATACTTGGCTTATCTTAAGGTGGTGCTTCGGAAAATAAGTAGGTAATATCGAAAAAGTTGATTTTAAAATAAAGAAATGAAAAAAATTGAAAAAATAAATGCTAAATGCTCTCAAACAAAGTCTCTAAAACAATATATTATAATTTCAAATCATTTCGTTGCGTTATTTTTGAGAAAAACACTGCTAATGAAAATTATATCCTATTTTCATTGGCAGTGTTTTTCTCAAAAATAACGCAACGAAATAATTTGAAATTATAATATATTGTTTTAGAGACTTTGTTTGAAGGCATTTAGCATTTATTTTTACAATTTTTTCATTTTTTTTACTAAAAAAACAACTTTTTCGCATTCACCAACTTATTTTCCGAAGCACCTCCTTAAGCATTGGCTGTAGGTATACGATGATCAAAGATCTTGAAGCACCTGTCTCGAAGGAATGGCGGGGATTCTACTCCTGTGTACCAATTTATGTTCAAAAATGACACGTTGCTCCCGATAATATATCCAAATATTATAGTTCTGTTATGATAAACATATCCCTCTCCCCTTTTTAAAAAGGTGCACTCGGTTCAACACGAATAAAATAATGTTTTGTTTGAACTGTTTTATTTTCAAAGTGAGCAAACCTGTGTTACATACTACTTATTTTACCTACCTTGCAGTTGGCTCGGGATTCTGGCTGTACCGCGTGTAGATTTTTATCAATAAGAAAATATAGGTAGTCATATGGGTAATAAATGATTGCCCATTTTTATGGAATAATAATTATGTTAATTAATAATATTATCACGAAAAAAAGAAAAATGTATTTCTAGCAATTTGCATTAAATCGGACTCGAATGTCGAATTTTTCAACATTTTGAGCGAAATTTCTCCACTCGAATACGTCTTGTAATTCAACTAACTAGCCATGACGAATTGTTGCTCGCTGTATGTTTTTCATCACACTGGCAAAATTTAATTACCTACATCCAACTTCGTTACAAATAATTTCAACAACCAGGTACTCGTCCCTAGTATTACCAGGCATTGTGTTAACGTAAAAATCATTTTAATAGTTAGGGTAAACTCATATAGTGATAACTCGGCGAGTAAAAGGTTATTGTACTGTAATCAAAACCATGATGAATAAGTTGAAAATTATATCAAATCTTGAAATAATTATTTTTTTAAATCGATGTATTTCTTGTTTTCTTACCGATACGATAGGCAGCTATCATTAAGTTATATTCAACAATACATAGGTACCCTAATTTGATAAAATGCAAGGTTGAGATTAACATTTTCCTGTAAATTAACATCATAGATTCTTATTAGGTAATTACCTATTTGAATGCATCGTGAATAGGATGAAATATTCATAAAAACCATTATCATATTTTACCTAGAATTTATCACTAATATTTTTAAATATATATGAACGAATATCGTGTGCCCTTAATTAAAGTCATCAGCAGGTAGTACTTGAATGAATTTAAATAAACGTGTAATTTCGGTGTTAAAAAATTTAAAGATTTTTTAAAATTTTTATTGTGTGCAAATGCATAGATGTGAAAATTTGCATAAATTTCAGCTATGAAAATCGTCTTTTTGCTATAAAATTGGATTTTAAAATTCTTCAAATATGTAAAGGTATTCGTATATGGGAAAGTTTAATTATTACTGGTTCACATCTGGCTGAATGTATGGAAATTAAGTCTTCATCGTTCATTATTTGAACTTACATTTTCATTTCAAATGCGTGAAAAATAAAATTACAGTTGGATTCTTAATTTTAAATCATTTACTCATACCTTTCTCGCATTCCGTTTTTGATTTTGATTGAACGAAAATACGTCATCCTATTACCTTGAGAAATATAATTTTATTTTTCTAATTGAAAAATGAATTAAAGACTCGAGCTTGGGATATTCTGAATAGATTTTTTTAACGATGAAAAATGGAATATCGACGTATAGTCAAGGCTAATAAATTAATGGTAAGAATTGCAATCATATGCGTTCCGTAATCTATAACGATGATTCATCGAAATCGATTCTTCCATGATATGCATTTTATAGCATCGTTTGCGTGCGTTATAATTCAATCCGATGTTGTGCGATGAAATAAATAAGTAATTAATGGGGAGGAAAAATATGAATACCTAAGCCGGTCAAGTCGACTGAATTATTTTCTCGTGAATAATGCGCTACTACCTTATATAATCAGTTAAACCGCTTATATCGTGTCATTGTTACCAATGAAATGCAATCGAGCTTCCCTTAAATGCAGTGAAAAAATCTATGTTTAAATTCCAATTATAATTTTTACCCCATATTGTATTCACGTTGAATTGTTTATTTTTGCAGATCTCGTTTAGTTAATCACGCATATAAATTATATTTTCAAGAAGAAACCTATTACCGAGTTAGCAACATCGACGATCGTATCGAAAACGCTGACCACCGATTGACCGAAGATATAACAGCGTTTGCGAGCTCGGTAGCTCATCTGTATTCTCACATTACGAAACCATTATTCGACTGCGCCCTTGTAGGGTTCGCCTTAGCCAGAGCCAGTAGAAAAATGGGAGCCGCCGTTATTCCAGGTGAGTTGTCGTTAATTAATCAAAACTGCGAATCTTTGATCGTCGAACACGTCCAGGCTTGCTAGATCGGTTTCGGTTTCACGAAATCCGCGAGTGGTAATACTATGTTTGAGACGTGCTGATATGGCAAACGTATTATTAAAGTTCATAACGATTAATGCTTTTGTCAGTAATTACTTTGTACCTATCTATACAGCCAGTATATTGGTATAGCCTTGTAGGTAAATGACTATACATATTAATATGCTAACAGTTGGCATCTGGTTCATGGAGTGAACTTGTTTGATCATCTGCAGGGTTAAAGTTAAGACAAAGTATCTATAAAATATCCTACAGTATTCAATGTAAAAACTAATCGTGATAGTGTATGTTGATGTTTCAATCATTTGCAAGAATCTACGATTTTTTTAATCCACTTTGGATTGAAATTATCGAATCATATGCCGCGAAAGTATAGCTAAAGCGTGCTAAAAAAATTGTTCATTCTAATAAATGATCGAAAAATATATACCTATACTTTATATACCACAACGCCTCAATTATTATGGAAACTTTAGTAACAAGAAATTCCTAATTACCGTCAATGTATATGGTAATTCAAACCTCTTCATTGTAAATTAAGGCGCGATAACGTTAACGTTAGGCTGTCATTAACCTGTCCGACTTTGGTCTAATAGGTATTGTTTAAATTTATTTTTCTCATTTTAAATACCTACCAGTATTCCGAAGTTGCACTCTATGTTGCAAATTTTTTGGCGAAGGGAGCGTTTTACGTTTTGGAGGCGAGTCGTGGTAAAATTATCGCATTGTTGTCCATTTGTCCAGAATATGGACAAGGACTTCTCGCTCAAGGTTGTGGAAACTCGCCGAAAATAATTGGAGGGCGGTTTGGTTTGGAAAATCTACGATTTAAAGCATTACGTAGGTCTTATTTTTGACGTGCATAGATTCGCACATAATGAAAAATTGGCTTGAGAAATAAATCTAGTCATCTTGAAAATGAAAAGAAAAATCCTCATTAGGCGGAAATGGTTTTAGATATTAGAGTATAATTTTCAGAAAAAATGAAAATATTTCGCTTATGAAGTTTCCTGTTGTTAAACAATGGGGCATTCTCAAAATCGGATATCTTTAATATCTTGCCAAGTTTAGTTCCTAGAAAGGAAATACCTCTGTGTAAAATTATTCCACTCTCAATTTCACATCAGTAGGTGCCCATACTTTCAGTTGAACTTGATAGAAAGCTGAGGAAGTTTACTTCGAAGTTAACCACTTATGCTGCCTCTAAATGAAAACGTTGAATTCGAAACCGGTATCCTTTATTGGAGCTTAAGAATGTTGATAATTTAGATAATGAACTATGAACTAAATACTGCAACAAAAAAAAAACAAAAAAAAAATGGAAAGATTTTTTTTTTTTTTTTTTCGTTATCGTTCACTTCTTTCGAAGCAAGTTGTTGGAATTTCTTCAGCAAATTTTGATATATTATCTAAATTAATTAAAACTATGTAAATGAAGATGAGAATATTAAAAGAATAATTAAAATTTGGTCCTCATCCATCTCCCCCATATCTATGCTGTATATTATAGTCATGACTGTTGAAAGGTATACATTTAGAGATATGCTTTCGTTATGTTATCAGTTGAATATTTGATGGGCGGGAACAACAAGACAGAAGCTGTCTATTCATTTCCTTTTTTTCGCTCCCCTCCCCCCCCTTTCATAGTAAAATTTATTCATGTACTATCACAGTCGCATTTTATCTGATTTTTTTCTTTGAATTGTGAAGAAGAGTTAAATAGTTTTGCGAGACTGTAGAGTTTTTTTTTTCTCGATATCTTGATTTTTAAGTCTGAAAATCAACTTTAGAAGTACGCCTTCTAAATGTGAAATTTTTCGAATTATGTCAACAGTACTCACTAAAAAATACATGAAAGAACAATATAAAGAAAAAAATCGTTCATTTTCATGGAATATTAGTGGGAAAATTTCTGGAATAAGTTTGTGGTTTTCCCTCATTTTTCCTGGTGATGAGATACCAAAAGCAACTCCTTAAGCTGAAGGCAAGATAATTTTTTCTTAGCTTTGTATAATGCATTTTTTGTATATTTTTTACTTTTTTTTTTCAGTTTTGATTTTTCTTTTAATTTGAAAACTTTTTTTTAATTTTTAGTATTTTTTTCATCTTCGAAGAGTTTTCCTCAATTTTGAACAGTGTTGTTTATTTCTGAACCAAATTCCTAATAGTTTTTCGATTTTTAAGCTTATTTTAGATTTTGAGTTTAATTTTTATTGGAGTTTTCAATTTTGAATTCTTTTTATTTTGAGCATTTCAAAATTTTGCATGTTTTTTTCTTCATTTTTTAACATTGTTTTGTTTTTAAAATATTTTTTACTTTTTTTATTTCTGAATATATATTATTATCAATATCTATATGTATTTTTTTTGAAACAAAAAAACAAAAATGATATCCGTGCTTGCCCTTTTTTTAATTTTGAAGTTTTTTGAATTTTAAGCAAATTTTTGTTTTTGTAAAATACTTGATTTTTTTAAATATTTCATTTTTGACGTTTCATGTTTCAGTATTTTTTATTTACTGATATTTTCTGTTTTGAGCTCTTATTTTTTGAACATTATTATGTTATTTATTTTTTGGCCATTTCTCTTTCTGTGTTTCTATTTAGAATATTTATCTAATTTTGCATGTTTTTTCGTTTTCTTTTTGTTGTTGTTTTTTTTTCCTAAAAATTATTAAATGGTTTTCAATTTTGAAAGCTTCATTTGTTTTTGTTTTTTTTTTTACCAATTTATCTTTTTTGGATTTTAATTTTTGAATTTTAAATGTTTTTCTCATTTTTTACCTTTATTTCTTCTTCATTGTTTTTTTCTTTTTTTTTTCTTTTTCTAAAAATTATCGAATGATTTTCAGTTTTAGAAATTTAAAATTTCTTTCCATTTTTGCACAAGCATTTTCTTTCATTATTTTGACGTTCTTTGATTTTTAAACATTTTTTCAAACATTTTTCATTTTTGAAAGATTTTTTATTTTTGGAAATTTCATATTTAGATAGTTTTCTTTTACGTACATACCTTTTTCAATTTTTTTTATTTTTTCGTATTTTTCAATTATATATTTTTTTCAACTCTTACTCATTTTATTATGTTTGGAAATTTTTTTATTTAAAAATATTTCTTTATACAATAAAAACTTGAAATATTCGAGCATTTTAATGATACTTAGCCTTGAGCAACTTCTCTCCTCACCTCCTGCCCATCCTATGGATCAGATGGTTACGTCCGTTGTGATGACCAAAAAACCAAAAAATATGACCAGCGTAAAATACCTAGTTTTTTGTTTATTTTTCGCCAAAATTTACGTAATATAAGTGGTTAATAAACAGCATACCTCAAGACGTCTAAATTGTCGTCAATGTATTGGTAACATTTCTTGGAACTATATCTAGTGGTTTTCAATAATGAAAGAAAATTGCCCAGTGTTGCCGCGTTTTTATTTGCGTAAAGATTATAGAAGTCGTCTTGAAAACATTACCTATCACTTATAGTACTTCCAAGAGATTGATCTTATGCTTTGTGCCAGACTGGATTCATCTCCACCCACCCTAATTTTGAGACATACGCCGCATGAAATTAAAAAAAAAAAAAAAAAAAATGAAATTATAACATTTTCAGGAGAATTCTAATGATATATTTAGTTACACTCTCGTTCTCCTTAGAACCGGCATAGTTGAGTTAGAATGTGAAAAAAACGTTATTTTTTGTGAATTTGTTGATAAATAAATTATTATGTTTATTAAAAATGGGGAAATTTTGAGTATACTTTCTGAGCTTTTTGTATTCTATGAAGAAAAATAAGAAAACCTATTTTGTAGAAAATTAAAACTGGTTCATTTTTACATTGACCTCCTTTCATCGTATGAACATCTTTTGAGGGTATCATTGAAAATTGTATTTTGGTAGAAAATGTTGAGCCTGATTTTTCATCGGTCCTTTCAAGCATCTAGTATGCCTGAAGTGAAATTAAAATTGAATGTTTTATTCCAGGTCCACTATTAGCAACGGTAATGATAACCATTACTGGCGAAATATTGAGAATAGTTTCTCCCAAGTTTGGAGCCATGGTGGCCGTGGAAGCCGAACGTAAAGCTTATCTGAGGCATATCCATACTAGAATAATCACAAACGCTGAAGAAATAGCGTTTTATAAAGGACACGAAGTAAGTACTGTAGTAGGATAGAATTTAAATTTCATCATATTGTGACTCTTAGACTGCTGCCACAAAGTTTAAACAAATTCTCGGTATTGCAACACATATTCGAAACAAATTGAAATGTCTGGAGAACATCAAAGAAGGTTCTGATAAATTTAACTAGTCGGATCGTGCCATTTGGATAGGCAATTTTTCATAATTTGTCGCAATGTATCGCTATATAAGAAATATCAAATCTAGGAAAGAGATCAGAATTTAGTGGGATCTAAAACGTATTAGTGCTTACGTGATGATTATGTGTTACAATTATTTTTGTGAGTTTGTGTTTCTGTGATAAAGTTTGTGAATCGAGATATTGATCTATTTTTTCCAAGACTCTCACCGAGCACACCACAGTACTTCTTGCCTTTGAATTTGATCTTTGGCTACTTTTACTTTTTATGCGTGTGCTTTATAGTGTTGTAAGATGAAGAAAGTTGTTACTCTGGTACTGGTTGCAAACGCGTAAATGTATCTGGTGTCACTCGGCTGTAGATCGATGTAAGCAGACGCTACGTTACGCTGTTTCATCACGATTTATTTTCATTCGATCGCGTATACGCTTCCGTGTTGGCTATTCGACTATTTCATTGATAAGGTTCGAACACCACTTCACTATGGTCGCTTCACCTTAACCTAGTTCGAGCAATGAAAACGAAATATGAAAAAGAAGAAAAGTGACGCGACAAATAACGGCCACTCGCGTCGTAATTTCATGGTCACGCGTTCACGAACGTTTATCTCGATCTACGCTCGGCTAACGCGATCATTCAAAAGTTCATAAACGTGTATCGCTAATTAAGGTAACGTGCCTGATCGATGGATGCGGACAATGTCGCGTCCATATGATAACCATTCGTTCGTTGACTGCTCCGAAAAAAAAACCGCATAGATTTTCCAACCGTTCAACTTCGATGGCCATTATCTTATTGAAGGTCAGCGTGTGTGAGAAGTTGTACTTAAGAAGCTAGGTCGGGGTTAAGATTACGCCGGGTATTTTTATGTGAAATTATCTACATTTCGAATTAATCTTATACGTGTCGCGAAATTATGCGGAAGTTCGTTGACACTTTGCAAGCCCCGATCGTTAGGCGTTGTCGTTGTGGTGGATCTTGGCCATTTTTCGCGAGACCTTCGCGTACGATGATTAAAATATATTTTACATTGTTAATTTTATTATTTTCTTCGTAAGAAAAATTCCGCTCTTCGTACTTCCGGTCAGTTGTTTATGCAGATTTAAATCTCTTAAAAATTCCATTTAATGTCCATTATTCTTTAATTCCTATTAAAAACGCATTTTACTCGAACATTCGACCGGTAAAATTATTCGTATTTAGATGGCATGGTAATTTAATAATATAAACTATAACTATTTACAAATGTTTGTTATTAACGTTGACGAGGGTCAGGGGATTTTTCCTTCAGGAAATTGTCGTCGGTTGTTATTCTTCATCTACGAACGTTGCGTGAATTGGAAAATTACTCGGGTTAAAGGACTGTATCTTCTTTCGTCTAAAACTATTCTACGATGCATATGAAATAAATAGGCTACACGTTGTAATTAAGGAGGTACTCATCATACCGGTATCGTCATGTTTGTTGAAAAAAAAAAATTGTAAGCAGTCATGCTGCATTACTGGAGCTGAGTTTTTAACTTGACCTTCTTTGCATTTACAGATGATATTGTCAAATAAATTTTTCAAGCCAGTGGACCACGTTTATTACCGAGACCAACCCCTATCACCATCATTATCTCTCTTGAAAGCACCCAAAAAGTCAAGTTTGAAATATGTAATACTTTTTATCCGAAAGCTCATATTTTTCAAATGTAAGCTATTTGAGGTTTCAAATTTTATTGTTAATCAATTTTGACCAAAATTCATAAGATCATATTTTGGTCCTCAACTAACTCCGCATTTATGAAATTTGAACTCTTTTAAGTTTATTAGGTAAAGAAATAGGTGTACGAGATTCTTGAAATTTCTCGTCTAATTTCCCCTTCAAAAGCAGCGTTTTGCCCCAACTCCCCTATTCATTAGGAGATTGAAATGGATATATTTTAGTCGTTTGCGCCCACTGTCTGACATGGCACCATTATCAGATTTTTTGATCATTCGTTTACCTTATCACTTTTTGATGACAATAACCTTTCCCTTCCCCTCCCCTCCAAGAACACGTGTCAAGTTTAAACTGGCATATATCACACTTCTTATCAATAGTAACCATATTAGTTGTCACTTAATACATCTGAGCCATTTGATGATCCTCAAGCTTCCCTTATATTTTACCTATCCACTATTTTGAATCTATTTTGACGCCAGTTTTATGCTCCTCCCTCCTCCTCTCCAATATTACGTGTGATGCACATACGAAGATTGATTTTTCAGATTCATTTGGTGAGGTGATATGGAAAATTCATGAAATTTCCTGCAGAAATTTCCTTTCCAAAAGCTATTTCTCGTTCTAATTCCCCTCCAAGTTCACTTGGAAAGCTAAAATCAGAATATGTTAGTCACTTGAACTCATTTTATCATATGACATCACAATGAAAAATTTTTCACCTCACATATACCCCCACCACATTTTGAAGTCGATAACCCCTCCTCCTCTCCCCACCACATTTTCAGTTCGATAATCCTTCCTTCTCCCCTCCAGTATCATGTTTGAGGGTGAATTTGGTTTCCAATAATCATATGAGTTCCTGTTAATTACATTTTTACCAATTTGAGGCTCCTCAATCTCTACTCAAATTTTGATAATCCGCCATTTTGAATCAATTTTGAATCAAATTCAAGAGGTCATATTCTGGTCACCAAATAACCCCAATCACAATATTTGACCTTTCTAGATTGATTTTGTGAGGAGATATGGAAGATTCAAGAAATTTCATGACTCAAAACTTCCTCAAAAAGCTGTTTTTTGTTCTAATTCCTTTCCAAATATCCCTAAGAAGCTGAAATTTGGATATGTTGGTGTCCATGACTCACTCCTTCATAGGAAATCAAAAACCAAAAACTTCAGCTACAAGCCCTTTCTTCAGTCCCTCTCAAAATTTGAGTGATCCGCCATTTCAAAGTGTACCGAAAAAACAAAAAGAACCTCATTTGCATTTTCAAGAAGAGTAATTTCACCAAGTTTTTAACGAATTTCACGAGTATCCTCCGGCCTCAGGCGTGGGAGAAAAATAATATGCCTAAAAGTTGGGCATTCGTCATATGATTACAAATGGTCTGATACCCAAAGATTTGAAGGCCCCATCCTCCCAGCCCATTCTTTCCAAATTAGGTAGACTGTAATAGCTATTGTTTTTAAGTTGAAAACTCTGCTGAAACGCGAAGATATGATATCCCCTCCTCCCCGACACCTCCTTATCGAATAAGATAGGCTGTTATAGCTATCATTCTAAATTAAAACTCACCTAAGGACATTTAACAAGGAAATACGAGAAAAAATTTTCTCTACCTCTCCTCAATAATTTGGTTCTAAAAAGCTGATGGGAAATATCGCAAAAATGAAAATTATAATTAAAATCGTATTTACCTTACGTAATGGGCTAGAGCTCAAGCATTCTTCATATCTTGACCATACAGCATGTTAAACAAAATTCAAGGGTCTGTATATTGGTCTATACCTTACCAAACCTATGAATACAAATTTTGAGCTTCCTGGAGAGATTATTTATTAAAAAAGAAAACATGGATGATAAATGTTCCTTGACTTGATTTCCCCTCCAAAAATCGTTTTCTCTCCTGACTCCTCTTCAGATTCATTTTGGAAACTAAAATTTGAATTGGTTGTAAGTGCTGCTTTCTGCTCTAATTTTCCTCTGTATTCATCTAGAAGGCTGGAATTTTGATGTGTTGGTATTTTTTGTTCACTCTATCATGTGGTACCGAAAATGAAAATTCTAAGGCTTTGGAAGTCTCGCCAGCCTTCCTCAAAATTCGAATGAACCGTCAACTTGGATGGAATCAAAAATTTAAATATTTTGAGGGATTTCACCATTTTCTCTTGGTCTGTGGAGTGAGTCTAAACAACAATGTGTGGAGAAAAAAGTTGAGCATTTGCCTACGACTACAAAATGCTCTGAAACTTGAACTCATCCTCTTTTCCTTCCCCAACCTTCCTTCCTAAATTAGATGTGCTAAACAGCATAGTTTTTATTAAAAATTCAACCAAAAAACCATCCAGTAAAGATTTTCATCGAGTGTTCCATCTGGAATATTCTTATTGAAAATTACTCGATTGAAATTCACCAACGATGAATACGAATCACCAAGAATCGGCGCCTAACACGATTTTCATTAAATGAAAACTTGTGACTTTGCCAAATACGTGTTAGGCGAGCGACGAATTTAAAGATGAGGATTTTTAGGTTAAAGCGTTAGGTATGTATACGAGTGTAACATATCTCATTTTCGACCAGTTTTTTGATACTGGACGTCGGTATCTAAATTTAGTCACTGCGTTTTTTATATTGCTGGACGAGTTTTCACGGATACGAGTTACCTTATCGGTAATCGATTGATGCGAGAGAAATTTCTGGAATAAATTCTCCGATGCGATGGAAAAAGTGCAGCTATTTCATTTCGACATTTTTATCCACAGCTGCGTGAATTTGTACGTACGTGTTCAGGAATACATGATGTACAGGAAATGCATAAGTTTAAAAATATGGTAATTTATTAATATTTTAAGGTTTAAAATTGCGAAAGAAATATTTAAAATATTTTCAAGGTGATTCGTATGTACGTATGTAGAGAGAATTGTTGAATATAAAAGAAAATAATTTTTTTGGTTAGAGTGAGAAAAATTTTAAACTAACGACTACGTGAAAGGTATTACCAACTCTAATTAGTGCCTTTTCGATTACGTTCGCGTATATGGAATAAGAAACCATGATTTCCGGCACCTTAACGTATTGAAGCATAAAACGAATGCTCTTTATCGATGGTTTTAAGTAAATGAGCTAACGTTTACTTTCTCTTACAAATCCATGGTACGATTGGCGGCGACGCAATTGTTACGAGCATTCGCATCTGTATATGCATTTTCCTTTTCGATCGTGTTCGCTATTATTGTCCTTTAATAGTTATTTAACAACCGTGATGCGGCTCACTAGCACGAAACTGAGATGTTGTCTTCCATTGTGAACTCGAGCGTCTGCTACATCATCTATTCGATATGAGCTTGTGTTTGCTTTGAACTAGTAACGGAAATAATTCGTAGGTCTTGAAAAGACCTATCGCGTGATTCAATTGTTACGTCATTAATAACAGTACTATATACCTTGATCATTGTAACCATTGTTGTTTATTTTAGATACGTAAATACACGCATACTATACCTGGTGTATGGTACTACGTATATTTATTTGTAAACTACGAACACCTAGGTTTATGGGCACGTGTATGGGGTTTATTGTTTTACCACCAAATCATTCGTAATGTTCTAGTATTTTTCCTTTGTTTTTAGGTCGAACTGAGTAACCTGAAAAATGCCTTTCAATCGTTGGTCAGGCAGAAAGATCGGATATTCTTGCAGAAACTTTGGTATGTGGTGTTGGAGCAATTTTTAATGAAATATGTATGGAGTGGCACTGGTATGGTTATTGTGTCGTTACCTATCTTAACCGGAGGCAAAGACTTATCTAAGAAGAACAGTGGTAATTTTTATTTTCTTCATCAACTTATTTTGAATTAAAACTTAGCTCTGGGTACAGTAAAGAAAAATGAGGCGAAATCGTTGTTAATTTTTTTTTTGAGGTGCTATACGATGAAACATTATATTTTATGTTATAATGAGGATTCGTGCAAATTTTGAAAAAAAAAAAAAAACATATTCTTCGAGGAAAGAAATATGAAGTTCCAAAGCTGATCATTACTGGAAAAATGGAGGGAAAATGTGGAATCGGTCGAAAACAACACTCATAGATGAGGAACCTTCGCCAGTAGACTGGGATCAGCAACGCAGAGACGATATCCCATTTAGCTGAGGCTGGAGACCTGTGTGAGAATTTCAAAGACGAGGGTGACAGCCTATATGTTTAGTAGCGTTTGGCACTCAAAGAAGAAGCAGAAGAATTTTCCCTTCATGAAGTTTAGAGAACTTGAGATTTTTTCTTGAATCAACTTGAATTCAACTGTCTCACACTTTCATAAATGAACTATAAAAATATTCATTATCATTTATCTTGTTCTTGTTCATCTTCATTCATTTCTAAATGATAAATGCTTTGTTGATGCAAATCAAAAAACAATTCTGCTAGAAATGCCAGAAAACTTACCTTTCCTTGAACTTTTGAATGTAATTATGTTTCAGCTTAGTGTAGTCTAGGTGTAGGGGATGTTCTTGAAATGTATTTTTGTTTTTATAAAATTGTCTCATAGGTAGTCTCACCTAGCATACGATAAAGATAGAGACAAACCTGAAGATGGCAGTGGCATCTGAAAAATAAATTGCAAAAATTGCCCAGGACTTTACATCGGACAAACAAAAAGAAACATAGAAACGAGGTACAAGGAACATCTATATTAAGCGAAGAAAAAGATCCAAAATAAATCAGCACTCTTCGATCACTGGATAGCCACGAACCATATTATAGACTCAGACAACTTAAATAATTTACTTAACACATACCTAAGCACCCTAGATGATATCCTAATTTCAATCATAGAATAACCCCTCTTCCCATTCTTCCCACCACATCCATCCACAATCACACCCTCTCTCCATCACACCACCACAACCTCTTCCCGACCATGCCCTTGCGCCTACTCTTTAGTTTACTGTTACTTGTATCATTAGCAAAATAAGCCTGAAGGAGGACACGTGGTGCCCAAAAGCGCTAGCAAAAAAAGCTGTTGGAGAAGTTGAGATTTTTCCCTTATATGAACCCATATGATTATTAGGGATAAGAATTATACTATTCGGGCCAGGCTCGGTTGTGGCGCGCTAGTGTCGTTTTACTTAAAAAGGCGAAACTGATCAAAATTCAGTATTTGTTTGAATAGAAGCGGTTTTGTTTTTTTAAATTTTCTGAGAAAACTACAGTGTTTGAAGAAAAATTTATCATACCTTAATTTTTAGATGATAAAATAACGTATTCAATGATATAAATATTGTTATGTTTTCATCACCAGTAACGATAAAAATTTGAAAAAATGAGTAATTACAGTGGTACATTACATACTCCATATAACAAATAACAATAATACATAAATATATGAATACTGAATAAAAAATCTTCGCATTGTGCTCCCCCCCCCCTTTCTGAAAACGTAATGGGGAGCTGGTGAAATGCGAGCCGCCCCAAGTGCGAATTGAGTGCTGAAACTTTGCATACAAATTGTGCTCACGTTGTGCTACGTTGTGCCGTCATTAGTTTACATCGTGCTCCCCCCTTCCTGAGAACGTAATGAGAGCTGGTGAAATGTGAGCCCCCCAAGTGAGAGTTGAAATTTTGTGTACAGGTTGTGCTCGGGTTGTGCCGCGTTGTGCCGTCAATTATTCGCATTGTGCTCCCCCCTTCCTGAGAACGTAATGGGGGGCTGGTGAAATGCGAGCCCCCCCAAGTGCGAATTGAGAGTTGAAATTTTGTGTACAGGTTGTGCTCGGGTTGTGCCGCGTTGTGCCGTCAATTAGTCGCATTGTGCTCCCCCCCTTTCTGAGAACGTAATGGGGGGCTGGTGAAATGCGAGCCCCCCCAAGTGCGAATTGAGAGTTGAAATTTTGTTAGTGCTCGGGTTGTGCCGGTTGTGCCGTCAATAATTCGCATTGTGCTCCCCCCCTTTCTGAAACGTAATGGGGAAGCTGGTGAAATGCGAGCCCCCCCAAGTGCGATTTGAGAGTTGAAATTTTGTGTACAGGTTGTGCTCGGGTTGTGCCGCGTTGTGCCATCAATTATTCACATTGTGCTCCCCCCCTTTCCGAGAACGTAACGGGGGAGCTGGTGAAATGTGAGTCCCCCCCAAGTGCGAATTGAGAGTTGAAAATTTGTGTACAGGTTGTGCTCGGGTTGTGCCGCGTTGTGCCGTCAATCATTCGCATTGTGCTCCCCCCCTTTCCGAGAACGTAACGGGGGCTGGTGAAATGCGAGCCCCCCCAAGTGCGAATTGAGAGTTGAAATTTTGTGTACAGGTTGTGCTCGGGTTGTGCCGCGTTGTGCCGTCACTAATTCATTGTGCTCCCCCCTTTCCGAGAACGTAACGGGGGGCTGGTGAAATGCGAGCCCCCCAAGTGCGAATTGAGAGTTGAAATTTTGTATACAGGTTGTGCTCGGGTTGTGCCGCGTTGTGCCGTCAATCATTCGCATTGTGCTCCCCCCCGCCCTTTCTGAGAACGTAATGGGGAGCTGGTGAAATGCGAGCCCCCAAGTGCGAATTGAGTGTGAAACTTTGCATACAAATTGTGCTCACGTTGTGCTACGTTGTGCCGTCATTATTTACATTGTGCTCCCCCCCTTCCTGAGAACGTAATGGGAGCTGGTGAAATGTGAGCCCCCAAGTGCGAATTGAGAGTTGAAATTTTGTGTACAGGTTGTGCTCGGGTTGTGCCGTTGTGCCGTCAATTAGTCACATTGTGCTCCCCCCCTTTCCGAGAACGTAATGGGGGGCTGGTGAAATGCGAGCCCCCCAAGTGCGAATTGAGAGTTGAAATTTTGTGTACAGGTTGTGCTCGGGTTGTGCCACGTTGTGCCGTCAATATTCGCATTGTGCTCCCCCCCTTTCTGAGAACGTAATGGGGAGCTGGTGAAATGCGAGCCCCCCAAGTGCGAATTGAGAGTTGAAATTTTGTACAGGTTGTGCTCGGGTTGTGCCGTCAATAATTCGCATTGTGCTCCCCCCCTTTCTGAGAACGTAATGGGGAGCTGGTGAAATGCGAGCCCCCCAAGTGCGAATTGAGAGTTGAAATTTTGTGTACAGGTTGTGCTCGGGTTGTGCCGCGTTGTGCCGTCAATTATTCGCATTGTGCTCCCCCCTTTCGAGAACGTAATGGGGAGCTGGTGAAATGCGAGCCCCCCAAGTGCGAATTGAGAGTTGAAATTTTGTGTACAGGTTGTGCTCGGGTTGTGCCACGTTGTGCCGTCAATTATTCGCATTGTGCTCCCCCCCTTCCGAGAATGTAATGGGGGAGCTGGTGAAATGTGAGCCCCCCCAAGTGCAAATTGAGAGTTGAAATTTCTTGTATAGGTTGTGCTCGGGTTGTGCCACGTTGTGCCGTCAGTAATTCGCATTGTGCTCCCCCCGCCCTTTCTGAGAATGTAATGGGGAGCTGGTGAAATGCGAGCCCCCCAAAGTGCGAATTGAGAGTTGAAATTTTGTGTACAGGTTGTGCTCGGGTTGTGCCGCGTTGTGCCGTCAATATTCACATTGTGCTCCCCCCTTTCCGAGAACGTAACGGGGGGGCTGGTGAAATGCGAGCCCCCCCAAGTGCGAATTGAGAGTTGAAATTTTGTGTATAGATTGTGCTCGGGTTGTGCCACGTTGTGCCGTCATTAGTTTACATTGTGCCACTACCCTAAGGGGTACAGAAGGGGTACTTCATTGGGGACCAGCTCCCGAAATGCGATTTAAGAGCTATAACTTTTGGAGTGAATTGTGCTAACGTTGTGCTGCCTTGTGCCGTCATTTTTTAGCAAACTACCGCCAAACCCCACCCCCTCTCATAAACATAACCACATATCATTTGTACATCAGCCCACCGCAATGCGATTCAAGACTTACAACTTTGTGAATGAATTGTGCTCACATTGTGCTGTGTTGTGCCGTGAATACTTACCTCCCTACACTTACTTTACCTGTAAGGTGTTTAAAGACTTCTATAAAGGGCCGCCCCTAAAAATGCAAGTTTGAATATTCAAACATGGTTGGTGCATTGTGCTCATATTGTGTTGCTTTGTACTGTTAGTATTTTACATTGTGCTATAATTCTAAGGTATTTATAGACCTCTATAAGGGGCCAGCCACCCAAATGAGGGTTGAAGAGTGCAAACATAGGTAGAGAATTGTGCTCACGTTGTGCTGCGTTGTGCTTATAGTATTTTACATTGTGCTGTAATTCGAAGGTATTTATAGACCTCTATAAGGGGCCAGCCCCCCAAATGAGGGTTGAAGAGTGCAAACATGGGTAGTAAATTGTGCTCACGTTGTGCTGCGTTGTCCTCATAGTATTTTACATTGTGCTACTATCCTAAGGTATTTTATAGACCTCTATTAAGGGGCCAGCCCCCACATACAAGTTTAATAGTTGATACTCGCGTAGTAAATTGTGCTCACGTTGTGCTGGGTTGTGCTCATAGTATTTTACATTGTGCTATAATTCTAAGGTATTTATAGACCTCTATAAGGGGCCAGCCCTCCAAATGCGGGTTGAAGAGTGCAAACATGGGTAGTAAATTGTGCTTGCGTTGTGCTCATAGTATTGTACATTGTGCTATATTTCTAAGGTATTTATACTGTGTTTACTTCTGTTCTAAAAGTTTCAAATTTTTCAATAATTATCATGAATCGTCACTTTTACAATGCTGTACACCAACACCAATTGTAATATTGGAAACAGCATTATGAGTGGAGTGACCTTACAGTAAGTAACTTTTATGTTATGCACCAAGTACTTACTAAAGTAATAATAAATACCTGCACGTAGACTGTACTTATTACTTGCCAACTTTAATTCTTTTAATTTTAATATCATGAAATGTTGAAGATTTCTTCATGTTGTTTAATTAAAAAAATAATTTTAAATTTGTAATTCTAATCCTTTTCTTTTACCGTGTATTAAAAGATTTTTAGCATTGAAAACACGTTGTTTGTGGTATACAAATTCCTGAAAACTAAATTCATATGCGGGGGATATTTGTTATGCTATTTATGTATAATGTGCCCGCAACTGATTTACTACACACCAGTGCAAAAACTCTAATTTATACCTATAATTCTAAAATAACGTAACTTGAAACTGTAGGCTGATTTATAATCTTCTCATTGGTTTTATAATATAATTTGATAAGAAAGTGGAATGAAAGACAATTCTATACACTTTTAATATTGATTTCAACATTATGTAAAACGACTTTTTTAACAGAATTTTGCGTCGATGTGTAAAGAATTAATTACATTTACGGTATAAAGGTCGATGGTGTGGCACAACATAAGGTACGTGGACAATGTTCGCAATCCTGATATACTCAACACATACGGAAGTGTTGCGACTACGTTAAAATGAAAATACTCAAAATTTTCCGCGGTAACATAGGGTTATGAAAATTGTATCTTAAAGAAAATTTCACAAGCTTTCTAATGATACATAAATGCATTAATTTTATGCAAATATTTTCAACATAAATGTGGTTTAAAGCCGAAAGATGCGTAGGACTCAAACTTTACATCTATATTGCTCAAAACTTTCTTTGGTAACTTTAGGTTTTGAAAACACGATCTTATAAAAAATATGATGAGCTTTACAATGGAATTAAAAAAATGAATTTTTGGAAATATTTCTTACATTCAGACCTTTTCAATGTAAAATAGCCATAATAATTAAAAAATTTAAAATATATGGGCATAATTATTTGAAATTTGTAAGGTTTAATTTTTAGCACAACGCAATCACAATTTACTACCCATGTTTGCACTCTTCAACCCGCATTTGGAGGGCTGGCCCCTTATAGAGGTCTATAAATACCTTAGAATTATAGCACAATGTAAAATACTATGAGCACAACCCAGCACAACGTGAGCCCAATTTACTACGCGAGTATCAACTATTAAACTTGTATGTGGGGGCTGGCCCCTTAATAGAGGTCTATAAAATACCTTAGGATAGTAGCACAATGTAAAATACTATGAGGACAACGCAGCACAACGTGAGCACAATTTACTACCCATGTTTGCACTCTTCAACCCTCATTTGGGGGGCTGGCCCCTTATAGAGGTCTATAAATACCTTCGAATTACAGCACAATGTAAAATACTATAAGCACAACGCAGCACAACGTGAGCACAATTCTCTACCTATGTTTGCACTCTTCAACCCTCATTTGGGTGGCTGGCCCCTTATAGAGGTCTATAAATACCTTAGAATTATAGCACAATATAAAATACTAACAGTACAAAGCAACACAATATGAGCACAATGCACCAACCATGTTTGAATATTCAAACTTGCATTTTTAGGGGGCGGCCCTTTATAGAAGTCTTTAAACACCTTACAGGTAAAGTAAGTGTAGGGAGGTAAGTATTCACGGCACAACACAGCACAATGTGAGCACAATTCATTCACAAAGTTGTAAGTCTTGAATCGCATTGCGGTGGGCTGATGTACAAATGATATGTGGTTATGTTTATGAGAGGGGGTGGGGTTTGGCGGTAGTTTGCTAAAAAATGACGGCACAAGGCAGCACAACGTTAGCACAATTCACTCCAAAAGTTATAGCTCTTAAATCGCATTTCGGGGAGCTGGTCCCCAATGAAGTACCCCTTCTGTACCTCTTAGGGTAGTGGCACAATGTAAACTAATGACGGCACAACGTGGCACAACCCGAGCACAACCTGTACACAAAATTTCAACTCTCAATTCGCACTTGGAGGGGCTCGCATTTCACCAGCCCCCCCGTTACGTTCTCGGAAAGGGGGGGAGCACAATGTGAATAATTGACGGCACAACGCGGCACAACCCGAGCACAACCTGTACACAAAATTTCAACTCTCAATTCGCACTTGGGGGGGGGACTCATTTCACCAGCTCCCCCATTACGTTCTCAGGAAGGGGGGGAGCACAATGTAAACTAATGAAGGCACAAGGTAGCACAACGTGAGCACAACTTGCATGCAAAGTTGCAGCACTCAATTCGCACTTGGGCCGGCTCGCATTTCACAAGCTCCCCATTACGTTCTCAGAAAAGGCGGGGGGGAGCACAATGCGAATTATTGACGGCACAACGCGGCACAACCCGAGCACAACCTATACAAAAAATTTCAACTCTCAATTCGCACTTTGGGGGGCTCGCATTTCACAGGCCCCCCGTTACGTTCTCGGAAAGGGGGGGAGCACAATGTGACTAATTGACGGCACAACGCGGCACAACCCGAGCACAACCTGTACACAAAATTTCAACTCTCAATTTGCACTTGGGGGGCTCACATTTCACCAGCTCCTCATTACGTTCTCAGGAAGGGGGGGAGCACAATGTAAACTAATGACGGCACAACGTAGCACAACCCGAGCACAATGTACAAAATTTCAACTCAATTCGCACTTGGGGGGCTCGCATTTCACCAGCCCCCCGTTACGTTCTCAGAAAGGGCGGGGGGGGAGCACAATGCGAATGATTGACGGCACAACGCGGCACAACCCGAGCACAACCTGTATACAAAATTTCAACTCTCAATTCGCACTTGGGGGGCTCACATTTCACCAGCTCCTCATTACGTTCTCAGGAAGGGGGGGAGCACAATGTAAACTAATGACGGCACAACGTAGCACAACGTGAGCACAATTTGTATGCAAAGTTTCAGCACTCAATTCGCACTTGGGGCGGCTCGCATTTCACCAGCTCCCCATTACGTTCTCAGAAAGGGCGGGGGGGAGCACAATGCGAATGATTGACGGCACAACGCGGCACAACCCGAGCACAACCTGTACACAAAATTTCAACTCTCAATTCGCACTTGGGGGGCTCGCATTTCACCAGCCCCCCATTACGTTCTCGGAAAGGGGGGGAGCACAATGTGAATTAGTGACGGCACAACGCGGCACAACCCGAGCACAACCTGTACACAAAATTTCAACTCTCAATTCGCACTTGGGGGGGCTCGCATTTCACCAGCCCCCCCGTTACGTTCTCGGAAAGGGGGGGAGCACAATGCGAATGATTGACGGCACAACGCGGCACAACCCGAGCACAACCTGTACACAAATTTTCAACTCTCAATTCGCACTTGGGGGGGCCGACGTAATGGACCTCCTAAGCCCCCTAGATGATATCCTAATTTCAATCATAAAATAACCCCTCTTCCCGTTCTTCCGACTACATCCATCCACAACCACACCCTCTCCCCATCACATTTCTACCCACCACAACCTCTTCCCGACGCACCTACTCTGTAGTTTATTGTTACTTGTATCATTAGCAAAATAAGCCTGAAGGAGGACACGTGGTGCCCAAATGCGCTAGCAAATAAAGCTGTTGGAGAAGTAGAGATTTTTCTCGTATATGAACCCATATGATTATTGGGGATAAGAATTATACTATTCGGGCCAGGCACGGGTGTGGCGCGCTAGTGTCGTTTTACTTGAAAAGGCGAAACTGATCAAAATTTAATATTTGTTTAAATAGAAGCGTTTTTGTTTTTTAAATTTTCTGAGAAAACTACAGTGTTTGAAGAAAAATTTATCATAACTTAATTTTTAAATGATAAAATAACCACAGTAGCACATTACCTACTCCATATAGCAAATAACGATAATACATGAATACTGAATAAAAAATGTTCATTCCATACCCCAACAGACTGATTACTGAATAAGTATCAAATGATAAGTGAATAGTTGACTTTAAATTATTAATACTACAATCATTTCTATTATTATCAGGAATAAAGATATGACAATGCTTATATCTTTTGAAGGAAATTTCATCTTCTAAAAAATAGTTATTATGAATTTTCCTCTGGATGTCCTTATTTTCTCGTAAAATTGGAAAAACGAAATTGTTTCCATTTAAATTCATGTTAAATTTTATTCATTTACTGGTAAAGTTTCTGTATTAAAATTGAAGAAAAACATAACTTTGAATGTTTAAAAATTCTTCAATTAAATAAAATGTCTGAAGTTAACATTATTGCTAACAGATGCTAAAAGTAACAGTAAGAAAAGATAGAGGGCGCTACTATGTTACATTAGTTACAATAACGGGAAATATTTTGAATAACAAATAGCCAATGAAAGGCCAAATACATCAGGTGACATCATTAGAACCAGTCAGGTTGACAGCATTGCCAACCTTAGGGCCAAAACGCAAAAAATAGCAAAACATTCACGTTTTCAGAGATTCGACTAAAATCCAATAGAGGCCGACTCTTTTAATGCCTGGACCGAATATGATGAATTCACCTTCATGCATGATGTTGTGGGAGGATAATCGACCTCAAATTGGTGGGAGGAGGAAATTTTTTATAGTGGTGTCATATGATAAAATAAGCGCAAGTGACTAACCTGTTCTGATTTTGGCTTCACAAGTGAATTTGGAGGAGAGGTACTGTGAGAAACAGCTTTTAGAGGGGAAATTGCTGTAGGATATTTCATTAATCTTCCATATCTCTTCACCAAATCGACCTAGAAAGGTCAAACTTTGTATGTATGTTTAGTTCATGGCCATAATATGGCATCTTCAATTTGGATCAAAATGGACTCAAAATGGTGAAATGTAAAAATTTGAGAATAATTTGAGGAGCCTCAAGTAGCTATAATTTTGAAAAATATGTGTTCATATGATTACTGTATGACAAAAAATACTACATTTTTTGTTCTAAATTCGACTTCTTAAGTGGTTTTAGAAGGATGGGATATGCCTTTTCAGATTTGGTATTGGCGCAATGTTATTTGAAAACCTAAACAAGCCTCAATTAGAAACTCTGCTCAAGTAATGTGGCGTGTATGCTTACTTTTTTTTAGTATAAGGAAAATCTAAAAGAAAAAAAATTATTTAACACTGAAACAAAAATTCAATAATTACAATTTAATAAGTTTTAAAATCCAGAATTGTCATCTTTAGGCGCCCATGGAAACCCGAAGTCAGGACAATCTGTCCCCTCTGGCCAGTGACCTAACGAGGTATTGTTCTCGGAGGGTGCGGGGGGACGGGGCCCTCAAGAATACTCTCAATTACGATATATTTGGAATTGACACGTGAAACCTAGTGTAGTGCGCGGAGTGAAGAGGGGTCAACTTGAAAACGGGGTAGAAAATGATTTTTGCATAGAATTTATTTGGGAGTGTTCTAGTATATTGAAAATGTCTTGAAAACGATGGCAGATACATCATTTTTCATCAGAACTGAACTTGAAGTAAATTAAATTATCTTTAAAAGCTGTTTTAACAAAAAATTACAGAAATGTTCCTATGTGAACGATTTTTTCTACCCTGTTTTCTAACTGCGTAACACTAGTGCTATCTAGGTACGTGTCGCATCCTAATTTTCGATACTCGAGTAAAACACTAAATTTTTTTGGATGAGAGGGATGGCTTATCTTGGCTTCCCTTCAATTACACCACTGCATCTACCCCTTCCTTCTCCTTGCCCTACTCCTCGTCCTTCTTGTAATGATACCAGGTTTATTCTATGATCTATTGAAAAACATCACGAATATTTAAATCCTACGATTCTCAAGTTATGAAGGATTCAAAGACGAGTGTTTTTTTTCTCTATACAAAAATTCATAGGATAATGAAACTTTCCATTAAACACGAACGCTACTCAAGTCAAATAAATATATTTTTTCAACGTGGACTATTCACTATGGTACGATCGAATGAAAGAGTTTAAACTTTTCGAAACTGGAATCCTACGTGGTCGAAATTTTCAACGGATTATACGCAACATTCTTGCGTGAACACTGGTTGACAAGTTGACCTAAGGTTTAAAACGACACGATTCAAGGAAATGAGAAAACACTAACGTAGAGCTATCGTGCGTGTTCCTCTACATAATGCGAGTACAAAAACTACTTTATATAAAATGTATAAACTTGAGCTCACTAAGCGACGTACAAGTTTTTACGAATTCGATGAAAAAATTATTATATTTACTCGACGATATTTTATTTATGCCATCGGATTAGATAAATAATAAATAATGTCGAATCGTTATGGAGTGGAAAAATTCTACGTTCCAAGAACAAACTAATATTCCGCACTGAGGTAGCCTTTGGCTACACCTGTCACGTCGGCTGCAAATCGTCGACTCATTTAAGGAACGTGCGCGTATATATGGCGAAAAAATATGCTGAACTTGCGCGTATTAATTAGATGATTCATCGAGCAACGCGAACGTCTATTTACGTGTAGAGTTGCGGTAATTAAAAAATCAACTTCATGAAGTATTATGGTACCGAAGCGGACCATCGTCAGACAAATATATCTTGCTGATTCAAGGTCATTGAAACTAATTTACCGTGGAGTAATTCTTCGTAGTAGTAGAATTTTGGCAGGTGAAAAAAAAAATTCGTACTTATCAGTACTTATAATTCGACCATTACCGTACGAGTAAACTACTATTCGTGTGTTAAATATGGGGAGGTAAAAAGCTCTACCATTAAAATAAGCCTGCGCGTCTCGAAAATGAAAAAGTAGTACGCTAGCAGCGATATAAAATAGAAAACAAGTTATGTAAGTGAGAAAAGGAAGTTGTGTAGCTTGAAATGCAGCCATACACATAACGTCAAATGTTAATGTACAGATTAGATGACGTAGTTCGCAGACGAATTACAGAGGTATACGGCAGAAGGCAGATGTACGTTAATGATAATGTTACATTCGTGATCGTCGTAAATTAAAGTGGTCGTAATTTTGATCGAGTATTTTCATCCGTCAAGTCAACCCAAATGGAAATTTCCATTCGCACGCGCGTCCAGTGCGTCGCTAATGCACGCGTCAATCGAGCTTAGAGAGGAGAGAGTTGAACTTGGAAATTTTACTGTTACAAGTTTTACAATATATCGTACACCTATGGTAAATGTGCTACGTGTAGCTTATTATCGTATTTATCGTAGTTATACGCTTGAAGTTCGATATAATTTGTTTGTTTACTCGAACGGAAGATACTCCAAAGGTTTTGGAATTTAGATAATTTTTTATATTTCCACATGTTTTGATTCACCGTATAATTTTACACTCGAGGAAGAAAAATTCCACCAGCGATTCGATACATCTAAATTACGAGCATTCACTCGTTTCGATCATACTCGAATATTTCACGAATACTTATTTACATACGAAAGTTGAACTGGTAAATTTATACTGTTCGTGGAAAAATTGTGAAATTAGGGAATGGCGTTACGCTCACGCGCACCGAACCTCGTCTCGTTATCAGTTCGCTGCTTCGAGTAACTTCGTCGTGCTGGCTTCGTGCATCTACGTGTGATGTTGATAAACAAAGAGTTATTCGTACTTGGATTATGAATCGAACTTCAAAGTTTCAATAGACTCTATTTGTACTGATTATATCATTCGGAAATTATCTATCATTTTATCGATAATAGTTTATTAGGACTTCTATTTCGGAATCAGCTCACCAATAAATCCGTAATTTCTCTACGATATCTCAAACTCTAATCATTATTTCAATATGATGTAGCGTATCAGTGAAATTGCTGCTTTGTTTTGTTTTAATTATATTAAAGTATAGTTGAACGGTTTGTCTCTGTTTCTATACAACTATTAGGTTCATGTCTAGATAGAGCTGTATCAACTCACACTCGCAGGCAAAAGAGGCACTACTTGGGCGATATTTTCTGCATATTTTGTATCGCTTGTATCCTAATAAACAGGAATATCGTTTACGAAAATATTAAATGAAGGGTAAAAATTTGAGATCCATTCGACACTTCTTTGAAAATTTAGTGCGCTGTAATGGCTTAGTTTTTTTCTATTAAAAACTCAGCTAAAGATTTTTTTACGTCATTTTTTTCCTTACAAATATCGGCGAGTTTTTAGAATTTTCCTCAGCTCAGCCTCAACGAAGTGCTGTGTTGATAGATCACTTTCAGTTTTAAAAAAGTTTATAAAATTATTTATCGAACTAGATAGTCGAGAAAAACTTGAATGCATCGCCATTTTGGCTATCAATTCAAATATTACATGTTTACTAGAATACAATGATATTAGTCCACTAGTCCTGTAGATATAGACTTTTCTATTTCTCTCTCCAACGCCCCTATAAATTCACTTGAAAAGCTAAAATAGGAATAGGTTGGTTACTTGGACTCATTTTATCATATGACATCACATTGAAAAATTGTTGAGCTCTCATGTTCTCCCAAATCCCCCCTTCTCCCCTCCCCCAACATCATATAAGGTGAATTTAGCATATAGTATACTTCTTATACCTAATGATCATATGAGTTCGTATTAATTGCATTTTTACTGATTTGAGGCTTCTCAAGCTTTACTCAAATTTTGATAATCCGCCATTTTGAATCCATTACAATCCAAATTCAAGATATCATATTCCGGTCACCAACTAACCCCACACCCAAAGTTTGACCTTTCTAGATTGATTTCTTGAGGAGATATAGAAGATTCAAAAAATTTCATGACTCAAAACTTCCTCAAAAAGCTGTTTTTTGCTCCAACTCCTTTCCAAATGAACCTAAGAAGCTGAAATTTGGATATGCTAGTGTCCGTTACTCACTCTTACATATGAGATCGAAAACGAAGAATTTGAGCGATTTGTTCATTCTCCAGCCCTCCTCATAATTTGAATGATCCTCCATTTTAAATTTTTTCGAAAAAACAAAAAAGTTCTTTTGACTCATTTCTAAGAACAATCTCTCACGGAATTTTGAGCGAATTTCATGAATATCCACTTGCGCTACTTGTGAGGGTAACATATATGTAGAATGTATGGTTCCTCTAACGACGTGCTATTAAAAGTTCCAATTTGAATTCCTCCCCAAGGACAGTTTTTTCGTTATATTTCCTTAAGGTCTGGTGGGTGAAAATAGCTCAGTACAGTTTTGTTTCTCATTAAATTTCCTACAACTTTTATATGAACTTTTTTTTTCTGCGACCTATAGATAGGGAGTTGTGGTATTTGAAATTTTTTCTTTATGGGCTCCATTGCAGTGGATTCAGCTGTGCTGCGAGTATGTGACATTATATATATATAGGCGAATGAAAAATATATATAGCATCTTCTGACTATATAAGAACACAATCATGATCCTATGTATTTATTTGCTGATTTTACTTACTCAGAGTACTGAAATCTCCTCTGAAATGAAATAGAGAAAAAAACATTTTTTTTTCATCTTCAGAAAATTACTAATTTTAGTCTTAAGAGAAGAGTACTTGAAGTTGGTGAGTTGGGGACTACAGAAGGGTTAGGTTAGGTTTTCGGTCACCGTAGTACATACCTATAATTTTTTAAATGAGCGAAAATGTAAAAATATTTCACTCGAATTGGTGTATGTGCTCTATTCTCGATTTCGTCGTTTGGTGTTAGTGTATTGTCTTCAAATATATTTGTACACTGTATCTAAGTGATTTTTGCATCCATTCACATCAAATTTTTTTTCAGGCTTGACTTAAAATTCCTGAATTTGAATGCGAAATTACTTTAATAAATGTCAAACAACTTCCATATTTTAATTTTCAGTTTTTATGGTCAACTTTTGACAAAGAAAAAGGTTTTTGATTTAGACGCAAAGTGTAGGTAGATAGCGATTACTTGGACATTGTACATATGGAGATTATAATATAGAATTAGAAATATTTTCATGTAATCAACTCATTCTCGATGTAACTGTATATGTGAATGAGTGGGTCGAGAGAACTGGTACCCACATGAAATTGGTATATGTACTCAGTTGGAAGGTGTTATACATAATTATGTTGTATATTAAACAATTTTACTTTCGTGAAAGTATTCATACTCAAGTAGGTATGTATTTGGAGGTGAAGGGAAGGGCCTGAGACTTCCCTAGAGTCATGATTGAATTAGTATATAGTCAAAAATCCTCATATAAGAATTTGTTATTCCTATGTATAATGTCACACAGCATATTTTAATCAGTGATAAAAAAAAAAACAGGAAAATCTTTCCAACTCCCCACCGATGGGTTGCAGCGAAAAAAAAATTCGTATAAAAGTTGTAGGAAATTTAGTGTAGAATAAAATTTCACTGAACTATTTTTGTCATATCGTTAAACCACGAGGAGATAATGCGAAAAAATCGTTTTTGAAGGTTCTAATTAAAACTTTTAGCATGTTGTTAGTAGAGCTAATCTCTATGTTATAATCACGAAAAAATTTTTTTTGTTATTTTTCCCCAAAACGATGCTCATATGATATGTCGATTTCTGTACACTGTAAGTTTTGAAAGTTGGTTATGACGTAATGCATGGAAAATAACCTCACAGAAGCCCTAAATGAAGATACCTAACACCTCAAACTTGAAATGTGTTCAATAAAGATGGAAACTCTCTAAGGGTTGAAATTTCGTCTCACACGTACTTCGTGGTGGCCTTGAGGACATCTACTAGATGAAGAGCATCTCAAGGATAAGAATTATGCTATGTGCCCTACTCCATCATTGATCCATGAGGCACCTCCACCTTTCAAAGATGTGAAATAAATGTAAAATGCAATCATTAGGGGACATGTGTCAAGAGTATAATCCTAAATGACATAGTACAATTTCCTTTCGTTTAGTTTCAAGTATGGTGCCCCCAAAAGAGATAAAATCCCTCCCATAATGTGTTTTGGCCTATATCTCAGTGAATATGCTACTTAAAGAAAAAATGATCATGAATGCAATTAATCTATTTTTAATTTTAAACAAAAAAAGTTCTTTTCATTTTTTGAAGAAAATGCTTCCCAAAGTCAAAAATCCGGATTCGTTCATTTTTCGAACTTGGCGATTCAAATTTATTCATGTAGATATGATTTTCGCATTTATCTCGGTGAATATGATGTTTAGGAGAAAAAAAGTTATATACAAAATGATGGTACTTTTCATCTGCTATAATAAAGGTCAAATACATTTTATGCCTAAGATACACTAGAAAGCGAGAAAGCAACCCTGACCTCTCCTTTAATGAGGGGTGAAGAAAAAAATATTTCAATTACGATAAAATTTTAATATGTTTTTGACTCTTGAGTTAGAAGCACTTATACCAAATTTTGACCTCACACCGACTATTTGAAGTGAAGTTAGGGGTTTCTAAAGTAATGACATTTTCTTTTAAATCGTTGATTTACTCCATTTTACCACACGAAAAGGGGTACGAGAAATCCAAAATAACACTCGAATGGTGCTGTTTGAGGTGCCTAGTCATACATAACTATTATTCGCTTTTTTAAAGTGCATAAAATTTGGTACCATTAAAAAAAAACAAGTGCTAGAGCCTTTTAGGATACCTCGTTTTTCTCAGGCTCTTATTGTTTACCTGAAGAGAAATTTTCCATATTCATTTTCATCTCATTATAAGATTGAACTTTTATACTGAAAATTTTAGATGGTATAAGAAATCCAATTCTACACCACCAACCCCCCCCCCAAATAGGTTTAAAAATATGTGCTCTTCTTTCGAATCGAATGAAAACAATAAGCTACAAACTGTCAGACTCCATGTTTAACTTGCAAACGTCATGCACTTTGGCCATTTATACATCACTATACCTGTCAGAACTCTTCAAAAAAAGGAAAAAATAGTTGCCTTTTTTTTATGGAAATGGTACGTGTTTCTCGTTTCATTTGTAAATTTTAGGAACCCTTTACGCAAAAATGAATGCAGTAATTCTTGTAAAAACTTTTATGAGCTTATTTTCCGATAATCATTCTTAAACCATTTAATTAAGAGCTGAGTGAGTGAATGATGGGCAAAAAAATGGTATTTTTTAACTTCGATTATGAATTTGAAGAGAATGGAATTGAAATGATTCATGACTAATTGACTAATTCTAGTTTCATATGAAATATCGCGATTTCAAGACCTTTATTCTTCGCATTAATAATATTATTAGAAAGTTGAATGAAATTTAGTGTATCCAGCATGTTGAAAATATCGAAAATCGAACAACGAACAATAACTTCAACACTTAGGATCAAAGAAATGCATGTATCTCGATGTTTTTGAACACACAATAAGCAGCTATACTCTTCGTGTTGAGATATTCGTTGTTAGATTAAAACAGTACACATTAAGGATATGCTCGCTGTTGTATATTTTATTACCCAAGTTTAATTTGACGCAAACGAAGCAACGACGATTAATTACGTAAGAACCCGAGCTCTGGTTCGAGTAACTGGAATTGAATTCGCAACCTACGCGGAATTACGAATGGTTCCTTTGAAGCGGTTTCTAAAAAAACTTCGCATTTGTAATTACATCAGAGCGGAGAGGGAATACAAGCAATAGCGTTGTAAAATTAATATCTATTTAGCATACATATGTGTAACGAAATACTCTAAAGGTGCGACCTTCGCACATACACCTATAAAACCGGTCGAGGTAGCAATTTTTATCAGTTTTTATCAAAGCCCGTGGATTTTTTTTCACCATCGCATCACATCCGCGAGAAGATGATCCAGAATGTAGCTCGTTTCACGTGTAAAAATAAACGCATAATTGTATTGTAAAATACGCTGGTTTGAAATCACCGCATATGGTGGTTACGTTGCAGGCGAAATTGTCGTACTATAATTCGGATAAGTGAAGGTCTTCAACGTTTTCGCCTTGTTTTATAGTTGTACTTAACGACGAGTTAATTATATTAACTGCGTACAGGCTCGTCTCGAGCCAGCAAATAGTATTTTTTCCAGTGTTTTAATACGCCATTAAATCATACAGGTGGTCAAAATGAGGATATTAGCATCAGCGAGAGAACGCAGTACTTCACGACGGCTAGAAATTTACTGATATCTGGTGGAGATGCTGTGGAAAGGCTAATGTCTTCGTACAAGGTACGTCCATGTTACCATTATTGTCTAGCGAAGAAACCAGAGAATACGAAATTTCGCTGGTGGAACGTGGTTTTGCGGTTTACACATCTTTAGTGAAATCGAGTTCGGTGGCGAACCGAAACGGTTTCCTTTTACATCATCTTATCTGTTTTTAAATAAATAATAGAAGTAAATATTATAATGTTCTTAAGACTTAAGGGGAACATGGGAGGGTGTTGTTAACCTCTGCACAAGTGTACATTCACACTTTACTACCAAGATTAGAAACTCTAACTCATCTCTTCCAAAAACACATGATAAGAAGAATTTGAGATATGTTATAGTTCCTTTCTCTAGAAATCATATTAAGTGTACTCTGCAAAAAAGTTCAAAGTGTTGAGAAGAAATCATGCCTCTCTTTTTGAAGCACTCGAAAATTTCATGGTTTTTTGCAGTGCTCTTCGTCATAATTTTGAAACATATGGTTCTGTCCTTTTATTCTTCGATTTATTTCAAACCTCTTCAAACAACCCATCGAACAGTAATACCCTTCAAATTTTAAGAAAACAAAAAAATTAAACTTTTAAAAAATTTTTAAAAAAATAGGTAATGCGATTTTTAGCAAAGTTTTCAACTTGAAAACGATAGCTATTACAGCGTACCTGATTTGGAATTGGGGGGTCGGGGTGAGTGCGGTTTTCAAATATTTGCGTGTTAGACCATTTGTAATCATCTGGCAAATGTCCAACTTTTTTGTAATGTGACATTCTATAAGAGAAAGGTCAACATTGTCACAAAAATCATTATCGAGATATTACCATTTTTTGAGACTAGGTGAAATTACCTTTCAAATGAGCTATTGGAAACCTTTTTTTATAAAAAATGACGGTTTTACAAGAATTTGAAATTTGATGTTAGAAAAATGTAGTTTCGAGAAAAACGTGTTTAATGTTTTTGAATGAAAATTTTCCTTGAAAAACATACTTATGTGTTGTAAAAATTCAAATTTTTCTCAGTTTTATAGAAAATTTGCCTTAGAATCCGGTAAAGTAGGTTTAGGAACCGTATGAGGCTTCCAAGTGTTCCTGTAAAGTAGGTTTAGGAACGTATGACGCTTCCAAGTGTTCCTAAGTAACCCACACATAACTGAATTCAACCCAAATTAAAATGTACAATTTTTTTTTCACAAAAAATTTTTATTTCGGTTTTGAAAACTGTTCAAGGGCATATTTATACAGTTTAAAACATATATCACGAGATTCTGATCATCTCCAGGGAAAGTAGAAGAATTATTTATTTGACGGCGGGTATTCTTGAAATTATCTCAAAATTTGGTGAGAGGTTCTTCTTAGAAATGGGACAAAAGAGCTTTTTTGTTTCTTCGAAAAAATTCAAAATGGCGAATCACTCAAATTTTGAGGAGGGCTGGAGAATGGGCAAATGGTTCAAATTTTTCGTTTTTGATCTCATATGTAAAAGTGAGTCACGGACACTCACGTATCCAAATTTCAGCTTCCTAGTTGTATTTGGAAAGGAGTTAGAGCCAAAAACACCTTTTTGAGGAAGTTTTGAGTCATTATATTTTTTGAATCTCGCATATCTCCTCATCAAATCATTTTAGAAAGGTCAAACTTTGTATGTGAAGTTGGTTGGTAACTAGAATATGACATCTTGAATTTGGATCGTAATGGATTCAAAATGGCGGATTATCAAAATTTGAGTAGAGCTTGAGTAGCTTCAAGCAGTAAAAATGTAATCAATATGAACTCATACGATTATTGGGGGTAAAAAGGATAGTATATCTCAAATTCACTCTCACACACAATATTAGAGGAGAGGAGGAGTGGTTATTGACTTCAAAATGTGGTGGGGGTACATGAGAGGTCGAAAATTTTTTATTGCGAAGTCATATAATAAAATGAGCTCGTGTGACCAATCTTCCTTGATTACAGCTACCCAAATGCACTTGGAGGGGAGTTGAAGTGAAAAATGGCTTTTGGAGGGGAAATTGCTGCAGGAAATTTCATGAATCTGCTTTATCTCATCACCAAATGGACCTAGAAAGGTCAGATTTCGTATGTAGCGTTAGTTGATGAGCAGAATATCATCTCTTCAATTTGGATCAAAATGGATCCAAAATGTTGGATCTCAACAATTTGAAAATAAGTTTGAGGAGTCTCGAGTTGTTATAATTTGAAAAATACATATGTGTTCATGTGATTATATCTAGGCTATTTGAGATTCGTTAAGGGTTCTTCATTCATTTTGATTCCAGTTCGAGAGATCATATTGTTGTCCTTAACTAATATTACGCTCGAAATATGAGCTTTCGTGGTAAATTTGGGAAGGAGGTATAAAGGATTCATGAAATTTCTTTATTTCATCTTCCCTTCCCCTTCAAAAGCTGTTTTTCGCTTAAACTTTTCTTCAGCTGCACTTAGTAATTCAAAATTTGTATATTGTAGTGATTTGAACTCGCCACATGATATTAAATAATAATATAAAAATATCTACTTTTTATTCACCCCCACTCCCCGCACCCACCAACATAATTTTTAAGACTATAACGCTTTCTTATCCTCTGCAGTATGATCTGGGCAGATGAATTTAGGATACGTCCTATTTCTTAGCTCCTGTATTCATGAGTTCATATTCATCAAAGTTGAGTAATTTGAGGCTTCTTAAGCTGGCCTCAAATTACCCTCATTTTACCAATTTGTATCATTTTTGAAACAGATTCAAGAAGACATATTGTGGCCCACAGTTAACCGTAAATAAAAATTTCGAGTTTCTAGATGGATTCGGCGAAGAAATATGCCAGATTCAAAAAAATTCACAATTCTTAATTCTCCTTCAGATTCATTTACGAGGCTAAAATTTGGATATGTAGGTTTTCTCGACTTACTCTGTCATATGATACCATTATCAAAAATTTTGACGCTTTTGAAATCGCTTCAGGCCGCTTTAAAATTTGAGTAAATCGCAATTTTGAGCCGAATGGAAAATCTGAAAAAGTGATTTCCTCATATTGTGATTAGTTGCATAAAAATTTGAACATTTATCAATCAGTCACAATGCTTTGAAACGTATGAATAGTATGTTCATCCTTTCTCACCTCACCTTCGCATATCAGCTGTACTGTAATAGCTATCATTTTCATTGAAAACTCATCTAAAAAATGAAAGAAAAATTTTATCTCTTCCGAATCCTTTTAAGCGATACGTTCGTACGAATTTGCTCGAGTTTGCAACGTAAATAAGATTTATTTGATATTCGAGGAATTCCCCGTTTAATTACTGGAAAAAAAGCGTTTTCTAGAATCGAAAAAGTTGACCGTGAAAACGCACGGTTGAATTCCAACGACGTTTACGCTTCGGAATAGGTCCTTGTAAATACGTATTGAAAAAGACAACGAAAGAGTGAGAAATTACGTATATCCGGTTCATACGTCGAGTATCGTATAATAATTGCGTTACAATGTTACTAATTAAATTAATTGTTTAAGAAGAAAAAGTTGAAGAAAAAATGCAGCAATGACGAATTGAAATTTTATTCGCAGGAAATCGTCGAATTGGCCGGCTACACGTATCGGGTGAGTTTGATGTTCGACGTATTCGACGACGTCAGCAAAGGTAAATATATCCGAAAGGGTATCGTAGCTGCAACCAAACAACGTCTGTCTTGTCCATTGCGTTTCAACGGTGACGGCCAGATGATAGCGTTGGGTAAGTTTTATTAAATTATCAGCGAGTCGGTTGGACGAACACGAGTATAACGCGTATTGCGGCGAGATAACCGGCATCGTCGGCGTATTACGTGCCGCGTGCCGATGGTGTAACGAATATTATAATAAAGGAAACACAACAATCCATTTAAACCCGGTTGAAGATTAGAATGGAAGAATAATGGTGTTAGCGATTAGAATACGAGTACAAACAAACGTTAAAAAATTAACGTTAATATACTTAACATGTTTATTTGGATTTGGTGTGAGTCACGATGCCTTTTAGGTGTTCTTGTGGACATAGTGGTCTCGCGAGTATAGTATGGATATTGATGAACGCTCGTGTATACTTATTTATTTTTTACGGTTGTCGTACAGCTGTAACGCATCGTAACCTTGATACCGATAGTTGAATGTTTACAGTGAGTGGTTGTCTGTAGAATGATCTCGATTGTATTTGAGTTTACTTAAGTTATGTAATAAGGTCATCGTGCACCGTCTATTGTAGGAAGAAAGTATACGCGAATTTTAATTCTATTTTTTGCTCTCCCAAGGTATCATAGAAAACAGCAAAGATGGTAGCATAAGCCTGAAAGATGTTCCGATAGTTACGCCCAACGGCGACGTTGTAGTTCCTAGCCTTACTTTAACTATCACACCTGGAAATCATCTGCTCATCACTGGACCAAACGGATGCGGTAAATCGTCGCTTTTCCGAATTCTCAGCGGACTCTGGCCAGTCTATTTAGGCAAACTAGTCAAACCACCGGACTGCAGTATGTTCTACATACCGCAAAGGTACGAATGAAATCACTTTTATGAATAGATTACATAAATAGTGTAAATAACAGCCAGTTTTGAGCCCCTTACTTTGGAACCATATGATACAGATTAGTAATTCTTTCCTCAACATCTTTAGTATTTATGAACCTACAATAATAGCGTCGTATGAACGCAGGAAAAAAATCATGGCAATAACACTAAGTACAAAAATCATTTCAATATGATTCGGTTCACAAAAAAGTTGTACCGAAGGTAGATTGATACAATGACAGCAAAGATTCTCAATTCCCCTTTTCTCAAAATGTTGAAATAATAACTGCTTTTGTAAAATTTAAAGAACAGTCAAATAAATAGCTGACTGAAAAGACATTTTACCTATTATAGCAGTATATAGATCCATAGATCATTAGTTGTTTAATTCAATTCCATTTTACAATTTTTTTTTTGTATTACTGTTTTTAGTATTATCATAGATTAAGCATACATAGATAGCCCACCATCATATAAAAATTATCGCTCATAAAAAATCCAAAACTCGGAGCAAAAGTAGTTTTACCGTTTCATCATAGATAGCGTTTACTAGAACTGGAAACTAGAAAGAAGTGGAGATAGCGTTGGTCATGCCTCCTACTAACTATATGTATGGTTGCATGGAGTCGCGGGGAGAGAAGGAATATGTTGAAGCGCTATCTTTGAAGCAGCTCCATTAACATAGCACTTCGACTCCTTTTCCGCAGAATTAAATTATGCGCGATAAATTTTTGCATAGCGTTGAACTGTCTGTGAATATGCTATTATTTATTCCTTTATCATAGACCATTATGTTTGACTTAAGGTATTTTATCAACTTATACAGTAAATGGTAAGAAGAAATACCCCAAATAAGATACGTTGATCCTTATTTCGGATGGAAATCCTTACTTTGTTTGAGGGAGTGTCAAGTTGCAATTTAAAATCATTACCTGACTGAGCTCTTGTAACCAAAGAAAATTTTCGATTTTGGGTGCACTAAATCAAAAAAACCAATATAACCTTTTTTATTGAAAATTGAAAAATAATTAATTTTGCATATGACACTTTTTCGCGTAAATACCGTATTTACCCGGAAAAATACAAAAACGTTTATAAGATCTTGGTTGATGATTGATTTAGCCTATGAGGGATAAATAGGGAACATTTTTTGGCATTCCAATGCATTGTACACAAAAAATGGATTGAACCTTTTTTGTAGAAAATTAGGAGTACAATAATTTCACCTATAACCATTTTTCTCGTAAATGTCATAAATACCGAGATAAATGAGAAAAACTTGGCGAGATAAGCGTGTTAAAACTACGTCTTCCATAAATAAGTTGACAGTGGCTTTTTTGACCTTGAGAAGCATTTTACTCGAAAGATGAATATAACGTTTTTTATTGAAAATTGAAAAATAATCAGTTTTGCATATGACAGTTTTTCCCGTAAATACCGTATTTTCCGAGAAAAATGCAAAACTGTTAGTAAGAATTGTGTTAATATTTGATATAGCATAATGGAAGATAAATGGGGAACATTTTTTGACATTTTATTGCATTCTACACAAAAAATGGATTAAATCTTTTTTGCAGGAAATTAGAAGACGAATAATTTTACCCATGAGCATTTTTCTTGTAAACGTCATAAGTAGAGAGATAAATGGGAAAAATGTCCCGAAATAAACGTGTTGAAACTACATATTTCAAAAAAAAGTTGACAGGGGCTTTTTTGACCTTGGGAAGCATTTTACTCGAAAAATGAATATAACCTTTTTTATTGAAAATTGATGAATAATCAACTTTACATATGACTTTTTCCCCGTAAATACCGTATTTACCGAGGAAAATGCAAAACCGTTAGTAAGAACTGCGTTAATACTTAATATAGCATTTGAAAAATATGTGGAGAACATTTTTGGGCATTTCAGTGCATCGTATACAAAAAATTGATTGAACTTTTTTTGTGGGAAATTAAAAGACGAATAATTTTACCCATAAGCATTTCTCTCGTAAACCTCATAAATACCGAGATAAATGGGGAAAACTTAACGAAATAAATGTTTTGAAATTACATACATTCAAAAATAAGTCATTAGTGGCTTTTCTTACCTTGCGAAGTATTTTATTGCAGAAATGTATATAACATTTTTCTTCGGAAAATAAAAATTGATTAATTCTCTTCTTATTGATTTTTTTTGTACCTGCCTTACTAACTGAGATAAATGCCAAAAAAGGGTCATACCGAAATTCGCCAATCAGGATACTTATATAGGATGATACTTTGTATGATTTTCTCAAAAACTAAATTTTTTCGTTAATTTATGATGATCAATGACGTTTTTTACACTTTTCATGGGAGCTGGTACCTCATGAACTGAGAGTTGAGTTGGGGACATTGCATAATATTCCTCTTCGATAACGAATCCTTCTCGACATTGAATCATCGTTTCGACCATATGATCTAAATAATTCGCCACACCAATTTCCGACAGAGGGGAGGGAGGGGTATAGACAAAAAATTACGAAAATCTCGAAAAAAATCATCTCATTGCACAAATTAAAGAGAAATACAATGTGCTTATCAGAAAACGTTCTACAACTTAAAGAGACCCTGAAAACAATTCGTCTAGGTTGAAGGGGGAGGGGAGAGGTATTTTTAAAAATAAATAAATATCAGATTTGGTAGCTAAAACTTGCTAGAACTTTTATTCTGACGAAATTTAATGCATTTAACCTATTTATGATCGATTTTTGAAATTGACACCTTGTGTAGGTATTTTAATGGAGACGAGACGGGGGTGGAATAAAAAGCTTCAACTCAGAGGATATCAAATTTGACAGTTGAAAATTGCTGAACCATTTACCTTTTATTCTGATGATACTTGAATGAACATTGAACACGTTGTGTGGTTATTTTGATAAATTATCCGATAAAATACACGTATAGGATGGTAATCCCAAAACCGATCGAAAATAGGTTTCATGAATTGAATATCGTCAGAGTAAAGGCTCTAGCAACTTTTATCAGCAAAATTTAAAATTTTATCTATATTTGGATTTTAGGATAAAAAAAAGACTTTTCATCATTTTGAAAAATCAACAGTCCCCTAATTCCCCAAAATGAATCGATTATCGGAATAATTCTTCTTTCACGATGCCTTCCATCATATTAAATAATTTTAGGTTATTAAAAAAAAAATTAATTTTTCAACAGCGGTTCCAAAAATATTTTCAGGTTGTAACTTTAACCACCCTTCTCACCATTTATGAGGGTTCATTCTTTATTAGGACATCATGTACCATTCTGAGTCATACAATTCGAGTAAATTGGCCCACAAAGTAGTCTTACTTGTTCATAAGGCAATTCAACAATTCACAAATATATTTACTTCTAAATGATTTTCGCCAAGGTCTTCGATGATGGATTCAATGATTGATAGATTTTCGTTAATTTATAGAAACGCGCTGTTTTACGATCGCTTTCGGCGTTCGGTGTACTTGCGCTTTTATGCGTGAAGTAATAAACATGACTATTAGAATGGTAATTGCGTAAAACGTACAAATGCTTCGATGATTTTTATGTCATCGGGGAAATCCCCTCTTAGGTATAATTAGATGGAAAAATTCCATCTCTCGAACTATTCGTCAAGTGAATATTTCCTACGTTTGCATTTACTTTCCACTTTCTAAAAATCTGTCATCCAGTAAGCAAAATTATCACTTGTGCAGAAAGACGGAGCATAACATCAGATCAAAAATCCTTGAAGTTTAATTTATGGTCTCGAGGAAATATTCATTGAACGAATAACAGGTTGGAAGTACCAAGAACAAAGTATCGGTGTATTTAATAAAACGCAACTGATGCGTATCCGCCAATTAACGACTTTTTATTGCACTTTAATAGGAATCTATGAAATGCACGTCCCTATGCTTTTTATTGATGTACCCAACGATAGCAGTCACGGATGTTCGGACGATAAGGCAAAATATTTTGTTACAGAAGGATAAAAACACGTATTACATAATCCTCCATACCTACCAGACCTGTTAGCCGAAAATCACGCTTATTAGCGTAATCATATTTTCCAAAGTCTAGTTGAAAATTTCGCAAAACCTAACGGTTCATCTTTACTTCCTGCCATCAGCAGAGAAGGTCGTTAAACCTGTAATTCACCAATGTTGAAGTGCTCCGATTAACAGTTTTATTTTCTTTGACCTAGTGAAAAGGCGAAAGTATATAAGATGCGCGGATAGGATGTACGGTAACGTGTTGTATATTATTTCACGTATTAAACTGGTTTTTCAGGCCGTATATGTCGCTGGGCAGTTTAAGAGAACAAGTCATTTATCCAGATACGTTATCGAAGATGCAAAAAAAAGGTATAACGGATCGAGACTTAGAAAAATGTTTAGAAATGGTACGACTATCTTACCTAATCGTCAGAGAAGGCGGTTGGGACGCTGCTGCCGATTGGAAAGATATATTATCCGGAGGAGAGAAACAAAGAATGGCTATAGCCAGGTTGTTTTATCATAAGTGAGTACGATTACGTTGATTTTCGCGTACTTCATTATTTATGTAAGATATCGAAGCTTTCAAAATCGATCGTAAATCCGTATCGATTTTTCAAACAGTCGATGACTCGGTGAGGTTCAACGTGGTACCAATTATAACTCGATATTGCGAATGAAACGAGTTCTACTCGCTTTTCTTACGTCGTGATCGCCAAGTCGTAAATTTCGTTGATATTAATGTACCGAAGATTTTAACGTGATTTATGGATGATCGCTAGTCTTCGGTGTATAACCGCGAACGAATTCGCAGAAAATTTCACTCGTTAGAAATCCCACCGAAAATATATCAATCGTGTTATTACATAATTTATGTGTAATTTTAGGCCTTCGTTCGCATTACTCGATGAATGCACCAGCGCTGTAAGTATGGATGTTGAAAGCAACATGTATCAGGCTGCAAAAGACGCTGGTATTACTTTACTGACGATCACGCATCGACCTTCATTATGGTAAGATTTTTTTTCTTCACTTAGAACATAGAAGACGACAAATTGCTATCGCAAAGATGATTTAAATTACATGGCGGTATTCTATCGAGACGAGTTATGAATATTCATTGCTAATTACACCTTTTGAAAAAATGAATAGATTTTTTGTTTGCGTATTTGTTTGAGAAATTGCATACTTTTAATGTTGTAGGAGATTTTAGTTGTTCGCATTCTAGGTTATTAATCTGTTTTAACGGTTTATACGTTTATTTGAATTTTTTTCGTTGAATATAAAAAATTGTTTGATTATATTTATTTGTTTACTTGTTTATTTATTTATTTATTTATTTACTGATTCATTTATTTATTTATTTACCTATTTTAAGTATTTACTTATTTTGCATTGTGTTTATTTTTGTATTTGCTCATTTTTTAATGGAAAATATTATTTAATTTAATAAGTACCTATAAAGGATGGTTCACCTCTATATGAGCTCCTTCATTCATACAGGTAGTAGTGGGCAATGAAAAGTGAAATTTCACTTTTCACTCCATAAAAAGATGAAATGAAAAATTTTGTATGCAAAAAGATCAGAACAGTCATGTATTTTTTTTTTGGTAATTACAGTAGGGTATTTGAGAGTACTCTTCGAAGAAAAAATTATTGAAATTATTTTTAGATTGCAAAATGATTTTTAAAACAATTTTTTATCAGTTTACAAAATAAAGTCAGTAAATAATTATGTAGTAAGATATGAAAACATTGAAAAAATTATGAAAAGTGAAAAAAAAAAATTTATTCTGAAACGCTTGTAAAAATTTGTAATAAAAAAAAAAAAAAAAAAAAAAAATTAAAAATAAATGTGTTCCATTTTGAAGAACTGATGGAAGGTTAAAACTTTATAAGAGCCAGATTTACTCATTTTTATATTAGCTTAGGCATTCCAATATTGTTCTGGCGTGTCTTGTACCCTTCCTCCCACCGATTGGAAATCGCCACTAATTGAATCTGGCTAAGCTGTGCTGGGCGCTTTATCGTTTTATCACCTATTAACCCTTAACTGGCACAGATGGGCGAATTTTACTCATCGGTAATGCACGTCGCTGCACTCCGGCGTAACCGGTTGCTCATCCCTGTGCACCCTTTATAGTTGAACGTTGCCGCAATTCCTTCAGTTTGGGCATCTGTGTTGGTTGCATATATCAATTTTTGAAGGGTCAGATTTATTTCTGAATTTTTATGTAAATTATCTATTGCATTTTTCAGGTCGCCAAAATTGAAAATAAAACCATGCTATGTTGTAGTTCGAACGATTTGCAAGAAAAAAACATAGGAGGACAAATTGCCTATCTTCAATATTGAAGGAGCTATAAATTTTCAAAAATTGTTCTAATTTATGCTATGTATGCTGCCCCTTCAATTTTGATATTATGCAATTGTTTTCGCAATGAAATTCTGCATTTCAGCGAGCACAATAACATATTACATTTCAATTTCTTGGGTGACTCGGCACAATTTTTATTTTCTAATTTAAATTACTTTTATGTGTGCCATCAGAGGGTTAAAGCACATTTATGATTAAATTTTCTTCAGATTTTTGTGTGGTTAATGCCCTACTCCTTGAAAGACATTTTCAACGAAGAGTCACTCAAAGAACACTTCTCACAATTTCATTTCGCTTTCACAAAATTGCTTTTCAGTTTTTCATGAAATAATGTGCCCATCGCTGCATGCAAAGCGTTATCATGTGACATAGTTTGCCTATCCTACTTGTTGAAGGGATTGGGATTGCATAAGTTCCTGAAAAGACTGTCAGAGGAGAAAGGAGGGGAGAGGAGTATGTAGCTAGACGTGCAAAACATGATGGAAAACATTAATAAATTTTTCATTTTTTTTACATATAAGTAACTTGGAAAGATTCCCAATGGAGGGTATATTTTAATAATTATTATGGAACTTATAGATCACCACAGCCCCGCTACAACCTTCACTACGTAATCTGAGTGAATAGGGAAGGAAAGTCCTTTCGTCAGAGATCACCTGACTTCACTAACACAAACACAACTCATGATATGATTATATGCTGATAACGACAAAAGATGGATAAAGTGTCCCCTTATGTTTTTAAGTCTCTATTTTGTTCGTGATCATAATTATGATATGTTTGTTTAGTGAAATGCGCTGACGTCAAAATTTTATTATTTTTTTTTTGTCGGAAATCAGTAGGTAGATGCTATTTTGAGAACCAATAAAAATTGAAAATCATGATGAAATCAGGCATATTTTATATATAATGGTAATTAATTAAAGTATTGAATTTAATGCAAAAATACACGAATAAGAATTTTCCACGTGTATACTGGAGATAGTTATATTTGTATTGAACCTTAATGTTGAAAAAACAATTATATAATTTTCCGAAGTTCAGAAGACAAAATATGACCTTTGGATGCAAGAAATTTTTCCAATTGTCCATATACATTTTTTTTTTTGATTTTTTGAAATTTATAAAATTTTCAAAATTCACCCAGTTATTGAGGATATAAATATTAATCTAGGAGATTGAAATTTTTTGGCTTATTTTTGATGGAACCATTTTACAAACCAAATCGATCGATTTTTGAGAAAAAAAATATCCTTCCACCTTAGTAAATATAAAATACTCGTCGAGAATGCTTTGAATGCTGAAACATTTAAAAAAAATATCGAAATATTGTCACGTTGAATTCAACTACTTCCGCTCTCCTATCAAACCACACCAGTAACAAAAATTTTTTTTTAATATTGCATTTCACGTTCTGCATTTGGCATTAACAGCATATTTTTATCTGCTTTGAATGATGAAACGAAAATTCTCAAATTAATTGTCACACAGACAAAACAAATATATTTTCTCGTCCTTTCAGTGAGCAAAGTAGACAAATTATTATACATGAGTGTTCCTCATATTGAGAAGAAACATCCTGATGGGGAACGGATTGTGTTTTTTTGATGTGTGAGGTTCATTTTTTTTTTACATTATGCTTTCAATTTTTCAGGAAATTCCACACTGAAATTTTAAAATTCGATGGAGAAGGCGGATGGACACTTATGCCATTAAATGAACCATCGGCTACAATAACGGAAGTAAGTAATGTCGAATGACTAAGTATATCGAAAAAAAAAGAATTTATATTAAATTTGAAATTTTCTAGATCGCTGACGTTGACGCGAAAACAGAAAAATCAACCATGAAGACTGAAAATTAAATAATGTTGTAACTGGATCTTATTTGAATTCTTGCCAAAACGATAAGCTCTCAATTTTTATAACTGGTTTTATTTATTTTTTTAATGTTTTTTGTTTTTGTTTTTAATTCATTTTAGGGTTTATATAAAATACCTAATAATTTTAATATAACTTGAATGATGTAGCGAATTGCTGTATAACAGGAGCATATTTTGGTCACGTGATAAATAGATAATAACTAATCATTACTTATTGTAATCGTTAGTCATGACTTGTACTAGGCAAAATATGCCTATATATTCCCTAGACAATACGAAATATTCCCTGAAAATTATCAATGTGTAAAATTATTTCGTTATACGAGGATTTAAAGATTTATCTATTCTTGTTGAGCTCTCGTCCTCCATATATAACTCTGCTGGTCAGTCGACAAAACGTTAATTATCTAAAACATTATTGGGCTGTAATATGTAAAGAGTATTGAAATGTTATATGATTAAATTACTCGTGATTGAATTAAGTGTATGGATCCCTAAGGTGATGAGGAGTGATTCTCCGAAGTGAAAAGAAGTCCTAACCAGAGCCGGATGAAGAAGAAAAGTAAATCTAGATTTGAAAACAAAGCCTTATTTAAAGACTCCGTTTTTTTTTTTTTTTTTTTTTTTTTGCTAAAATAAATTTATCATGTCTGAAAATCTCATTCGAGGCTTTTCAGAATAAGAAGTGTTATTTTTCTACAAAAGACTTAACACGAGTGATATAATCACCAATATTCAATCATGAATCGGATTTTACCTCATCACATCCATTTATGTTGTGCAAATTAAATTTAAAAAATAAACAATTAAAAACATGATTATCATTAAAAGCATCTAGCTACTATTTTACTCTGGGGTAGTGTGCAATAATTATGTAATTTTCATATTTCATATCGCTACGCTAAATTTCAGTTTTTAAATGATTTCAAGACTGAATTAAATGGCAAAAAAATTAATGATATAATTTTTCTAAATCATATTGCTCATATACTTTTGAATACATGTCCATTATCTAATACGAAATCGAAGAGTTGTTTATAATAATTATAATTTACTGTAATAATATGATCGTAATTTTCGTGCATTTTTCAATACAGTATGGTAAAAGTCCTCGTACGCTTTACTGTGATATCGGAATATAGAGCTTAGCTGAAAAGTTGTTTTATTAAGCTACATAGGCTCTAAAAAGATATGTATTTAGGTTTATTCATTAATTAATTAGTTATATGATACTGTGTAATAGTTTAGAAATCATATCAAATTATATCGTTACCACTTAATTTAGAGTTTTTGTTCGATTTTTAGGCTAAATTTAGACTTACGTTATGCTTATTCTTTATGATAATTTTTTTTTTAATTCATCATATTATGTAAAACAAAAAAGGAAGTAAGTTTCAATTTTGTATTGTTTTACCAAGTACATTTTGTAAAACGTAATTACCTGATTTTTTTTTCCAACCTAGAACAACGAACTTTTTTGTTAAATATTTAACGTGTTATCGTGTTTTCTTGTTAACTTCGACGTTTTTGAAGCTTTATTGTTTTCAAGTATTTTTTTCGGATTATGTATGTTCTTCGTATGTTTCCTGAATTCTACTACCTATTTATTATCATACATATTTGATCTTCGAGTAGCTAATTTATTTAAAATGAGAACGAAAGGTCTTCGCGAGTTCAAGTTCGAAATATATTCTGTCTAAAAAAAGAGATAAATAAGTGCTTTCGTTGGCAAATGCAGAAATTTTATATCAGTTACGTTTCATTTATTAATTTATGCAAAAAAAAGATGCTAATTATTATTGATCAAAGCGGTAGCTTTTTATTAGGTGATAATCTATAATACATTTGTTTGAAAAGTTTTAAAAAACATTAAATAATTAGTAATAATGAGTGAATATTAGAAAAGAAATGATAGAGAATAAATTAAGACCATCTAACGATATTTCTTCGAAACATTCATTCATATTTTATCCTCAAATGATATTCATTTTTCTCAGGAATGTACCTGCAATAGCGAGAAATGCATTACGAATGATTGAAAAGATGAAAAATAAATATTAATACGGATCGTTGAAAATGTTTACGATTTGAAATCTTTTGTCTATGTTGATTCATATATTTTTGTTTAAAAAAATTCAAAAATATTTTACACCGAAGTAAACCTTATCATGAACTGATTATGAATCGGTAGTGTTCGCAAATGACGGGTCAAAGGTTTAGCGTTTCATTCTTTAATGTGCCGATGGTGTTTAAACTTAACCAAACTTCGCGTACATATGAATTTTGTGTATTGAAGAGAGTGTTTGTATTTTGTGATTTGATTTGGATGCTTCTCATTATATATAGGTATTTCTATAGGTAAAGCACATAATTATTATTTTTTCAATTAATTTTTTTTTTTTTTTCAATAAAATATCGAGGAAAAACTGTTCGTTTTAAATTTTACGATGGCATTTTCCTGAAATAAGTCAATTATTAATCTAAAAGGATTCCTTTTAATTATTAAATCATATTGATAAATAATTACAGCAACTTGTCTCTATACAATGGAAAGTAATCAGGGATCCGGTGAGACTATATCATTATCAGCCATCAATGAAAAAAATGATGAAAAAAAATCACAAGACATTCCTCCAGTGAGTTCAGATCCTGCAGTTCTGGCAACCGGTGAAAAAGATGCTACAAATACCGCAGGTAAATCTCAAGAAGAGTTGGAATTTGTTGAAAAATATCATACTCATCAAGAAAATTGGGTTTTACCTAATTATTTAGTGAATCCACCCGAAAATATGGATAATATCGAGAAGTCGGATAAAAAAGTAAAGCTTTTTATTTTCAAAAATGAAACTTAGATGTTGGCGAAAAATTCACGAGTAATAGTTAATTCTTAAAATTTAGACCGCTGGAACAGATGCCCCCGATGGTTTCAACGACTACAGGAATAAAAAAACTCTCACTCAAGGAATGATGGATGTAGCATTATTTTCAGCTAACATAAATCAGTTGCGATCGGTATTAGATCAAATGAACTACACTCATAACTACACTATTTACGCTTATATTTTGGTCTTTATGCTGATCACGAGTATTTTATTACAAGTTCGTAGTATTTCGCTGATGTTTTAATTTTATCGTCGACTTTCTCTTTTCCGTAAGGTGCATACATAAGAATTTTTTTATTTCCTTTTCACAGGTTGGGGTTGGATTATTACTGCTTCTGAGTACTAGGTTTAATATCAACAATATCGAAGAAAGACGTATGGCTTATAAATATGGGAACTATGTGGTAGCAGGCATTTTTTTGATCACCGTGGTCAATGTTTTTATATCAGCGTTTGGGACACCAGGCGATAGACGTAATCCAGATGATCATCGTTTATTCAGGGCCAACACCACGACTTGAGGTTGTTGCATTTCAATTTCAATAATCGAGTATCATTGGTCAAAAAAAATTGACCAGTGGTGTAACCAAGGAAGAGCTAATGATCTAAGTTCATTTGTTTTATATGTAAATCTCTTCAATTCTCACAATAATAAATAGTCAAGTAAGATGTCTAATTTGTTTTGAAATGTTGAAGTTATTTTTTCGAGGGTTGAAAAATAACACGTTATCATTTAATATATTATTTTGTGGTCTCATTAAAAAAAATTATTCATTACACTTGATTTCAGTTTGAAAAAATTTGGCGAGTAGGAAAAAATCATTCGAAATTCGTATCAAAAATGTTGTGTTTTTTTGTTTGAATTCATTAGTTTTTTTTGTCCTTCGATTTTCGTAAAAAAAAAAAGTTCTGAACATTTTCATTATCCAGTGCGATTCTTTAAAACGTCTTGGAAAAATTAAAAAACAGATCCTGAATTTTCTAGTAAATTATTTACAGAACCTAATTATTTGTTTTTATTATATCAATAATTCTACATCGAAACACTTGTACAAATGCATTTAATTTTATTCCTTTGTCGCACCAGTCGTAAATGACGTATGGCGAAGTATTCATTTGAAATTTGTCCAAGTTTACCCTCTCTTACTCAAAAATTTTATGCGAATAATGAATATTTAAACCGGTTTGTTTACTAAGCGCAGCGAGACGATAGCTAACACTACCGAAAAATGTGAACGGACTTGTATCTTCAATGCTTTTATGTTATTTATACGCTGATTCACTCGTTCTATCATAGTACTTTAATGTATACGTGCGTGGAAGGGTGACCAATGTATTTTGTTTTCTAATGTGAATTCGAAAAAATATTTATTTCTTTTGATTATTTCAATCAATTATAATTTTGATTTCATCGTGATAATTGAAGAACGAAAAAACGTATTTTTTTTATTCATTAATTTTGTATATTAAATATCAAGGTAAGTTGTATAATTTTAAACCATATTAATTATTTTTTTAAATAATGCGTAATGTTTTAAAACTTGGTTGTAAAAATCGTCATTAAATTTTTTCGTATATTAATTTTTTTTATATCAAGTACAACACTATTTTCTTTTTTATTCGATTATGAGCGTCCTTACGTACGTACGACAGTGTAGGTATTACCTTTTCCAATGCGTAGATAAACTCATATCGATTTGTTAGTCAGAGAGAATAAACTTCAACAAATGCAATGAATTCAATTAAGCACAAAATAATGAAATAGCCGAAACATAGAACACGATGTATTTGGAATCTAGATCAAACAATTATGTATTATAATTCTATTTACACACCGGTTAATTCTGTGCTCTTCAATTGTCCAAATAGTCAAGGTTATTTCACACCTGGTTTTGTTTCATATAAACAACCGTCGTTCATGGTCGTAGGAATCTAAACTAAAATAATCACGATAGATAATTTTTTGTTTCGAGTGAATTTCGAAGTCGTGAATTTTTCCAATATGAAAGGTTTTTCTAGCCTTCATTTATTTCGTGAAATAGATATAAATCAGATTTCGTACGAGATGTCGCACGTGTTTGATGTTTTTATGGTCAAGGCCTCTCGAGCTTCGTTACGTGTATCGTATTACGACCTGCTCATCTCGAAGTAAATATACGTATTCATTTCCAATGGTTCACTGTGGTCAAAACGATTACATTATGTTGGTTCAAAACCATGAATTTTATAATTGAAGTGACAATGTGCGTAGATCAATGAAATAATTATCTAAGGGTTAAATAAATAAATGAATCATCGAAATGTACATATAACTGATGAAAAGATGTACCTCTATTTACTAGACATTAGATATGGGTCAATTTCCATATCAATAAGTATTCGAGTATTTAATATGACATAATAGTTTGCATTCGATAAAGATTTTAATTTTAAGAAATTCGAACGTAATAATAGTACCTTATTTATGTAAGTAATCTCTTAATCGCATGGACAAGAATTTGAAGTGATTCAATAAGTTTGCATATTTTCATGACGCATTTAATTTTTTTAAGCGTACTTAATTTGGAAAAAAATTCTATACACTGGTACTGCTAAATGTTTCATTATGTTTTAAGTAAATGACGTCAACGCATATACGTGTGTATTTGATTCTTATGTGAAATAATGATGTAATGTTACGACGTCTACTTTCCCATACATTTAAAAAATCGAATGGAGTATTTTTATTTACACACGCATTCTTTAAACTCTAGTTTAAAATGTAACTGCATGTATTGATAAAAGTAGATAACATGAATTTAACTACATTGAGAGTATTTAAATACGTACCTATGCCTAAAGCAGGTGTTGAACCGTTAAAAAATATAATTCAAAATTTATACATGTATTGTTAATAGAGCAGAAATTATGGCAAGTGTTAACTTGAAAGTAGAACATTGAAAGGTATGAAGCCAAAATCGAAGAATTTTAAAATAAGTTGTTACATTCCTAATATAATACTTACTATCGATTTCATGTGTAGGTATAGTACAACAATTATGTCTGCATTTGAACAAGTGCCTGTCTTTTTTTTAAATTACGTATGTATGCAATTTATTCGACATGGATGATGAAAGCATTGAAAGCGAAATTTCTTAAAGGCTCTTCATTAAAGTGAACATATTTTATTTCATTTTATTTTATTTTTAAAACGGAGATCAGCGATGAGTTAGCCACAGAAGGTGTATCGAAGACGCCAGTAAAAGTTCAGCTCCATTCTACCGAATTTCAGTGGTGAAATTTAATCATTCTGGTTTTTTTCTTCTTTTCAAAAAATAACACTTTTTAAAAGCTCTTCTGTTGATGAAAACATTTCCTTTTTTTTTAATTTGTCCATGAATTTTTTTAAATAATTTTTATTAATTTCTTTGAAGGTTTGTCCTACGCCGCTATTTCATCTTTGGATGCTGAAATTTTTGTGGTGAGATGCGCAGATGGTTTATTTTACAGTATCAAATTTCGTTCCTTCAAAGTAGATGATACACTCATGTTCTCATTCACAATTTAGATGATGACAAGCTAGTGTGAATTCCATTAACATTAAAAGAGAGATTTTTTTGTAATTGTAGAAAATGCCCTCTATGAATATAAAAAATCATTTCGTCTTTCTCTATTGTGATACTACTTTTTTAGGTGGGTGGACGTTGGAGAAGTACGCTCTTTCTTGATTAGAATATCTTAACTTCTTTTGGTGGTAGGTAAAAAACTTTTCGTGAAAATAAAGGGCTTTGGATTTACAACAAGTTAGTTGATATACAGTATCTTTACAGGACTCATATCCAACATTTCATCACAATATTTGTTTATCAAAGTAGGGAGTTTGTCGCTTTCGTGCTCGGTGTTCGATGGGTACCTTGGTATATACATTTAATAACTAAAACAATTTATTGAATAATATAAAAAATATTTAATAAAATAATAAAAATTTAATAAATTAATAAAAAATCATCAAAAACAATGAAAAACGATATGAATGATTCAAAATTGGTAAAAATAATCAAAAAATAAATAAATAAATAAATAAAAATAAATAGACTAATTCATTAATTTTTTTAATAAAAAATTGGATGTCAAGGTTTCAAAATGATTTTTATCAATTCTTTATAATAATAAAATATAATAAATTAATAATAATAAATAATTGAATATAAGGGGGGGGGGACGTAAGCAGCTATACCGCATTACTGGATCTGAGTTTTTTAACCGAGGCTTGTCCAAGTTTGGAAATAACCTTTCTACGTCATTTTCTGACGAGATACCGTATGTAAGATTCATGAAATTTCTTGCAACAAATATTCGCCCACCAAAAACGGTTTTATGCTCCAACCCCTCCAAATTCACTTGAGAAGCTGAAATCGAAATAAGTTAATCACTTGGGCTCATTTTATCGTATGACACCATAATGAAACATTTTCAAGCTTTCGTGTATCTGTACCCCCACCATATTTTCAGGTTGATAACCTCCTCCTTCTCCCTTCCTATTACATGCATGGAGGTGAAGTTGGGTATAGGAATATAGTATGCTTCTTATCACCAATAATCATATGAGTTCATATAAATTACATTTTTACAAATTTGAGGCTCCTCAAAAGCTCTACTCAAATTTTGATATTCGGCCATTTTGGATTTACTTTAGATCCGTCACATTCTAGTCACCAAATAACCTCGCATACAAAGTTTGACTTTTGTAGATTGACTTGGTGGAGATATATGGAAGATTCCAGAAATTTCGTGACTCAAAATTCCTTCAAAAAGCTGTTTTTCGATCCAACTCCTTTTCAAATGCACCTAAGAAATTGAAATTTGGACATGTGAATATCCGTGACTCACTCTTACATATGAGATCAAAAATGAAAATTTTGAGCCATTTGCCCATTCTCCAGCGCTCCTCGAAATTTGAGTGATCCGCCATTTCGAGGTTTATCGAGAAAACAGAGTATCTACTTTTTTAGCATTTTTAAGTAGAGTCTCTCACCAAATTTTGAGCAAATTTCACGCATACCCGCTGGCGCTACGCGTGGGGGAAAATATACAGATATTATACCAAAAAGTTTGATATTTGCCAGATAATTGATCACATAAAAATGGTCTAAAATGCAAAGATTTGAAAACCTCACCCTCCCCTTACTCTCCGACCCCTAACCAGGTATGCTGTAACACCTATCTTTCTCAAGTTGAAAACGCAAATAATTTTTCACAATAATTCGAACAAGTTAAGTAGAAATTAAGTCGATTTAATACTTCAAATTTTTCTCTCCTCTCCCCATCTCGTATGATTTCTTCTTCAGAATGAAACAAAGTATGACGTATGCATACCCGCTCATCTCATTTTTAATTTCTATCCTTAATTTTTACAAGCTAAAATAAGCCCACATGTTGTCTGTAACATATTAATCACACGAAAACCGTTCTATTCGTTGGCATCAAATTCAACTGAATACCCATGATTCATCTCGATGGGTTTTTTTACCACCGCCTCTACCTCTCGTAATACTAGTACATACATTAACTTCATGTAGTTCGTTAATTATCCAATAATACGAAATTTTTGTGCCGAAAATTACGCGTCAAAGCTCATTCATACAAATCCTCGTTTCTGTTTACCATATTGAAAACTGTGGTGTTCATGTTCTTTTTCATGTAAATATACGTAGTTCGTAGATGTTATTGACATTATTGAATGTTAAATTGAAGGTAGGGATTTTGGAACGAGTTTTTATAGTTTCGCAGAATGCGTGTAACGCTAACGTAGGCGTTCATCTTCGCTTGTCTGTAAACTTGAAATGAAACTGTAGCGAATATTTCCAAAAACGAAATAAATATTGTTTTGTAACTTTGAGGTCATTCATTACGTGAGTACTATTTATTCTTGCAACCTTTGAAATCACATTACTCAGGCGTATGTGCTTTATCTAAGCCAATCTTTTTTTTAAAATAAGTATTCTCAATTGATAATTTTATATCTTTTCGATAAGAAAATTCAACCATTTTCGTTTAATTTTAATTAATAATTAATAATTCACCATTCGTGTTCATTCACATTTCTGAGAAAAATGTGCTTCCTTCGAACCTGTTCCTTCGTGAACATTTCAAAGAACCGTACACGCGCATATTATCACGTGTCGACACACTTCCGATGATCTAATTTCTCGTTAGACAATCGAAAAACCCAATTAATTACAATTAAAAATTCTCCTAATAATGTTTAATCGCATCAATTAACGCTTGTAAAAATAAGAAAATAATTATTATCTACTACCCTACCATAATTCACGCAGGTGTTCGTTTCCAACAAAAAATTCCGTCATTCAAACAAAGATAATTTCTAAACCCTTCAACAGTTTGATTTCATACGTCGTCTCGTGCGCTTCGTCTCGTAAACTCGACTGTTTATTCGGTTCAAACATTGTGTACGTTTCGTTTTTTTTTTTGAGTTATAAATAACATTTTTTATAGTGGACTAAGCAAGGCGTCTGTTACCGCTTTGTGGTAAATAACAGTCGCATATTGAAAGAATAACAGCAACGAGTGTTTGCGAATTTCGTATTTTTTTTTTAAATTAAAAAGTGAATTAAATATTTCATATTAGGTATGGATTCGAGAAACGAAATGTCAGACGTACCCTTAACCACAGTGGTTTCTACACCGACTTCCAATACAACCACTAATGCAAACAGCAATAGCAACAGAGTACCTTCGAACGCCAACTATCCAGACAACAGTAACGAAAAAGATGCCGCTGATACATTAATTCCGATGATTCCATCAAATGCAACCACAGGCCAGGTAATTATTTAATTAAATTTGTATAGATATGGTGTAAATGAGAAAATCTTTAAAAGTAATTTCTGACCGTTAGATACCAGATGAATTCAATGTCTATAGAAATAAAAAAACTCTGACGCAGGGGTTAATGGACATCGCTTTATTTTCTGCCAATGCCAACCAGTTACGATATATTTTTGAACATGGATCACAGTCACAAGCATATTTTTATATTGCAGCAACTTTAATAATCATTAGTTTAATATTGCAAGTAAGAAATTTTACTCGCTTTGAAATCGATAAATCGAGAATTTATAGAGTATTTCACGAAACTAGACCCTCCTGATGAGCGCTTTATTGTTAGATTTATTATTAAACTGTGATGATACTGGAAGTGGATGTATGAAGATAACAATGTGGTGGCCTCTCGCTTTTTCATTATTCAGCTGGGTTTAAAAAAATTTTATTTTACTTCTTTCATGAAGGCTGATACCATGACTAAAATTGAAGTCAGGGACGTTACATAATTTCTGAGAATCACTATATCGAAAAAGTTTATGTCCTCACGGACACCAAAATGTTCTTTTTTTCAAAAAATAAGGGAGAAGGGCCACAGTGTTTGCTAAATTACCTCAAAAAGATGTCATAAAAATTTCAGTAAGCTGATTCAACTTTTAGATCCCCACAATGAAGTCAAAGTTTTAAGAATTTTCGAAGAAGGTTTTTTGGGCAATTAATAATTTTTTACGCTTCAGTCATTTTTTTTTTTTTTGGAATCACGATCAAGTGTATTATGGCTCTCAAGTTCAAAAAAGCCTAAATTGAGCCCTTCAGATGTACTTGATCGATAAATTAACCATTTATCTTTCATTTTTAAAAATAACCATAAACGTTGCTTTTTGAAAAAAATTTAAAAAAATTTTACACCTTTTAGACTTAAAAAATCTAGAAGACATTTATTATATAAAATAAATAGTTCTATGATAAATTTCTTCATCCAACATTAATTTGTCAAATTATAATTTTTTTTTTTCAAATAATACCAAATTTATGAATTTTTCTTTATTTATGAAATGTAATTATTTTTTATATTTATATTATTTTAATTTAAACTGAAATCATAATAAAAATATGTTGAATTTTGATCCTCTCTCTCTTTCTCTCTCTCTAAAAAATTAGAATCTAAAATTTGTTCAGTCTTTGGATAATGAAATGTGATTTTGAAACTTGAAAACATTATTAATGATTTAAAAATTCATTTTTTTTCTTGAAAATTTGGCTTCGTTCTCTTTTTTTTGGGGGAGGGGGAGGAGCGGTGGAGTGTCTAAAAATCAAGTTGCGGGATTGAAATTTTCATGATATTTTTTTGAGGTTATTTAGCAACCATTATGGCCAACTCTTCAATTTTTGAAAAAAAAATCGTCCTTTGTTTTTTTCTGAAAAATTCAAAAGGACACAAATGGTGTATTAAAAAAGTTTCAGCCGTTCAGGTCTGTATGTCCTATTCCCATAATGAGCTCAAAGTTGAAGAATTCAGACTTCTTCAAAAAAAATACGTATTATGTCGAGGTAATTTTTTTTTTGGGCTGAATACTTGTTTGACCGAAAAAAACATCATTTTTTTCCATGTTCAGCAATAACAGTAATAAGATAGAACAAATCCTTTCAGACAATGAAAAAACTACTCTTATTTTTGAGATCTACTGATCTAGCTCCCTCATTTAAACCAATCTCAGAAATGTGTGCCTCTAGCCCCTGTGGCTGTACACGGTACGTAAAATTAATAATAATAATAAAAAAAAATCAAATTTTTCTCTATCTGTAAGTCAAATTTTAAGATTTTTTACGTTATTCTATAACATTGCTGATGAAATATTAAATCTTACATCTCCATCTGAATATGGTGAAAAATGATATTATACATATACAGTCGAACCTCGATTATTTGATGTAATTGGGGAATGAGGTCCGTCAAATAACTGAAAAGTCAAATAATACGGAGAATTTTTTCAAATGCTTTTTTATTGGGAAAAAGCTAAATAAAATATTTAAAAAACCCTTACATTATATGTATATCTACTAAAGTAATTTTTTAAAACTCAAAAATAGGTAAGTATATGCATAAAAAGAAACAATTTTTTTTTAAATCAGTCCTCAACTTATTAAAAAAAAAAAAAAATCAGTTATCTGAAAAGGTTTCGTGTGTCAAATAATACGGAGAATTGTCAAACAATCGGGGTGTTAAATAATAGGGAAATAGTTTTTGGCGTCAAATAATCGAGGTTGTACTGTATTGTTTGATATCAAGGACACAATGTATAAATATTCCACAAAAAATCATTTGCTTCAAAAAAAAATATTTTTTTGATTTTTTTTCTGGTGCCATGTGCTGGAACTAAGCCCAGGCACATATGTAAAGAAAAGTACGATTTACATGGTCTATAATTCTTTAGTATCTGTATAGTTTAATTGTGAGAATGGTTAGATGTGTGAGTACAGTTTCGTTATATTTAAAAATAAGATGACGTTTTCGACTCTTTCTTGGTTATCTGAGAGTAGTTTTCAGGTTTTGGTTTCTTAGATATTTGATTCGACCAGTTTGTTTGAGAATTTCTGAAGTCCAAATTTTTCAATCTTTGACCCTACTAAGGGAATAGTAAATATTGACCCAGAGTACTGAAATTTTTTTGAGCATACTGTTTCTGTCTTTTAACAAATTTTCTCACCCCACTCCATCAATTTTTGAAGAAAAAAAAACTCGATCCACTCTATTTCACATCTCTTGAAGAATCTTCAACTTCGAGGTTTCTGTGAGTTTATTTTTCATGTTTCACTCATCACTCATTAGTCATTAGCCTTGTTTTTAAAATTCATGCTGAACGTGTATCAGCCACAGCCAATAACTCATCAAATTTATGTTTACAGATAGCTGTTGGACTGTTGCTTTTAATGAGCACGCAGTATAATGTCAGCGTAGAATGTCAAAGAGAGATGGCTTACAAATATGGAAATTATGTAGTAATGGGCATTTTCTTGATAACGGTCGTTAATATATTCATCGCTGCATTTGGTGGGCCGGCAGTACTACCAACGGTGACTCAGTGATAAAAACTTAATTGTAAAATACCGTATTAATAATTACTGGTGTTTAGTCAGTATTAATCATAATTGTTTTCGTCTTTCATTACAAATACCTGGTTTAAGGCTTGCTTACTTTCAATTCCTTCTTATGTCATGACGAAAAGCAACATTGTAAATATGAGAAAAATACATTAATATATAATTTAAGTATAATATATTTTTTAAATGCCTTTTAATAAGTATTGTATACCCCGATTTTTGTACAATTACGATTATTTTTTATACGTCAATAATTCAATATAAAATGTACAATATGGAATAAATAAATACATGAACTTGGTTTATAGGAATTCGCGTTAAAATACCCTGTTGTAGGTTTTCAATTATAATACATAACACTAGCATTGGAATTATTAACGACAGTCAATACTTATTAAAATTATCAACATTGAAAGCAGGAAGTTAACACAGATATGTGAAAAAATGGCCGGAAATGTATCTGGATAACATAAATCTTGATTTTTCATTCGAAATTGTTTCAAAAACATCGAAATAATCACGTTGAGATTAGACAATTAAAACTAAGCCATCATTCACTGATTCAGTAACTCCCATGCATCATCTTCGGCCGTTCTTTGTTTACTAGACGGTTCTTTTATTCGTACGGGTTCGTATTGCAAAAAATCATCAACCTGTTGCTTGGGTTTGGTTACTTCGCTACTTCTTTTACTTTTAGCGGCTGAGAATTCTTTTTCGAGGTCAGCTGCGCTCCTGAATTTAAAAAATACTTGATTTTAATTTAATTGAGAATTTTTAAGTTTAGATATAACGAGGAAAAACTAACGTAAGTAGCTATGCTGTATTAATAGTACTGAGTTTTTAATAGAGGTGCGATTAGTCAATGCTGAGACTCGCCAAAAACCAACAAAAAAGTTGAATTTAGGATATGTTGTACTTTTTGGCTCCAGTAATAATACACGTGAATGAGTTTATAATTATTAAATTTTTATTATATGTATATGGCCCCTCATGTATCTTTCAAACTGGTTTATTTAGCATATGGAGCTCATTCTAACGTAATTTGAGGAGATGATGGAAGCAGGGAGGGAAAGCGGGGCAAACTGTCTCCAGAGCATGGTTTTCAAAAAGACCCAGAAATTAATAATTTCAGGTTAAAAAATTTTTTACAATTTATTCTAATTTTTTTTTTCAATTTTTATTTTTTTCCGATTTTTATTCAATTAGAAAAGCGTGCAAATGAAATATTATTGTTATTAAAAAAAAAATGTATATATATATGAAAAAAATTTAGGTACCAAAAATTGATAAAAATCATAGCGATTCATTAATAATCTATACTTGGAAAATCTAGTCTTTGCTAAATATGGTGCCTTCCATATTCATTTGAATCTATAATAAAATTTACTCATTTCGTTCTTTTCCCATCACATTTTAAACAATAACCCTTCCTTATCCTCTTCAACATCATCTACGATTTGCGAGATCGAATTCAAGGTACTTCCTATTCCTAGGCATCCGTATCCATATGAGTCTATTTTTTAGCAAATTTGAGTAACTTGAAGCTCCTCAAGCTCTCCTCAAATTTTGACTCACCGCCATTTTGGATCCATTTTAATCTACATTGTGCTTTTTAACTGGCTCTATATACAAAATCTGAGCTTCATAGATACATTTGATGAAGAGGTATGTCAAGAGTTCAAAAATTTCACCACTCAAAACTTCCTCAAAAATATTAATTTGCTTTAATTCTCATCCAAATTGAATTAGGAAACTGAAATGTGAATATTTAGGTATCTTCGACCAATCTCATTATTATAATACTCGTAGCATGATCGAAAACTTTGAGGTTTAAAGGTCTCTTCATCCCTCCTCCCCTCCCCTCCAAATTTGAGTGAAATAAAAATCTGAGGAAAGCATTCATAAATTTTCACGTGAACAACCAAAGATTAAATTCTGAGCAATTTTCCCACATACTCGTTCTTGCTTCGAAGCAGGAGAAAAATAATTATCAGGATACATCATACAGGGTGTCCAAAGTTCGAACGAAAAACTAGTAGAAGGTAATAGTTGGTGATAGCATTTACAGAAAACAACAAAAACCTTCATATACATAGACTATGTAATTTCAAAACGGAAGGAGCTATAATACCTTAAAGTTTATAAGAAAAAGGATATTTTTCTTGGAAAAAAAGTTTAGTACTTTTTAATTAAAAGTATGGTCAATTTGTAAGATTTGAAAAAACCAACAAAATCAATTATACATTCAAAAGGTCTAACGTAAAAATTGATGAAACTTTTCTAACAATTAAATTTAGAGCATCAATAAGTCAATTTTGTTTGCATTTTCAAGTCTCACAAATTAACAAAACTTATTGGCTGAAAATAATATTAAAAAAAAAAAAATTATAATTTTATCGACTTTTTCAGAGTTATAGTCTCTTCAGTTTTGAGATGAAACCAAACACGAACTTCAAGTTTCTTTATGTTTTCAGCTAATATCTCACTATCACCAATTTATCGTTTTTTTCGATCCAAAATAGGACACCCTGTACACATAAAAAGTTGAAACATTTTCCACACAACAACAAAATGATTTAAAACCTAATGATATTAAGAACCTGCTCCCCAGGCCTCTTCCTTTCAAAACAAGTAAGCTACAACATTACGGTTGTCCGAAAACTGAGTTCAAATTGCAACATTATTCTAAAAAGGAACTTAGAATAAAATATTTAATTTTATAAAAAAAAAAATCAAATATTTGTTTTTATAATAATCATTGAATTTATAACAATTTTTAAAGATGATGAAGAATTAAAAATTGAATTAATAATTCTCCATATTTTTATTCGAAATTAATTTACCTTTGAGGACGGCTTTGTTCCACGAATAAATTCGATTTTTCTGATGCGGCAGAAATTTTAGATTTATAATCGTCGCTAAATATTTTGCTATAATCATCATCGTATGAATTCGATTCGGATTTATCATCTGAATATTCTTGATTTTGAACAGCCGGGACTCCCATGTTTGTGCCGGATATTTCTTGAAATCCTCTTCTGCTTATTTCACCAACCTGAGTGAATATTTATATTTTGTAGTTCAATAGTTACTGAATGATGTTCAAAACGCGACGATTCAATTACCTTATCAGTCACAGTTACGCTCAATTCGGTCATTTTTTGGGACGCAATTGTGCTAAATTTCAGAGCGTTTTCTGTGGCTTTAGACGCTATTTTAGAGGCAGATACGGAGAATAATGACCAACCCTGGATGAAAAATAACAGCGATTAAATTACATATTTAATTTCAAAAACATCGATAAGAACTTCTACGTACGGCTGTCAAAGATGAAACAGCGTTATCTAATAAAAGTGTCGGATTCGGTCTCAATGCTTGATTTTCAATGGGTGGCGAGTAACCGAAACCAGAATATTTACCGCCTTGGCTTGGAGGTACACCTCTGCAACGTCAAGTTATTTAAGTAATAAATCGAAAAATATTGGAAATGTGGAGAAAATTATTTCAATTTACTCTGGCCTAGCAGCGTTCTGGTGCTGGAGTTTTTCAAAATACGCCTCTTTTGCAGAAGTGATATCACTATTTTGGTAACTTTCGTAATTAGAGTATGAATTAGTATTTGAAGACTGAGGATTTTCATTCATCTCGTTACGAGTTTGATTAGCCTTTTTTCTCGAGTTCGACTCTTTCTTGCGCGAATCAGAGCTATGAGAACAAACAGATTTTTACTTTTAATTCTGTTGAGAAACATGAAAAATATTCTGATAAAGAATGACATACTTTTCGCCTGATTTTGAAACACTTCTGCTGTCTCCGGCTGGCATGGACCATTCTTCACCACGAGCCATAGTTGCAATCTAGAAAAAAAAAATTATCAATTCAACAGGTATAAGTATCTGGAATATATCATCATCGAACAAATATAACAATATGTTACCTTGTCTCTATACAACGCGGCAGCCCTTGAACTATACCTTTGCTGCAATGGAATAGTATCATCCCAATCATCTTGAGAATCAAAAAATTCTCGAGCTCGTCGATTACCTCCCACCTAAAAAATAAACTAAAATTACTACACCTTTAATCGGACTTCGGTAAAGATGAACATCAAACTGTACCTTCATTTTTTCCAGTTCAATATCTTTCCACTTGTCCATAGTAATGGAGCGAACAAATGACAAATGAACACCAAGTCCGCGGTGTTTTCCGGAGCATTCTAGGCAAATCCAAATACCGTAAGTGACGGAAGCCCATTGCGGGTTGTGGGCACCACATTCAAAGCATTTCTGAAAAAAAAAAATTTACCTAGTTTTAGGTACAGAACAGGAAGGAACACTATTCGAAAGAAAAATAATTCAAGGAAGTGAATATAGATAAAAAATCTTGATAGAAAGTAGTTTTCGTAAATGTACCGAATTATCATATTTTGGCATCAAGTCGTGTAAGACTCGTCGGGTACGTGGACTTGCCATGCTGCTTCCTTTAATGAAACTACAAATTAAATTGGAACAATAAATTGCCTAAATCATTTTCTAACTTACGAAGATTTTACGAAACTTAAAATAAACTAAAAACTAGGAGTTTCGCGAGATGACACGATTGACGATTTTTTTAGAAAAAAAAACACGACAGGTAAGAAAATCAATCAGTGCTGCCGCTTATGAAAAAATTAATACACGTTGGTAAAATTGTTAGCATTGATTTTTAGATAAAGAGTTATTAAACTTTTTGTGTGTGATAATTTCTTTTTTTATGTATTAGTAAAGAATAAATTGATATTTCTTGATATATTTACGCTTAAAAATTTATTAATATGATACAAATTATTGCAATAAATAAATTTTTCAGAAGTAGACACGAAAAAATGTGAATTTTATGATGATTACAAGTATTAACGATCAAGAAGTAGGTATAGGTACTAGGTAATTGCGTTTATGCTGCTTTTATCTTACACAAAAAGTCAAAAAATAAATAATACACGTGATTAGAAAAAAAAGTGAAACACTTTTACAATTTTTTAAATTCCTTCAAGGAAAAAATGACTTAATTAATTGATTACCTTAAATTGGAGTCGGAAAATCAATAGTTTATCGTAAGGATTTTATTCTAGAAAAAGTTTCTGCTGTAAGTATCATCCCCTATTCGCCAATAGCATTCTAACACAATTGTTGTGCCGCTCCGTCTTATGTTATCACTGCGAAAAATTGTTGCTTTCTTGTTACAAACGTTTATCATTTGTTTTTCTTTTCAGACAAACATGGCAAACCACAGCATGAACCCTAACCGTAAGGTCGAAGACCTAAAAGGGGTGGCTAATCCTCGTAGCAAAGCCACAATCCGACGTCTTCAAATGTACAAAAATTTCAAAGCCAAACGAGATCGTTTCGGTAAAATCATTCGACCAGCTCCTTTTCAAAGCTGGCATGCATCTGGTACAGTCGCCAGAGTCGAACCTAATAGAAAATGGTTTAATAATACCAGAGTCATTAGCCAAGATGCGTTACAAAAATTCCAACAAGAACTCGGTAAAGTGATAAAAAATCCTTACGATATTGTAATGAAACCCACTAAATTACCGATTACTTTATTAAACGAAAAAAAGAAACACGATCGTGTGCATATCCTCGACACCGAAACTTTCGAAAAGACATTCGGAAGTAAGAAAACTCGTAAACGACCTAATTTGAAAGTTAGCGATCATCAACAATTGATGGAAGTTGTGCAAGAAGCTTCTGAAAAATATAGCGACGAAAAAGATTACGATTTAGTTAAAGACGACGGTGGTGTAAAACCAGCAGCTAGAGATTGGATCATGTCAGCTGGCCAAAGCAAACGTATATGGAACGAATTATACAAAGTAATCGATTCCTCGGATGTCGTTATTAAAGTTTTAGATGCCCGTGATCCAATGGGAACTAGATGTCCTTATATTGAAAAATATCTAAAAACTGAAAAACCCCATAAACATTTGATATTCATTTTAAACAAAGTAGATTTAGTACCAATATGGGTGACTCAAAGATGGATAGCGATTTTAAGCTCCGAGTACCCAACTGTTGCATTTCACGCCTCACTAACCCATCCATTTGGTAAAGGCGCTTTAATTAATTTATTACGTCAATTTTCCAAATTGCATCACGAACGGAAACAAATAAGCGTCGGTTTCATTGGTTATCCAAATGTCGGTAAAAGCTCAGTTATAAATTCTTTAAGATCCAAAAAAGTTTGTAAAGTCGCTCCGATAGCGGGCGAAACTAAAGTATGGCAATATATCACGCTGATGCGAAGAATTTTCTTAATCGATTGTCCCGGAGTCGTATACGATGCTTCCAACGTAGAAACAGATACCGAAAAAATTCTCAAAGGTGTAGTCAGAGTTGAAATGGTTCCAAATCCAGAGCAATATATTCCAGCTGTACTAGAGCGCGTTAAAAAAGAGCACTTAGCACGAACCTATCAAGTTTTCGAATGGACTGACGCCGATGATTTTATCGAAAAATTAGCCATAAAAACTGGCAAATTATTAAAAGGTGGCGAACCTGATGTATCTGTTATTGCTAAAATGATTCTCAATGATTGGCAAAGAGGTAAATTGCCTTTTTACACGCCACCTGCAGGTTTCGAAACACCACTTTCTGCTCAAGTAACCGAACAAGTAGTTACGGAAGAAAACCACACAGAAAATCCCATAAAAGTGGTGCAAGATTTTTCGAAACTAAAACTATCTACATTTTTCCCTGATGAACCTGATTATGAACCTACTCCCGAAGAAGAAGTGGAGGAAGAAGTTGAACAAGATATTGAAGAACATGAAGCTCCAACCCAAGTTAATACCGAAGAAGATTCTGATTCTCCTGATAGTGACGAAGAAGAGGAAAAGTTCGAGAAAAGAAAGATGAGACATGAAATGAGACAGCAAGCTTTCATGAATCGATTAACGAGCAAGCAAAAACGAAGCTTACTCAGACAAATGAAACGAAAGAAAACAGGAAGTGATTTCTATGAAGTTACTAATGTTAAAAACAAAAATTTAAATAAGAAAGCGATGAAAATAAAGTGATTTTTTTGTTGAAATGTGTGTATTTCTAATTTGTAGAAATATTTTTAGTTAGTTTTTTTGTAAACATTTTCCACGAATCCAACATAATAACAATTTAATTCAATTCTCCAAATTGCTACAATAGTGGCTTTAGTAAAGAAACTGTTTTGAGATGTTAAATAAAAGATGTAAATACAAATATATTAAAAAGATAGCAAGTTTAAAAGAGGTTGAGAATAAAAAAAAAAATTGGAAAAACTTATTCTATATAGGTAATTCATCTCTTCAAATACCAATAAATTTAAAAATTAATTTAGAGAGCTTATATCATTTGAAATTCCATTCTTTGCCTTTAAAGCTAATAATAATTCAAGAAATTTAATTTACAATAATAAAGATAAATTAAACCCTTAGATAAAAGTGGTGTTCATAAACTAAAATGCAAAACACTTGATGGTACATGTAATATTACCATATAGTCATTCCATGTCAATTCAAATAAGCATTTGACCTCATAGTCTTCGATTTCGCTCAGTTTTATTTTACAAGTTGATTTTGCCCCACAGGTAAGAAAATCACCATTAGTTTTCCCCAGAATCCTTAGGGACAAGACCGCCCTTAATTTTTGACATTTATCAGTTTTTTGCCAAATATGTCCAACTTTTGGCTTTGTAGAAAGCGGACAAATTCATCTAGAGAAGAACGGATTTCGCATTTCAATTGCCAATCCGAAGAAAATTTTAACGAACTCAAAAAAATTTCAAAAGTTGAAAGCTGAATCTTTGGTATAAAAAGTTCAACTTTTTCTACTTGGAAAAAGTATTGAGACCCCATTTATGAAATTCAAAAAAATATAATATGAAACAACTTCATGTGTTTTTCAACCCAATATTTTCAAGGTAGCAACTTGCTCCATTAAGAAGGTATGATACCCCCAAATTTTGAAAAAAATTTAAAAAAGCTGTATGGGCATGTGACATATTGTTTTGTCAATATTCGAGTACCTTGAATACAGTTATGAACTTATTTTTCATCCGCAGCCAAAAGTTAGATAATGAAAAATTTGATTTCTTTTGATGATTTCATTTTATGCTGATTTAGAATTATGTTATTGACATTTAAATCATAATTATGAATTATGCCTTTAAACTTCAACATATGCTAAGGTGATTGGGGTAGGGGGGCTGGAGCATTCCAAAATTCTCTCAATCACTTAGAGTTTAATATGTATCATATGTAGTATACCGTTCCATGTCATTATCATTAATCATAATTTTTCATCGGCATAAAATAAGACCACCAAAATAAATTAAATTTTTCATCATCTAATTTTTGTGATTAAGGGGGTGGTAGTTAAGAGGGGTAGAAATGTTCGCGGATGAAAAATAAGCTCATGATTGTATTCATGGTACTCAAATATTCATAAAACGATATGTCGCATGCCCATACAGCTTTTTTCAATTTTTCAAAATTAGGGGGTACCATACCCTCTGAATGGAGAAAGTTTCCATCTTGAAAATACTGGACTGAAAAACATCGAGTTGTTTCAAATCATGATATTTTCTTCGAACTTTAAAAATTGGACCGCAATACTTTTTCCAAGTAGTAAAGTTGAACTTCTTATATCAAAAGTTCAACTTTCAATTTTTGAGTTTTTCTTTAAGTTTGTTAAAATTTCCTTTAGATGAGTATTATCTGAATCAACTAATAATACAAACCAAAAGCAATCATCTTTACTTACTTATTCAGATTTGATAATACATTCAAAACTCCATTATAATAGTCCACAGCATCAAACGCTAGACACAGACTTCTATACCGTGTGTCCAATTGAATCCCAGCATTCAGGCGAAGTAGGCAAAGCGTCAAATTCATTTTCAATCAACAACCAACTAGATATAACATGTTAGTAACAAATCAGATTTGCGAATTACTCCATGCAAAAAATAGGTCAAATTATTTTCATTCTAGCAAGTTTCCTCTTTCGGCTACACTGATAAATGCTTCACTAGCTGGGACTGGTGACTAGCTGGCACTGCCCGAAATATTTATTTATCCTTGATATAATTTTAGTTATTACGAATGAATCATTGTAAATTTTGTGTTTTCATAAATTTCCACACATCTTTACATTTCATTCGCGCATAAATAGATAAAATGACGAGTGTTTTGTGTTCAACTATTAAATTTTATTAAAATAAGTACTCATCATGGAAGATATATTTCACTGGTGCAGAGAAGGAAATACTCTGCAAGTACGAGTTTGGTTAGATGATACTGAAAATGATATGAATCAAGGGTAAGTACCTTTTTGAACATTAAAAGTTGAAATTCGCACTCCCCTAGATACTATTAAGCAGTCACAATCAATTAAAATATGGTTACGTGTAATTACACGAAGTATCGAAATATCCATATAAGGAGATCGGTCCTATCAGGGAAGTACTACTAACCTTTTCTCTTCTCATTAGCGTAGGATGATAATATAAATAATAACTTTATGTGCGCTATAAATTAAACATTAATAGATTATTGGTAACAAAATGGCAATCTATTCGATATATTTATGGATAATGAATATATTCATGTTATAGAGATGATCACGGCTTTAGTCCGTTGCACTGGGCTTGTAAGGAAGGCCATTACAAAATCGTCGATTTATTGCTCTCCAGAGGGGCTAGAATAAATGCCACAAATCGGGGAGATGACACACCTTTGCATTTAGCAGCTGCGCATGGTCATCGTGATATTGTTAATTTGGTAAAATAATATTTTTATCGACAAATTTGTGATATCGCGGTGTTTCATATTGAAATGTGGTTTAGTTGCTGCGTAATCGAGCTGATATTAATTTCACAAATGAACATGGTAATACGCCATTACATTATGCTTGCTTTTGGGGATATCAGCAAATTGCTGAAGATTTGATAGCCCACGGTGCCATTGTATCACTCGCCAATAAAGATGGTGACACTCCTCTTGATAAAGCCAGAGGCTCTTTGGCGAAACGTTTTCACGGTGAGTTGATTGAATATTTATTTAATTATTGTGTAATTCTAATTTCTAGGAACGTATCAAATAAATATAACGTATCAATTTTTTTTTCACAGAATTAGCTGTCGAAACAGGTCAAGATTTGAAGAAAATTAATTTCAGAGACCAAAGCTGGTTAGGTTTGAAAACCAGGAGTCGTAAGTATATTTATTTTTCACACTTGAAATTTTGAGGAGAATGATGTTATTTCATGGTTTGTCCTAGGCGAAGCCACATTATCTCGACACAAGGGAATTAATTTGTCGGATTTATCTTTACATACGAAATTGGGTTCATCACACAATGGCGAAACGTGGCGCGGTCGTTGGCAGAAAAACGACATTGTCGCTAAAATTTTGAATGTTCGTAACTGTACAGCTCGTATATCCAGGGATTTCAACGAAGAATATCCGAAATTAAGGTATGTTGTGATGAAAGCTGATTCGTGATGTTTTCATGAGAAGACACACCGCCTGTATTTTGCTATTGTGTCATACTTCTCTAGACCAGTTTTCAAATAAACGAAGCATTTTTCATGATGTATCTATAATATTATGTCCTGATTGTTCATGATACTAATATCACTGATACTAAAATAGAAATAGATTAGTAATTACCAACAAATATTGAAAAAAATTGCATTTTTAGACAGTAATAATATTATTATCAGGAAATACTTATCAATGCTCTCATTTTCTTTAAAAAGTCATGAAATTCTCACCAAAACGTGAAGAAAATTTCTAACGCTCGCACTTTCATAACTAAAAGCAAATAAAAAAAGTCATTTATAAAAATTTGTTATTTCTTCTTAGGAAGGAGCTTAGGACCTCCAAAAATTTAAAAATCTTTGAAATTCACAAATTAGGCATTTTTGCTCACAACTTTTTTATTTCATTTTGCGAGTACAATCTATTTCATATATTATTATTTGTTAAAAAAAATTATTATTTTTTGGAAAAACTTGAAAAAGTGTTGGGCAAAGACGTCGTAAGAAAAAAATCACCGTTCTTTGGAAATTTTCTTCTTGAAATCGATAGTACTTGGAAGAATCAAAACAAAAAGTCATTTTTCATTTTTGCCTACCTCCAAAATTGAAGGGGTAGCTGTACATAAAAATTTGCAGTTCATTATAGCACCTTCAATTTTGAAAATAGGCTAAAATTATGAATGACTTTTTTGTTGTCTTTTTCAAATACTATGGATATCGAGAAAGAAATTTCCAACAAACATGAATTTTTTCCTGTGACGTCATGGAAAAAAATTTTTGTTCTTTCAATTTGTTTTTCTCTTGAAATCAATATTATTCAAAAAATACAACAGGAAAGTCATGTACAGTTCTTGCCTATTCTCAAAATTGAAGGAACTATGATGAATTAATTTTTTTTTCAAGTACTACCAATTTCAAGAAAAAAAAATTCTATGGAAAGCAAATTTTTTATCTTGTGATATCTTTGCTTAATACTTTTTAGTGAAGTTTTTTTGTTGTGGCCAAAATGCTCAATTTGTGAAATTTCATAGATAATCAAATTTTTAAAACTCTTTAGCTGGCTCCCTTGAAGAAATAACAAATTGTTCGTTGTTCTTTTATTGGTTGTACAAGGTATTACACATTTAATTTAAAAAAAAAACAACTAAAATTTCGATTTTCACAATTCTCCAATGACGTCATCACACATGCAGCGTTACTTGTGGAGAAAAGTAAATCTTTTAGTGGGTGCGTCCGTGCGTCTCTTTCGCATCTGTGTTGGTAAGTTTATGATACCCCATCTCTGGATTCCATGATTGTTTTGGCAGGACAGATATGCAAAAATTTTATGTGAAATTCATCATTTAAAAAAAAAAAAAGGTATAAAATTTTTGCCTATCTCCGATTTTAAAGCCGTTATCAGAGTTTTCAATTTTCGAAACTTCATACCTCCTTCAAATTATCAGATAGGCAATAACTTGATATGATCTACTTCTATTTAAATAATAATTGAAAGAATCTGCCATGGAATAATTATTATAGAACAATTTTTTACTGAGTCTTTAGGGCCCCTTGAAGTTTTTTGAAACCGACCGGTAGTACGTCAAGAGTAGAATAAAAACAGAAACAGTCATTTAATATTTTTGCTTACCCACAAAATGGAAGTAGGTGCAAGTAACGAAATTTTCTGATGAACTATTTGTGTTCAAATCAAAGAATAACCTAAAGAAGAGATTATTATAAAAATCAATAATATAAAAAATCCTGAAATTCATGATTTAATAAAATAAGAATTATATATATTAAATTATGTTTAATATGGAAAATAATTAAAACGAAGAGAAGTGAACTTACTACTTCGGCTGGTTGAAAGAAATTTCAAGAATCCAATTTTTTTTCTCAGGGACATCAAAATTTTTTCTTTGTAAAAAAAGTTGCTTTTCTTTAATTTTATTTTTTTAATTTGTAGCTAGTACCTGAAGAGTTAAAAAAACAGTCATGTAACGTTTTTGCCTATTTACAAAATTGAAGGCGTTACAATCAATCGAAATTTTAAGATTAGTATGACTCCTGCAATTCTGCAGATAGGCAAAAAATTATGTGAAATTTTTTGTTCTAATTTTCAAATTCCGTCTAATGATAGAACAAAAAATTCAAAAAAATTGAACTTTATTTGCTTTGCATGTGGGACTATACCTTGGGTCTGAGTGATTTGGGTTCAAGCTGCGCAAAAATCTGGTGTAATTTTTTTGTGATGTGGTTGAAATGAGTTGAAATATTTTTTTAAACAATTTCTAATTTATAAGAAAATATTTATTGTACATATTATTACATTATTAAGAACTGTTGGAGAAAGGCTAAATTACCTCCATATTTACTCGCAAAATGAAAACATGAATCAGCTTATGATTCAGATGACAAACAAATGTTAGTTGTTTCCTGAGAACTAAACAATATTATTCAGGAAGGTAGAAATGAAATTACCTAGATTTTATCATATTCCAACCTTATGATTGGTTGTTACACGCGTGACGTATGACAAATCAGAAAGCAGACCAGTTACTGTAAAGAGGATTCCGCCTAGTCCGTTCGTTTCATGTCTAATTATGTGTGTTGCTATTGCTATGTCTATGATATGGTGATCCAGACCCTTTATGTCACTTGACTTCTTTTTATGAAAACAGCAAGCACCTCAATATTCATCCTTCATATTTTCGAAAAATGCAATTTTTTCTCGACATATTTTGTTATACTATGAATAAATAGTTCATGTGTATTCATAACTCATTTTGTTCGTATCGAGAAGTACTACACACTGATGGAATTTGATAATTTATACTGAATTACTCTATATAACTATAAACGAAAAGCGTGTAGTAAATGCGGAGTATTTATTCATTCGTTATTTCTTGATCAGGATATTTTCACATCCGAACATCTTACCGGTAATCGGTTGTTGTAATACACCGCCAAACTTAATCGTCATTAATCAATATATGCCATGGGGCTCCCTGTACACCCTTTTACACGAAGGGACTGGAGTCGTCGTAGATGCAGCCCATACATTACGCTTTGCCGTAGATATCGCTCGAGGCATGGCTTATCTACACAGCTTAGAAAGAATCGTTCCGCAATATCAACTGAACAGTAGACATATCATGGTTGGTATTACGCTAAAAATCACTTCAAATATGCCTCGTACGAATTGAACGTTAAATTTGCATTTCCACAGATCGACGAAGACTTAACCGCGAGAATAAACATGGCTGACGCGAAATTCTCATTCCAAGAAAAAGGTCGTATTTACTATCCCGCGTGGATGTCGCCGGAAGGTAATAAAAACGTACATTAAGTCGTAAAAATCCTTCCTCTACATTGTATTGAAAAAATCCATTTTATTCTTCACCTTGGCAGCATTGCAAAAGAAAGCATCCGATCGTAATCTCGAATCCTGCGATATGTGGAGTTTCGCTATCTTACTGTGGGAGTTGTCTACTCGCGAAATACCCTTTTCCGATTTCTCTGCGATGGAAATCGGCTTAAAAGTAATTTTTCATGATTACACGCCTTTTGTATTTTACATCACCTATGCTAATCCGTGTTTTTGTTGTTTAGGTTGTCACCGAAGGTTTACGCGTGGTTATACCGAATAGTGTTTCAGCCCATATGGCCAAATTAATTAAAATATGTATGAACGAAGAGCCAGGAAAACGACCTACATTTGAAATGGTTCTACCGATATTGGAAAAAATGAAACGGTAGATGCGTAAAGTGTAGGAGCATCAAAAAGACAACTAACCTACTCACATGATAGATCTTCTGGACGATAGTCTTCCAGTATTATGTTTAACAATCATGTTTTCTTTCAAATGAAGATTCGTTACCCTAAAATTAATTTACATTTTTTGTAACCAATGTTTTAAAAGAATTTATTGATAGGTTTTTGATAACTCTTATATTTATTATTGAATAAACAGTTTTTTCCATTTTAATTATTTTTTTCTTTCATTATCGCAGTTGAGTGTATATCTAATATGAGGTACTGTCTGTCCAATATAGCTTGAGACTTTTTGACAGCGCAAAGTTAGGCAAAAAGCGCGACAATTTTCACGACTTTCATTACCACCCAAAATGTGTTCAAATTGAGAATGCTGATCGAATCGTCGAAATAGTAAAGCACAAAAAAATTCTGTGAATATGTTTCCTCATGACCGACTCGAATAACAGGCCGAACAACACAAGTTGGCAACACCGATATCAGCTGATGTATGGTAGGCCCACGTGCATCCATGAAAGACTCTTTCTTATGGAAACACAATTAATACAAATGTAAACATACGCACATGGGCCCACCACCTTTGTGTTTATTACGATGTTGCCAGTAGCTCACTTGTTCGGCCTGTTATTCGAGTCGGTCATGGTTTCCCTTCGACCATATACTATGGACTGCTAATTCAAATGGTAGAAATTGAATCCAACAACAACAGTAGTTAGATGCGCTGACGCATGCGTAGTTTCAGTTTTCTTATCAACTTATACAGTTATGATTCACTGAAATAATTATTAATATACTTTCTTTAACGTAATTTTAATTATTGAGTAGTATTAATGAAATTAAATCAGTAGTTGATGTTGATTTAACATTCTTATCATTGAAAATTGTCATTTTCATTCCTGAAATATCACTACGCATGCGCGAGCTCATCTATGATGTTGTTATTGTTTGCTTCACTTTTGTGTTCGTTTCTGTGCGAACATTAGCAGTCCATAGTATATGGTCGAAGTGGTTTCCTGCTAACTTCGATGAGCTAATAGGTAATAACATATTTACCTACTTTGTAATACAATCCACATTTTGAGTAACCATGTATGAATTGTTGCCTAACTTTGCGCTGTCAAAAACTCTCAAGCTATATTGGACAGACAGTAAGTGTTATAACCAAAATTGCAACGAGTGATTATTTTTCAATGCAAATGACCGGATTAAGGAATAATCACCGTTAGCTTTCACAGTTAACTTTCACCGTTAGGCCAAACTACCGTTGTTTTCTAAATTTCACCTATTCCACTTAAAATAATTCCTGCTGACCAAGCGGAATTTACTTTTGGTTGGAAGCCGTGAATGGCCTCACCAACCGAAGAGAATTCACTTCTTGTTTCATCAGCTTAGAGCGAAGGTTTAACGTACTATAAATGATAAGTATTTATATACATTATCGGTCGAAATTATACTAATTTGTTCACTCGAATTTTATTGTGAAATAAAGGTTTCCGTTAACCTATTCGATCTGTTATTTTATTTTTCGTCAATAAAAAAAGATAAGCTCGCGACTCGCATTGACGAGTAACAAAAGCGGTTGATTCAAGAAGTAACAGTAAGTAAGCAAAAATCTAATTGGTATGTAGATTTTTTGCTTGATCTGATGATGCTACTGGTGTATCTAGCCAAAAGTCATGAATTAATGAACATTGAAAAAATTGCGTAGTTTTCTTTTTGTGCAAGTTTGAAAAACAAAAGATGAATGATGGATATAAAAACTTTTTTTTTTAAACTGTGTTGCGTACACTGTACAGCTACATGTCTAGAGTACCGGCTTTTGTTGTCTCCGAGTAATGGAAAAAGTCCTACTTTGCGGATGAATCCGAAGAGATTGAATATACTGGTTTCGTTGTCCCGACGGTGTTCAGACAGGGTGCTCAAAAGACGAAGAGACGACGATGGATGATATTCCTAGAGTAGGTGGCAGACTGAGAGCTGAGCATCATAGAAGACGCAGGTGGGTGGTGGTTCACGAGACAGGAGATAAGAATGAGTCAGGTGAGAGTGAGCAATTCTCAGTCTACATAGAAGAAACTCTTCTCTATTCTTTTGTATCGTCAAAAATAGAACGAGTACTATTCAAAAAGTTTTAAGTATAGAAGTGCAAAAGCGTAACTTGACACACTAAATGAAAATTCGTTATCTCTTGATGATGAATGTTTAATTAGGTACATTTACTTGATTCTTTTCATCCCCAGAATTTGCTATCTGCCATTACTATTATTAAAAAACTGAAAACCTAACCTAACCTAAACTGAAAAAATTGATCCCAATTCCTCCCTCCAATATCTGCTGTAACATTTCACAGTTTTCCAAACTTGAGTCCTATTATAAAAAATAAATATCAATTTATATGACTAAAATAATATTCGCATTATACATTTCGTTGTACTCATTTTCAGTAGGCAAGTTCCTTTCAAGCTGTACTCAGGTTTCGATAATTCCCCATTTTTGATCCATTTTGAACCCAATTCGCAAGGTCATATTCTGGTCATCAACTGGCCCTGCATAGAAAGTTTGACCTTTCTAGGTCAATTGGGTGAGGAGATATAGAAGATTCTTGAAATTTCATGCAGCAATTTCCTCTCCAAAAGTTGTTCCTCGCTGTAACTCCCCTTCAAATTCACTTGGATAGCTAAAATCAGAATTGGTTAGTCACTTGGACTCATTTTATCATATGACATCACAATGAATTATTTTTGACCCCTCGTGTACCCCCACCACATTTAGAAGTCGAAGACCCTCTCCTTCTCCCCTCTCCCAACATCATGTATGAAGGTGAATTTGGCATATACTCGTAGTATACTTCTTATTTCCAATAATCATAGGAATTCATATTAATTCCATTTTTATTAATTTGAGGCTTCTCAAGCTCTACTCAAATTTTAATAATCCGCCATTTTGGATCCATTTTTACCCGAATTGAATGCGTCGTATTTTGATCTCACACTAACTGCACACACAAAGTTTGACTTTTCTAGCTCAATTTTGTGAGAAGATAGAGAAGATTCGAGAAATTTCATGACTCAGAACTTCCTCAAAAAGCTGTTTTTTGCTCGAACTTCCTTCCAAATGCACTTATGAAGTTGAAATTTGTGTATGTTGGTGTCTTGAATCATGATCTGATATAAGATTAAAAATGAAAATTTTGTGCCATTTTCCCTCTCTCCAGCTCTCCTCAAAATTTGAGTGATCCGCCATTTTGAGGTGTTTCGTAAAAACGAAAAAGTACATTTTTTGCTTTCTTAAGAACAGTCTTTCAACAAAGTTTGAGCAAATTTCATAAATACCCTGTGGCGCTGCGCGTGAGCGAAAAAATTAAATACAAAAAGCTTAAACGTTCGCCAGATTATTACAAATGGTATGGAACGTAAAGATGTGAAGGCCGCACCCTCCCCCAAACCTCAACTCAAATGAAGCAGGCTGTAATAACTGTTGTTTTTACGTTATGAACTCAGCTAAAAATCAAAATTTGATACTCAGTGTCATGTGGGATTAGTGTGCAAAAAAATACATGTCCTACTTGAGCAGATGAGCACGCGCAACTCCATGGTGCCTCCGGAATGTTGAATGCATTTCTTTGCTGATCAACAAAGAATGTCATCAGTATGTCGGTAGATGCCGAATCAAAAGCACCGTAGTAAGTATAGCTCGCCCGCGAAGCACTCGTACTTTTAAAATAATATACCGGGTGACTACTTGATTCCAGCACCCAAGCGAAAAAATTAACTAAAAGGTAAATAATTAACATAATTTAAATACATATCGTATTTTTGACAAGGAAAATATAAATTAAAATTTTGCATTTCATTGGCATAAGTTTTTAAGCATTAAATAAATTTTATTTATCCCATTTATTCTTGCTAATATCATTGAAATATATAATTTATTTCTACGAGGGAAAATTTTTGCGCTTGGGGTGTTCGAATCAAGTAGTCACCCAGTATATGTTAAAGAATCGCTGTTAGAATTAACGCACTGTTTATACGAATCGTTTTAAACGTAATGCGAGTATTCGAATGTAACAAATAAAACTAACACAAAATAAAATAATGTTTTCGTTGTGATTCTTAAACCAATTTTTGGAAACCTTGTTCGAAATCAGTTATAAGAAAGAAAACAACTATAAAAGTCAAGCGATAAGAAACTGACGAAGACTATACCACCGGTCAGGAAACATCTAACGTAATGTTCCTGACATTATAGTGAATTCTTATGTCGATTCAATATTAAAAAAAAAAAAAAAAATATGACGATATAAAATCTTTAGAATGTAGATAATATGTGTGCGAGAGTATATTTAGTAACAATTGCTTTTGAAATTATCTTTTTATTTGTTTAAGAAGCCTTTTATGGCTCATAATTATTGTATACATAAAGCTTTTAGAAATAAAGTAATAAAACACTCTTGTTTGCTCGACAACCTTTTCAACAAAAATTTTTTCAACAATGCAGTCTCTAGGAAAAAAAATAAATTGTTTCAACGCAAACGTTGTAACATGAAAAAAGAAAAGTAATTTATTTTAATTCAAACAAAAAATACGATCCACACAAATAGAATTTTTCCAATGTTGGAGCTTTTTTCTATTGCTTGAAAATAGGAACCAACGGTAAATATGGTTTTATAACAAAGAAAAAATTATTCACATAGTTTCCATCCTGCTGCTACAATACTTCCCATTTAATCGTTAAGCAGCTGTTGTGTACTCTATGGTTTCAGCTGTTTATTAATATTTTTTACGATTTCACGTCGATTTTAATCATGATGTGGCCTTGTATCGTGTTCAACTCGAAGCATTTATTTGTAAGAAATGCCTTCGTTGTCTGGTTTCGATGATGTTGATTCTTTCGCGTCTGATGACCTTTTTTTCTTCTTTTTATCTCGTTCCTCGTTCCCGGAGTCTGTTGAAAATAATACAATTTTATAGAATAATTAAAGTAATTAAAATTCGCGTAATATTCGCACCGTTCGTAAACGATAGCAATTTGTCCCCATTTCGTGTGTAAAAACAATTTATTCAACCAAAATACGAAGGAAGCAGGCAGCGGTGAGCACGCGTTCCGATAAAGGATATATTTTGTTTAGTTATCACATCACGTGTCAAAATTACGGCGGTGTTCGTTAAAGCAGGGTTATATTCAATGTAACGAAAGTTCCTATATTTATTTTTAGGCTGTATGAAATTATCGCTTGAATTTAGTCGCTGGAATTTCATCGATACTGTATTAATAATAAGCGTTCCGCCATCTATTCGTTATGAAAATTAATTTTATCGCGCCAAACCTCGTGTATACTGATTAAAATCGTAATTTATGTATTCTAGAACCTGCGTTGGCATCGATTACTTCACGCCTTCGCCATTTCCGTGAAGTGTTGAATTTAAAATTTATAAACATCAAACGACTTCACCATATCACCCCGTTAGGAATTAAGAAATTACATTCTCCGAATATCGCCAACGATTCACTTCACAACCACGATAAAACCACCCCGATCTGTGTGTTATTTAGTAACTTATCACCGAAAGCGCGACATCGTAGCATGTACAAAAATGAGATATCCCTCGGAGGTAAAATAACCGTAAATTATAACCGTTTAAGGTCTTATCGGAGGATTTTTCATTTCCTTACCACGTTTTCGTTCCAAATCACAAATCAAAATACTTTCTTCGGCGACCGTACTCCATAAGTAATCGTTTCTGTTCGCCATGTAATCTTCGTCGTCTTCGTTAATGATAGTTTCGCCGTCGTGGTCATCGACCAGTGGCAATATATCGAAATTCTGACGACCTTTGGTTTTCGTTCGGTCGTCTTCGTTGGTGAATTGGACGCGGCGTAGTTTGATATTGTCGTTGACTGTGGTGTTTTGCGTTACTGAACATTCGTTTGATAATTGACAAAATTCGCGAGTCGGATGACTGCTGGCGGTGGTCAATAGGTAACTGGTACCGGTTGTTTGTTGTTGGCTGCAGCGTACCGATAGTGGCGCTGATTGGTCGCGGCGACGCATCTGTGGATGTAACAAGATTTGAAAGTTAAATGACTCATTGTGATCTCGTTGTTGGGAATGTATACATACTGGCGTGATTTAACCTTTATATTTTTCAGTGCCGGTTTTGAGATTGCTGCTTGGGGGAGGGTCAGTTCTATGAAGTCAAGTGGAAAAATGTTAAATTGTTTAAAATTACCAAAAAGTGGATATGTACCAAAAAAAGTGTTAAAGTTATTTTTACATTTTTAATTGAAAAACCCCCTGAAAAAAAGCTCTTGAGAGTTAGACACCCAAATTCCCCACTCCTAAAGCTGGCTATGTATTTTTTTAATTTCAAATTCACAATTTCTAAATATTACCATTCATTTTTATTAAAAAAAAAGAAGAAAAAAATAGAATTTAAGAATGAAAAATTTTCTTAATAATGGTATAAAAATGAGTTTATTAAAGGAAAAAAAAACAATTTTGTAATGCATTTGCTTTATTTTGTTAAACTGGAAAAAAAAATTAAGCGGCCATGCCACATTACTGGAGCTGAGTTTTTGATTGAATCTACTTCGACGCCAATTTAACTTCTCATAAGTCTATTAAAAAATTTTAGTCAATTATTTCAAAAATTTTCCACTGTTCTTTTATCTCCACCATATTTTCATAACAATCATTGCTGTCTCCTTCTCCCTCCAAAATCACGAGTGAAGGTGGAATTGGCATACAGTATACTTATCAGTTTTGATCTCAAGTATCTAATCATATGAGTCCACATTTATTAAATCTGAGCCATTTGAGAATACTTAAGCCTTCCTCAAATTTTGGCCATTGACTATTATCACCCATTTTGGCCAACATATGATGGGATGTAGGAAGAGAAGGAGGGATGGGAATGACCTCAAAATGTGACTAGAGTATAAGAGAGTTCGAAGTGTTTTTACTGCAAATATCATACGTGTGATAAAA